>OW818031.2:63081068-63503635 GCA_942486065.2 Calliphora vomitoria
TTCTGTATAGAAATACAGCCAGTTACTGGCTAGATTTCTGTATAGAAATACAGCCAGTTACTGGCTAGATTTCTGTATAGAAATACAGCCAGTTACTGGCTAGATTTCTGTATAGAAATTCAGCCAGTTACTGGCTAGATTTCTATATAGAAATACAGCCAGTTACTGGCTAGATTTCTGTATAGAAATACAGCCAGTTACTGGCTAGATTTCTGTATAGAAATACAGCCAGTTACTGGCTAGATTTCTGTATAGAAATACAGCCAGTTACTGGCTAGATTTCTGTATAGAAATACAGCCAGTTACTGGCTAGATTTCTGTATAGAAATACAGAAAGTTACTGGCAAGATTTCTGTATAGAAATACAGCCAGTTACTGGCTAGATTTCTGTATACTGGCTAGATTTCTGTATATAAATACAGCCAGTTACTGGCTGTATTTCTGTATAGAAATACAGCCAGTTACTGGCTAGATTTCTGTATAGAAATACAGCCAGTTACTGGCTAGATTTCTGTATAGAAATACAGCCAGTTACTGGCTAGATTTCTGTATAGAAATACAGCCAGTTACTGGCTAGATTTCTGTATAGAAATACAGCCAGTTACTGGCTAGATTTCTGTATAGAAATACAGCCAGTTACTGGCTAGATTTCTGTATAGAAATACAGCCAGTTACTGGCTAGATTTCTGTATAGAAATACAGCCAGTTACTGGCTAGATTTCTGTATAGAAATACAGCCAGTTACTGGCTAGATTTCTGTATAGAAATACAGCCAGTTACTGGCTAGATTTCTGTATAGAAATACAGCCAGATACTGGCTAGATTTCTGTATAGAAATACAGCCAGTTACTGGCTATTTTTCTGTATAGAAATACAGCCAGTTACTGGCTAGATTTCTGTATAGAAATACAGCCAGTTACTGGCTAGATTTCTGTATAGAAATACAGCCAGTTACTGGCTAGATTTCTGTATAGAAATACAGCCAGTTACTGGCTAGATTTCTGTATAGAAATACAGCCAGTTACTGGCTAGATTTCTGTATAGAAATACAGCCAGTTACTGGCTAGATTTCTGTATAGAAATACAGCCAGTTACTGGCTAGATTTCTGTATAGAAATACAGCCAGTTACTGGCTAGATTTCTGTATAGAAATACAGCCAGTTACTGACTAGATTTCTGTATAGAAATACAGCCAGTTACTGGCTAGATTTCTGTATAGAAATACAGCCAGTTACTGGCTAGATTTCTGTATAGAAATACAGCCAGTTACTGGCTAGATTTCTGTATAGAAATACAGCCAGTTACTGGCTAGATTTCTGTATAGAAATACAGCCAGTTACTGGCTAGATTTCTGTATAGAAATACAGCCAGTTGCTGTGTAGATTTCTGTATAGAAATACAGCCAGTTACTGGCTAGATTTCTGTATAGAAATACAGCCAGTTACTGGCTAGATTTCTGTATAGAAATACAGCCAGTTACTGGCTAGATTTCTGTATAGAAATACAGCCTCTTACTGGCTAGATTTCTGTATAGAAATACAGCCAGTTACTTGCTAGATTTCTGTATAGAAATACAGCCAGTTACTGGCTAGATTTCTGTATAGAAATACAGAAAGTTACTGGCTAGTTTTCTGTATAGAAATACAGCCAGTTACTGGCTAGATTTCTGTATAGAAATACAGCCAGTTACTGGCTAGATTTCTGTATAGAAATACAGCCAGTTACTGGCTAGATTTCTGTATAGAAATACATCCAGTTACTGGCTAGATTTCTGTATAGAAATACAGCCAGTTACTGGCTATATTTCTGTATAGAAATACAGCCAGTTACTGGCTAGATTTCTGTATAGAAATACAGCCAGTTACTGGCTAGATTTCTGTATAGAAATACAGCCAGTTACTGGCTAGATTTCTGTATAGAAATACAGCCAGTTACTGGCTAGATTTCTGTATAGAAATACAGCCAGTTACTGGCTAGATTTCTGTATAGAAATACAGCCAGTTACTGGCTAGATTTCTGTATAGAAATACAGCCAGTTACTGGCTAGATTTCTGTATAGAAATACAGCCAGTTACTGGCTAGATTTCTGTATAGAAATACAGCCAGTTACTGGCTAGATTTCTGTATAGAAATACAGCCAGTTACTGGCTAGATTTCTGTATAGAAATACAGCCAGTTACTGGCTAGATTTCTGTATAGAAATTCAGCCAGTTACTGGCTAGATTTCTATATAGAAATACAGCCAGTTACTGGCTAGATTTCTGTATAGAAATACAGCCAGTTACTGGCTAGATTTCTGTATAGAAATACAGCCAGTTACTGGCTAGATTTCTGTATAGAAATACAGCCAGTTACTGGCTAGATTTCTGTATAGAAATACAGCCAGTTACTGGCTAGATTTCTGTATAGAAATACAGCCAGTTACTGGCTAGATTTCTGTACAGAAATACAGCCAGTTACTGGCTAGATTTCTGTACAGAAATACAGCCAGTTACTGGTTAGATTTCTGTATAGAAATACAGCCAGTTACTGGCTAGATTTCTGTATAGAAATACAGCCAGTTACTGGCTAGATTTCTGTATAGAAATACAGCCAGTTACTGGCTAGATTTCTGTATAGAAATACAGCCAGTTACTGGCTAGATTTCTGTATAGAAATACAGCCAGTTACTGGCTAGATTTCTGTATAGAAATACAGCCAGTTACTGGCTAGATTTCTGTATAGAAATACAGCCAGTTACTGGCTAGATTTCTGTATAGAAATACAGCCAGTTACTGGCTAGATTTCTGTATAGAAATACAGCCAGTTACTGGCTAGATTTCTGTATAGAAATACAGCCAGTTACTGGCTAGATTTCTGTATAGAAATACAGCCAGTTACTGGCTAGATTTCTGTATAGAAATACAGCCAGTTACTGGCTAGATTTCTGTATAGAAATACAGCCAGTTACTGGCTAGATTTCTGTATAGAAATACAGCCAGTTACTGGCTAGATTTCTGTATAGAAATACAGCCAGTTACTGGCTAGATTTCTGTATAGAAATACAGCCAGTTACTGGCTAGATTTCTGTATAGAAATTCAGCCAGTTACTGGCTAGATTTCTATATAGAAATACAGCCAGTTACTGGCTAGATTTCTGTATAGAAATACAGCCAGTTACTGGCTAGATTTCTGTATAGAAATACAGCCAGTTACTGGCTAGATTTCTGTATAGAAATACAGCCAGTTACTGGCTAGATTTCTGTATAGAAATACAGCCAGTTACTGGCTAGATTTCTGTATAGAAATACAGCCAGTTACTGGCTAGATTTCTGTACAGAAATACAGCCAGTTACTGGTTAGATTTCTGTATAGAAATACAGCCAGTTACTGGCTAGATTTCTGTATAGAAATACAGCCAGTTACTGGCTAGATTTCTGTATAGAAATACAGCCAGTTACTGGCTAGATTTCTGTATAGAAATACAGCCAGTTACTGGCTAGATTTCTGTATAGAAATACAGCCAGTTACTGGCTAGATTTCTGTATAGAAATACAGCCAGTTACTGGCTAGATTTCTGTATAGAAATACAGCCAGTTACTGGCTAGATTTCTGTATAGAAATACAGCCAGTTACTGGCTAGATTTCTGTATAGAAATTACAGCCAGTTACTGGCTAGATTTCTGTATAGAAATACAGCCAGTTACTGGCTAGATTTCTATATAGAAATACAGCCAGTTACTGGCAAGATTTCTGTATAGAAATACAGCCAGTTACTGGGTAGATTTCTGTATAGAAATACAGCCAGTTGCTGGCTAGATTTCTGTATAGAAATACAGCCAGTTACTGGCTAGATTTCTGTATAGAAATACAGCAAGTTACTGGCTAGATTTCTGTATAGAAATACAGCCAGTTACTGGCTAGATTTCTGTATAGAAATACAGCCAGTTACTGGCTAGATTTCTATATAGAAATACAGCCAGTTACTGGCTAGATTTCTGTATAGAAATACAGCCAGTTACTGGCTAGATTTCTGTATAGAAATACAGCAGTCAGTTACTGGCTAGATTTCTGTATAGAAATACAGCCAGTTACTGGCTAGATTTCTGTATAGAAATACAGCCAGTTACTGGCTAGATTTCTGTATAGAAATACAGCCAGTTACTGGCTAGATTTCTGTATAGAAATACAGCCAGTTACTGGCTAGATTTCTGTATAGAAATACAGCCAGTTACTGGCTAGATTTCTGTATAGAAATACAGCCAGTTACTGGCTAGATTTCTGTATAGAAATACAGCCAGTTACTGGCTAGATTTCTGTATAGAAATACAGCCAGTTACTGGCTAGATTTCTGTATAGAAATACAGCCAGTTACTGGCTAGATTTCTGTATAGAAATACAGCCAGTTACTGGCTAGATTTCTGTATAGAAATACAGCCAGTTACTGGCTAGATTTCTGTATAGAAATACAGCCAGTTTACTGGCTAGATTTCTGTATAGAAATACAGCCAGTTACTGGCTAGATTTCTGTATAGAAATACAGCCAGTTACTGGCTAGATTTCTGTATAGAAATACAGCCAGTTACTGGCTAGATTTCTGTATAGAAATACAGCCAGTTACTGGCTAGATTTCTGTATAGAAATACAGCCAGTTACTGGCTAGATTTCTGTATAGAAATACAGCCAGTTACTGGCTAGATTTCTGTATAGAAATTACAGCCAGTTACTGGCTAGATTTCTGTATAGAAATACAGCCAGTTACTGGCTAGATTTCTGTATAGAAATACAGCCAGTTACTGGCTAGATTTCTGTATAGAAATACAGCCAGTTACTGGCTAGATTTCTGTATAGAAATACAGCCAGTTACTGGCTAGATTTCTGTATAGAAATACAGCCAGTTACTGGCTAGATTTCTGTATAGAAATACAGCCAGTTACTGGCTAGATTTCTGTATAGAAATACAGCCAGTTACTGGCTAGATTTCTGTATAGAAATACAGCCAGTTACTGGCTAGATTTCTGTATAGAAATACAGCCAGTTACTGGCTAGATTTCTGTATAGAAATACAGCCAGTTACTGGCTAGATTTCTGTATAGAAATACAGCCAGTTACTGGCTAGATTTCTGTATAGAAATACAGCAGTTACTGGCTAGATTTCTGTATAGAAATACAGCCAGTTACTGGCTAGATTTCTGTATAGAAATACAGCCAGTTTACTGGCTAGATTTCTGTATAGAAATACAGCCAGTTACTGGCTAGATTTCTGTATAGAAATACAGCCAGTTACTGGCTAGATTTCTGTATAGAAATACAGCCAGTTACTGGCTAGATTTCTGTATAGAAATACAGCCAGTTACTGGCTAGATTTCTGTATAGAAATACAGCCAGTTACTGGCTAGATTTCTGTATAGAAATACAGCCAGTTACTGGCTAGATTTCTGTATAGAAATACAGCCAGTTACTGGCTAGATTTCTGTATAGAAATACAGCCAGTTACTGGCTAGATTTCTGTATAGAAATACAGCCAGTTACTGGCTAGATTTCTGTATAGAAATACAGCCAGTTACTGGCTAGATTTCTGTATAGAAATACAGCCAGTTACTGGCTAGATTTCTATATAGAAATACAGCCAGTTACTGGCTAGATTTCTGTATAGAAATACAGCCAGTTACTGGCTAGATTTCTGTATAGAAATACAGCCAGTTACTGGCTAGATTTCTGTATAGAAATACAGCCAGTTACTGGCTAGATTTCTGTATAGAAATACAGCCAGTTACTGGCTAGATTTCTGTATAGAAATACAGCCAGTTACTGGCTAGATTTCTGTATAGAAATACAGCCAGTTACTGGGCTAGATTTCTGTATAGAAATACAGCAAGTTACTGGCTAGATTTCTGAATAGAAATACAGCCAGTTACTGGCTAGATTTCTGTATAGAAATACAGCCAGTTACTGGCTAGATTTCTGTATAGAAATACAGCAAGTTACTGGCTAGATTTCTGTATAGAAATACAGCCAGTTACTGGCTAGATTTCTGTATAGAAATACAGCCAGTTACTGGGTAGATTTCTGTATAGAAATACAGCCAGTTGCTGGCTAGATTTCTGTATAGAAATACAGCCAGTTACTGGCTAGATTTCTGTATAGAAATACAGCAAGTTACTGGCTAGATTTTCTGTATAGAAATACAGCCAGTTACTGGCTAGATTTCTGTATAGAAATACAGCCAGTTACTGGCTAGATTTCTATATAGAAATACAGCCAGTTACTGGCTAGATTTCTGTATAGAAATACAGCCAGTTACTGGCTAGATTTCTGTATAGAAATACAGCCAGTTACTGGCTAGATTTCTGTATAGAAATACAGCCAGTTACTGGCTAGATTTCTGTATAGAAATACAGCCAGTTACTGGCTAGATTTCTGTATAGAAATACAGCCAGTTACTGGCTAGATTTCTGTATAGAAATACAGCCAGTTACTGGCTAGATTTCTGTATAGAAATACAGCCAGTTACTGGCTAGATTTCTGTATAGAAATACAGCCAGTTACTGGCTAGATTTCTGTATAGAAATACAGCCAGTTACTGGCTAGATTTCTGTATAGAAATACAGCCAGTTACTGGCTAGATTTCTGTATAGAAATACAGCCAGTTACTGGCTAGATTTCTGTATAGAAATACAGCCAGTTACTGGCTAGATTTCTGTATAGAAATACAGCCAGTTACTGGCTAGATTTCTGTATAGAAATACAGCCAGTTACTGGCTAGATTTCTGTATAGAAATACAGCCAGTTACTGGCTAGATTTCTGTATAGAAATACAGCCAGTTACTGGCTAGATTTCTGTATAGAAATACAGCCAGTTACTGGCTAGATTTCTGTATAGAAATACAGCCAGTTACTGGCTAGATTTCTGTATAGAAATACAGCCAGTTACTGGCTAGATTTCTGTATAGAAATACAGCCAGTTACTGGCTAGATTTCTGTATAGAAATACAGCCAGTTACTGGCTAGATTTCTGTATAGAAATACAGCCAGTTACTGGCTAGATTTCTGTATAGAAATACAGCCAGTTACTGGCTAGATTTCTGTATAGAAATACAGCCAGTTACTGGCTAGATTTCTGTATAGAAATACAGCCAGTTACTGGCTAGATTTCTGTATAGAAATACAGCCAGTTACTGGCTAGATTTCTGTATAGAAATACAGCCAGTTACTGGCTAGATTTCTGTATAGAAATACAGCCAGTTACTGGCTAGATTTCTGTATAGAAATACAGCCAGTTACTGGCTAGATTTCTGTATAGAAATACAGCCAGTTACTGGCTAGATTTCTGTATAGAAATACAGCCAGTTACTGGCTAGATTTCTGTATAGAAATACAGCCAGTTACTGGCTAGATTTCTGTATAGAAATACAGCCAGTTACTGGCTAGATTTCTGTATAGAAATACAGCCAGTTACTGGCTAGATTTCTGTATAGAAATACAGCCAGTTACTGGCTAGATTTCTGTATAGAAATACAGCCAGTTACTGGCTAGATTTCTGTATAGAAATACAGCCAGTTACTGGCTAGATTTCTGTATAGAAATACAGCCAGTTACTGGCTAGATTTCTATATAGAAATACAGCCAGTTACTGGCTAGATTTCTGTATAGAAATACAGCCAGTTACTGGCTAGATTTCTGTATAGAAATACAGCCAGTTACTGGCTAGATTTCTGTATAGAAATACAGCCAGTTACTGGCTAGATTTCTGTATAGAAATACAGCCAGTTACTGGCTAGATTTCTGTATAGAAATACAGCCAGTTACTGGCTAGATTTCTGTATAGAAATACAGCCAGTTACTGGCTAGATTTCTGTATAGAAATACAGCAAGTTACTGGCTAGATTTCTGAATAGAAATACAGCCAGTTACTGGCTAGATTTCTGTATAGAAATACAGCCAGTTACTGGCTAGATTTCTGTATAGAAATACAGCAAGTTACTGGCTAGATTTCTGTATAGAAATACAGCCAGTTACTGGCTAGATTTCTGTACAGAAATACAGCCAGTTACTGGCTAGATTTCTGTATAGAAATACAGCCAGTTACTGGCTAGATTTCTGTATAGAAATACAGCCAGTTACTGGCTAGATTTCTGTATAGAAATACAGCCAGTTACTGGCTAGATTTCTGTATAGAAATACAGCCAGTTACTGGCTAGATTTCTGTATAGAAATACAGCCAGTTACTGGCTAGATTTCTGTATAGAAATACAGCCAGTTACTGGCTAGATTTCTGTATAGAAATACAGCCAGTTACTGGCTAGATTTCTGTATAGAAATACAGCCAGTTACTGGCTAGATTTCTGTATAGAAATACAGCCAGTTACTGGCTAGATTTCTGTATAGAAATACAGCCAGTTACTGGCTAGATTTCTGTATAGAAATACAGCCAGTTACTGGCTAGATTTCTGTATAGAAATACAGCCAGTTACTGGCTAGATTTCTGTATAGAAATACAGCCAGTTACTGGCTAGATTTCTGTATAGAAATACAGCCAGTTACTGGCTAGATTTCTGTATAGAAATACAGCCAGTTACTGGCTAGATTTCTGTATAGAAATACAGCCAGTTACTGGGTAGATTTCTGTATAGAAATACAGCCAGTTACTGGCTAGATTTCTGTATAGAAATACAGCCAGTTACTGGCTAGATTTCTGTATAGAAATACAGCCAGTTACTGGCTAGAGCCAGTTACTGGCTAGATTTCTGTAACTGGCTGTATTTCTATACAGAAATCTAGCCAGTAACTGGCTGTATTTCTATACAGAAATCTAGCCAGTAACTGGCTGTATTTCTATACAGAAATCTAGCCAGTAACTGGCTGTATTTCTATACAGAAATCTAGCCAGTAACTGGCTGTATTTCTATACAGAAATCTAGCCAGTAACTGGCTGTATTTCTATACAGAAATCTAGCCAGTAACTGGCTGTATTTCTATACAGAAATCTAGCCAGTAACTGGCTGTATTTCTATACAGAAATCTAGCCAGTAACTGGCTGTATTTCTATACAGAAATCTAGCCAGTAATTGGCTGTATTTCTATACAGAAATCTAGCCAGTAACTCTCTGTATTTCTATACAGAAATCTAGCCAGTAACTGGCTGTATTTCTATACAGAAATCTAGCCAGTAACTGGCTGTATTTCTGTACAGACATCTAGCCAGTAACTGGCTGTATTTTTGTATAGAAATCTAGCCAGTAACTGGCTGTATTTCTATACAGAAATCTAGCCAGTAGCTGGCTGTGTTTCTATACAGAAATCTTGCCAGTAACTGGCTGTATTTTTGTACAGAATTCTAGCCAGAAACTGGCTGTATTTTTATACAGAAATCTAGCCAGTAACTGGCTGTATTTCTATACAGAAATCTAGCCAGTAACTCGCTGGATCTTCAAAGCAGTCGTTAAACCCATCTTGTTCTATGGAGTATTGTTGTGGTGGCAGGCTCTGGATAATGTTACTCACCGGAAGGCCGTTGAACGAGTTCTAGGGACTATCGCGATACTGATTACAGGCGCTATAAGGTCTACTTCCTCTAAGGCACTTTTCACTTTTCTAAACTGGTTGCCAGTGGATTTGATGGTGATACAAATGGCTCTCATCTCTGCTGTGAGACTAAATGCTGGTTGCTCATGGTCTGGTAAGGAGCTTGGACACTCTGTGATACTGAATTACTATGGGACCATTCATGGTAATGTCGATTACTGCATCGCAAATCCTTTTTTCGATAGGCATTTCCATATTATTATCCCGAATAGGGATTTGTGGCAACGCGGACTCTTCCCCCCTACTGATGTCATACGAATATACACTGATGGCTCTAGCAGGGGTAATAGGGTTGGTGGAGGTTTCTATATTGAAAACTTTGGGATAAAATCCTACTTTAGGCTACCTAACTTCTGTACTGATCTTCAGGCGGAAATTACTGCCATTAAACGTGCATCCTACTGGCTGAGGTATTATCGTATATCTGGTGATATATGTATATTTACTGATAGCAAGGCTGCCGTAAACGGAATAGCGGGTGTCTTTATATATATATAACGCTTATATGGGTACCTGGACACGATGGAAATCAGGGTAATTATATAGCAGATGATCTGGCCAAAAGGGGTGCGATGATGGGTGAGGAGGCGATCGACCCCTTTTCTGGTATTTCCCTTGTTAAATGCAAGATGGCTGTTCTGCAGAAACTATATGAGACTGCACAAAACAGGTGGAGAATTTAACCTTCCTGTGCTACAGCGAGGTCGACTTGTCCAGTATATGATGCCAGTAGGACGAGTCTACTTATAGAATATAGTCGCGAGCAAATAAAGCTGCCATAATGAAGAAGAGGAAGAGACTGTGTATCACCTTTTCTGTCAATGTCCGGCTCTGACAAACCTGAGGGAACGCATCCTCGGATTTCCATTTCGATCATGTTTGGACGAGCTATCAAGGATGAATCTGAGACGTATCTATTCCTTCATCCGGGAATCAGGCTGGTTTAATTTGGATTCAACGGAAGTACTATAAATACCCTGATGACTACCCCTTGGGTATCACAATGGGATCAGATCTGAATGGACCCAAGTGAGCTGCTTGAGGAGCGGCTGCCCATGGAACCTAACCTAACCTACAAACGAAATAACAACCTTATATATACCCTTCTCACGAAGGTGAAGAGTATAAAAACAACAACGAAACGAAACACCAAAAAAACAAAAGGCAATGAAGCCAACACACATCCAAACATATGTACGTTTTGTTGCTTTTTTGTCAAACACAAAAAAAAACAAACACAAAATACGCTAAGCAATGAAGGCAACACACATCCAAACATATGTACGTTTTGTTGCTTTTTTGTTAAGGCATGCAATAAATTGTCTTTTTTAGATGAAACTTTCAGAGGTTGTCTAGGATTTTTGCTCATATCTCCTTTATTTATGGATGGATTTTGCTGATTTTAAATAGGAAACTTCTCGGAAACATGTCTGACAGAATTATTGAAGATTTGGATCTCGAGCATATCTGGGGTCTTCAGAAAATTGATTTCAACAGAAAGACAGACGGACGTGGCTTAATCGACTCCACTATCTATAAGGATCCAGATATATATTGTGGAAATTGCAAACGGAATGACAAATTTATTATACCCTTCTCACGAAGGTGAATGGTATAAAAATGTTCACCAAATTTAATTGAGGCAACAATCATCAGTAGCAGATTCAAAGGCGAAGACATATTGATTTCACGCATACCGATGATTTCCAACTACTTGCTATTTGAATACTAGTGGCTCCAGTTCTTGCCTTTCCTATAACCATTAACAAAGCATAATTCCAATCGTTGACTATTGCTGGCTTATATTTCTTGAAATCTATTTTCAAAATATCGAGTCTCTTATCTCAAAAAAGTTCTATGCATAGAGATACAACAAGAGCGCAAACTAGAAAAAAAACTCAAACAAAAATTTTACTCAAAATAATCACACATACGAGTGTTGTTTTTGTTTTCATACAGTTTTTTTACTAATACATTTTCAGCACTTAGGTTTTTGACAACTGAGTTAGGTATTTGACAGAAGAGTTTCCGCTCTATGTACATTATCTATGGTTCTATGTACTTATATAAATACCCAATATAAATTCATTCCTTTTCAAATAAAACGACACTGCTTTCGTTTAGAATAAAATTTATTTAGAAGTTTATAGTAATAACTAATTAACACTTTAAAGTAATGTGTACAATTACATTGATGTTAAACTACGATAATAAATATTAAACAGTTTTATTTTTTTGCTTCATCTTAATGGGTTTATTATTAATTATTGATTTCCAAAGTTGTAAAGTGTTTGACACTCAATATCACTAAATTAAAATAAAAATACTTTTTTTTTAAATAGATTTAATAACTACATGCAATCATATTCATTTACAATTTGAATTGAAGTTAATTTTCGTTAAACAGTGAAATAAAGTAAATTATTATAAACAAAATTAAGTTATTTTTTTACAAATACTCGTACATTTTAATATGTTAGTAAGTAAATATAAAAGAAATAGCGATTAAAAAATATATTTCTTTCAGTTGAATTTTATTTACTAAGGTACTTGGATAGCAGCTAATGAATTAAGTTTTAGATTTAGGTTTAGCTCAGCTCAGCTTAAGACAAGATAAATTTTATTTTTAATGCTTGAATAATCATAAATTGTGTATTTTTTGGAATATGTTGTTTGTGTTTTTTTAGTGTTATGGTTACTATATCGTTTAACAATAATTTTGCTACTTTAAAAGTTTCTTTTATTAAAATATTTTTTGCTGTAATCTGTATTTATAGTAGTTGTATGTATTTGAATTTGTATTTTGTAAATACTTGACATTTTCTATCTGTCTTCAAGTACATGAGTTTATGTAAATGTAAGTTTGTATTGTTCCCAACCTGATAAGTACTCAATCACAACAATGACTTTTCTATAAATTTGTTTTCTTCTTTTTTTTTTCTTGTTCAGCTCTTACTTATAAGTATTATAAATTTTGTTTTGTATCTTATTTCTTCAGTAGAAACAAAATATGCTTGTTTACGCAAAACATATTTTTCCATTATTATTAGTTATTATTTTCATGATTTATACAAACATTCTACTCTTACTTACTTACAGTTATAAAAAATAGAATAGTTTCTTTTTTTACCTAAAGACGAGATATGGTATTTAAAACCATTTTTTAGAATTAAAGTGTTCCGTTTTTTTTTTTTTAGTTTAAGATAAATTTAATACTTTAAGTACTTGATAAAGCTCACAAAATATTTAGTTTTATTCTTATTTTTTTAAATGTAATTTGTTATTTTTTTTTTTTTTTCTATAAATCAGTGAAATAGTTTTAAAAAAAGTAATAGTTTAAAAGTTGTTTACAATAAGTACATTTTAATACAAATTATTTAATTATATAATTGTATTATTTAACTAAAAATTAAGTACATACTTACATAAAAATACAATAAATGTTTTGAATATTAATATTTGCAGCTGATTTTCCGTAGTTTTAACTAACACTAAGTAAACTCTAATACAGTTTAACAATGAAACAAATAACATTATTTATATTTCTATAATTACATAAATAGTTTTTGTGCAATATCTTATGTTTATAAATATTCTATGCAGGAATGGTTGCCTCTTCGTAGAAATCTGGTTCATCTTCATCAGCTTTAGCTTCGTTGCCATCCAGCTGTAATGAAAAAGGTAAATAAATGTTACATGTTAAGTTTTTAAAGCAACGTGGAAAGTAATATGAATTCATTAAAAAAAATTAACATGTTACCTATAGATTTATGAGTGTATTAATATTATATAGATTATGTAATAGAAACGAACTTTAAGTTTAGTTGCAAAATTACAATATAAACAGAATGGAAATAATTTTCATAATTTCCTTAAAGTATGCTATTCTTAGAAAAATGTATGTAGAAACCTATGTCTATCAAGTAGTTCGACTCCAAATTTATTAAAATTACTCTCTGCACGGATACCGTGCAAGGTTGTCACCTCTTCAGCTCCGAAAATGGGTTGATTTAGAATTAGAAATGCCTAGAAATGGCATAAACCCAAAATGACTGAGTACAAATTCATAAATATTGTCTTTATATTTAATGAGATCGACTTTACTTATATATAAAATATTACATTTCTTAGCAGATTAAAAAATTGTAATATCAATAAAAATTTGTTCCTTTTTGATAAATTAAACAAATTTCTGAGCACTTATAAACAATCGAATCCATTAAAGAAATGCAATATGATGTTTAAATTTGTCTGATGTATTTGCTTTTGAAACAACTTCGCAGCCTCTTCTCATAAAACCAATAATATTCTCATCAAATCATCTACAGCCGAATATTCATATAAGATATTTTTTAAAAACTGATTCTTTTTCTTTGGATAAAAAATATTATTTTATTTTTAAAAAATTCCAAAAATATTCAAGAAAAGTTGAAAATAAAAAAGGCTAGGACAAAATAAAATGGCAACCTTGATACCATAGAAAAACGCATAGATCGGAAGGAGAGAAATTTCAATGAAAAACATTACTCTCTCTTTCTGAGATCCAAAAATTCTTAACAGGCCTACCAAAATAAAATCGTAAGGCAGAACGTTTTTTTCCGCTTAGCTTTAAAATTCCAGTTTTGGTGTTTCTGATTTTTGTTTTGTGATTTGTAAACTAAAATTTTATCAAAAAAACTAAATATTAAAGTTTAAAAAATGAGTTTCTTGCATATTTGTTACTCCTTTTGTATGCATGTGTTTACATTTATTGTGATTTGCAACTAACTTCACTATTAAACGCACTAGAACTTTTATAGTTCTAATCACTATTTATGAAATTTTGAAACTTTTTCGGAAACCCTTCCATTATGGTTTTTATAGTGATTTCTGTCACTTTGTTTGAACAGGTTGTACATCTCCGTTTAAAATCTACCACACATTTGGACACCTTTTTTGTGTTCTTCAATTCTCTTTTAATAAGAGCCTAATATATCTCCACTGGCCTTAGCTCCAGGCAGTTTGGAGAATTTGCTTGTCTTGGTACAAATATCACAATATTGTTCTTTTACCACTCAAGACCTTTTTTTACCATAGTAACAGGGTCCCAAATCAGGCAAAAAATAAGTGGATACATTAAGAAGTCTTATGAATGGAAGCAACCTTTGTAAACATTCCTTGATGTAAATTTCGGTATTTATAGAGCCCCTTGTAACAAATGTTTAGCTTTTTTGCCGCAACTGCATATTGCTTGCCATACCAAGAACATTTTGGGAAATTTTGTCCTCTTTTGGGTCCTAAACTTTTCTTCAACATTCCCTCGAGCTTCAGCAACATCAAAATGTTGACCCGGAAGCTGCCAAAAATTTGCCAGAACATACGATTCGTCATCCATTATGCAGCAGGAATGTTTTTTTTTATAAAATTTTACTTCAATTTCCGTGCTATTTTTTTGGCCTCTAAATTTTTAGCAGCATTCAGGAACTTTTCGAGCCTTGTATGTTTATGTACCTGCATTGACTTTAACTTTTCGTACCAAATAGCCCGAGCACTGTGCTAACCGGGCTGCTTTCCAACCGGATGTGTTGGGAGCTCTTTTGAAAGTGCTTTCTGGTTTTTTGGCCTGAACTACCTGAACCAGTTTTTCTATCAACGAACAAGTTTTCCTGGTACTGTTGAATAGCATTGGAAACAGTTTAACGGCAGACCTTTGATTGTTTGGTTAACTTTTTGTAGGACCAAAATATTTAATAATTTTAGTACGCACTTTTTTCTGGTCCCTCATTTTAATCAGATTAACAACAAATGAACGTAATTGTCACTAAGCATAATAACTGACATGCTTTACAAAGGTAACATGATCAAAACAAAAAAAAAACAAATAATATTTGGGTTAAAAGTTTTAATGAAAAACGTGTGTTAAGAATTTTCGATCTCAGTCCTTATGTGATACAATAACAAAATACATGGCAATAGATTGTCATCATTTAGGTTTTTGACAACAGAGTTAGGTTTTTGGCTCTCAGTTGCCTATCTAGTTGTAATCTATGCTTGGTAGCGTGTGAGACATGAGATATGTAAACAAATGAAATGGCTTGAAATTTAAACTTTTAACTTTCGATAAAATAACATTTTTTAACAGATTATTACACTAGTTAACACATATTATTCAGTATTTTTTTAAAAACGTTTTTATCACACTTTCGTTGTTACAAAGTTTCTATTCGGCACAAATCAAGAAAAATATTTTTGGAACTTCTGACATGTAATTTTTTGTTATTGTAGAACAAAGAATAAGAAGAAGTGAAACGCTGTCGAAAAAAAAGTATACTGTCATAAAAACCCTAACTCTAAGAATGTATTGGTAACATTTTGTTTATATGTATTGGTGTTCAAACCACTTTCACCACACTCCTCAAACATACATAGTTGTTAAAATGCGAGTTTAAAAATTATAACGAAATTTGACCTGGAAAGATTTTATAAATGGATTTTTCTGCTTTTTATTTTATTCCATCTCCTTAGAAATTTGTTAGATAACTTAAGAAGAAAAAAGTACTTTTTTCCCAAAAACTAGTGAAAAATCAACTTTTTTTAAATTTTTAAACTTTGAGGTCAGTCACGATTTTTAAACAATTTCTTGTTTCTTTGACATTTACATTTGTTGTTAGTCTAATAAAAGAAAAATGGAGAAGATTGGGAAATATTTGGACCCGCTGTTATAAATTTTCAAATGCAAATATCTCCTAAGTTATAAGAAATAATTCATATCTACGTGTATTGGAGATTCTATACATGTAATTTTTTTGAAATCGAAACACAGATGAAGAAATATGATCCTTTTAAAAATTTAACATACCCGAGGTGTCCTAATTTAGAGACCCCTGGTCGCACCCCAGGTTGGCCAATGTCGTCAAAATTGAAAACTTAGACTCGACAACACTTCTTTTTTGCACATGTTACAGATTTATTTCCCAGTTTTTTTTTTTTCTATACCACTGAGCGTTGTTGACCTTTTGGATTCGTCACTAGAAAGTAGTTGTATCCTCATAAAGCAACGCAAACGTATAGATCGTTTGTTATACAAAGTCGTTCGTTGTAAAAACTCGTTCGTTATCGATATTTATAATTTTCTAAACATTTTATTCGATATCGAATATGAGAATCCCAAAAATAAAAAAAAAAAACTCGAACGTTCGACTAAGCACTGGATCGTGTTTGACTGTGCTATAAATTGCAAAATATGCTCAAAAATATGCAGAAATAGGATTTAAGTAAAAACAGAAAAAATACAATATAAAAATATGTATTAATTTATTAATTTAATTTTTTTATATATTAATACATATTTTACCCATTTAAATTTAGGAAAAGTTAAGAAAATACAACTTTTCGGACATGCCCGACCATATAATACCCTACACTGATAAAGTGACTAACACCATTTTTCTTATAAACTTTCACTAACTTAAATTCGTGAGTGATTTTCGGAAGTGTGCCTTATATGGGAGCTAAGAGCAATTATCGACCGATCGTCATAAGATTAGGCCGTGTGAAACAAATTTTCGTTAAATTATAAAATTTGTAAGAAATTTATGATCATTAAAGTGATCTTAAGAAGAATGTCTTATGTGGGAGCTATGATAAATTATAAACCGATCGCCATGAAATTAGGTCGTTTGATTCATTCCTGTATGGAACTTATTTCTGATGAATTTATAAACATTTATGACCGATAAAATAATATTTCGGGATGACATTTGAATGGTGTTAGGTGAAACAGTGGGCCGATTATTTTAATAGTAAATTTTTTAAGAAATCAAAAAACCCAATTTTGCACCTTTCAATCGATTTCCACTTCGGTTTCTAGTTATCCGATAGAACTTAAATTTTGCATAGTTAGTTTTGGCAACGAATGCAAAAAAAAAAAATAAGACCCATATTACTTTACTTTCTATAACAACATTATATAGCAAGATATTAAGAATAAATTTCTTGTTACCAAATTTTAGGAAATTTAATTCTATAGTACGCATAATAGCCAAGGTATTTGTGACAACTTTTTGTGACTTTTGGCCTCCATTATGGCTATTATGACTTTTAACAATTTATTTCAAGCATAAATCGAATTTTTATACTCATTTTCATTTCACAGTATTTTATTGCGCAATTTAACTAGTAATTTTTTTTCTCTAGCCTATATTTCTCAAAATAAAAATGACTACATCATTTTCTAATTATGCTCATATTTAATGATATTATGCTTGTAATTCAACCCTACTCCCTTAAATCTAATAAAATTGATGAATCATAAATGAAACTGAAAATGATTATGGTTCTTAAATATTCATTAACACATACTATCATTTCAAAATATACGTTTGTATATATTGATATTTGTGTAGACGTGTTTGTGCATATCTTTGCAACCATTTAAACTCTTTTATTGGTATGTAAACTGTGAGAATATTGTAGATACTTACTGCTTGCATTTCTTGTGGCTTATATAAAGCTGCCAATCTCTGCCTTATGGGCACCATCATAATTAAAAAGAATGGAAAAGCCAAAGAGATTTTCGATGATTTCACAGCCCAAAGTAATGCCAAACATAAAACTTGCACGAACGTAAACAAATGCATCTTCCATGTGGGAACTCGCTTCACATACGGAGTGGGTGGATAGTGTTTCACTGGCATAAAGAACAAACGTATTCTGGAAAAGAAATAGAGAAAATAAGCAACATAAGGAAAAGGAAAAAAACAAGCAGATACATTTAAGTACATATTGAGATTGTTTAAAGTGGGTTTAAGAATAACATGGTAGAGCTGAACATAGATTATGAGTTTATTTTCAGTTTAAATTCAGGGTTTTTAATTTTGGTGTCAAGCATGTACAAAAGTACACAGAACTACTGGCAGTATTTAAGAGCAGTTAAATGAAAATTGGAAATTCAAGCAGGATTTGTTCAAAAATTGTGGTATTTTCAAAAAGAATTTAAAATTTGTTTATTTGATGTGCATTAATACCTTCAGAAGTTTATAGATAAATTCGTACGTACTCGTATATAGCATCCTTATTTCTATTTATATTCATAATCACAAAATTCTTTCATACCGGAAATAATGGAAATTTATTTCGCAGCAGCAAAATTTTTTAAAACGGGTGAAGTTGTTTCTTGCATTTCCTTTATATGTAGCCTGGGACAGGTAGCAATTTTTAATTACAAAAAATTTTATGATTTTTCATTCAATTTGTGTGTCTTGGCATGGCGGACATTTCGTGGTTATTTTCATTATAAAAGATCGTTCAAATTAGAAAAATGTAAAATTAGCCAAACAGTTTTGTTCAATAAAAGATCAGTTCGTTTGATAAAGGGTTTTCTCGGCTTCTCTTTTTCCTTTATTACAGGCTTTTAGTCAGAAGAAGCAGACTTTTTCTGTGCACACAGAAAACAGTTTCGTGATAGTAGCCGAATTTGTTGCCAATCGAATGATTCTACCTTAGTGACCGATTTGGATAACATGAGAGTACGAAATATTTATTTATACAATTTTCCATTTGTGTGATTTTCACAAAATTTTATATAACTAGGATACTTTTTCGGATCTATGTTCATTAGTATAAGACAATGATTTGTACAGCAAAAAAAAAAAAAAACTACCCTAATGCACACATACAAAATTTCTGAAAACAAAAAGAAAACAAAACAAAATTTAATTGACTTACCTTTCGAAGAATTGTACTCCACTCATTGATGCAATACCCATATAAAGGAAAACACCAAATAACACAGCCATTGGTATGAGACGCAGCAATGGTGCCATTGTTACCGAAAGACCAATCATTAATGCCACAAAGAAACCAGAGAGTCGTTGTTCCTTAACATCTGTTATACGTGGAGATTCACCAGGAGCATGTGTTCTATAAAAAATAAAATGGAAATGTTAATAAAAATCTTCATTTATAAATTGCAGTTTTTTCTTTTGCACAATTTTAATTTAAGAATTTTGTTTTATTCAGCATTTATACAAACAAAATAAAAAGTAAGTTAAATTAAAACTAAAAGGACGAAACGAAAAATGTTTATCAAAAAAAAATATTTTTTTAACAGTTGATTTCAATAATATTTTCCATGGTCAAACTAAATTTAATGATTTCTAGAAAATCATTTTAATTTAGTTTTTATATAGGTTCAAAGTTCAAAATAAACACAAGCTGTTAATAACTTTAGAACTATAAGTAAGATTTTACATTATTATTATTTTTCGAGAGAAAAAATATAGTTGTGCATGTTTACAATAACCATTTCAAAATTTTTAAAAGTTTTTTAACAATATTATAGTCGCAGAAACTATTTACATGATTGCGGTAACCATAATATGGTTAACTTACGATTCGCATGGTTGCATCAATCATATATATGGTTATAATAAACAAGTATATGTTTGTAAAAGAAAACAAAAAAACAACACTTACCTCGACATAATTGTCAGAGCCGAAACATGAGCCACGGAACGTACAGTGGCGGCACAATGCCACGGCATGCCAAAGAAACCGCAGAACGTATTTAGACAACATAAAAGCACAATATCAAAATGCAGACCGGAACCCTTCTTAAGGCCACGTTCTGGTTTATCTACAATCAATTCCGAAATATGGGATTCCATGAATATCAATATGTACACTAAAATTGCAGGTATGCCGGCCATAAAAGGTATCCAAGTCTCAATTGGTCCCAAACTTACTAACCAGCCACGTACACTTGGATCACTGGGCGATAAACCCTCTGGTACACTAAGTTTCTCAGTATAAACAGCTGGTATAAAATAGTCTACCATTACAAATATTGTAATAGATATGGGTACGCCAAAATCTCCCAGAGCTCGTCTGGCATTGCGGCCAAAAAATTGTGAATTACGGAAAAGTTTCAAGTAATAGGCCACAGTAAAGGTGCCCAGCGTTAGTATAGTACAAAACAAAGCGGTATTTGGCATATTTAATTTGACATTACTGTTATAATCTACATTTAAAGTAACAGTTTCATTCGTTGCAGTTTCATTGACATTGACCGCCTCAGCAGCGGTAGAGTTCATAAAATCTAAAGTAGCATTAAGGCCTAAGCTGGGTGGTGGCAAATTGTAATCAGCTAAAAGTGGATGATTCTTATATACAGACACTAGTTTCATTACAGTTTCTATGATATAAATTAAAGTAATAAGAGCTGAAAAAATTTCTTGTGTAAAACGTGTCAGCAGCCGTACATAGACACTGCCCTCTAAGGCCGACACTAAAATTGATATAACTGCCAGCCAAATGCCAATATAGGCTCGGATTGTTAAAAAGCTGATGCCGTTTTCTTTGCAGAAATTATTCAAAGCCTCGTCGAACAACAGCAAAGGACCCGTTGTGCCAATAATTACCAACGGCTGTCCAGCCAAACTGTGAAAGATTACTCCCACAATGGAAGTACTCAACAGGGTTTCTGATATGCCAATAAGATTGTGAGTTTTCTCTGAAGCCAAACCGCCAAATGTGATGGCCGTTGACAGGCAAGCAAAGTACATAAAAATGGTGGCGGCCAGGGTCTCGGTATTTAAACCATCCAATATGTCACTTTTATACATGGGCAAACGACGCTTGAGATCATTGCGCAAACCACCCCATAGTCTATGTGTTTTCTCTAAGGGACTCGGTTTTTTCTTATCACCATCATCATCACTAGCATCCTCCTGCTTCTTTTCAATGGCAGTTTTTAAAACCTCTTTGTGTAGATTGGCTTTATCTTTCATTTCCTTCTTGACTTGCAAAGCCTTGTTCTTACGCAAACGAATCCAGTCTTTTTTGGCTTTTAACTCCTCGAATGGCAACAAATCATGGCGATCCCAGTTACCAGGTGGCAAGACAATAGAGTCATCCAAGAACTCATTAATGGCTGATAGCAAATCTTTGCGATCATCTGCTTTATAAGCAATGGAATGGAACGATTCATTGGCCATCAGGGTGGCTATAGAACGACCGACTTCATGATAATCCAAATCCAAAGTGGGTGGACCCAACAAAATGAACATGAAACGTACTGGTATGGGAACTTCGGTAAGACTAGGCATAGGCACACCTTCAGCCAAACGCACAAAGGCAATTGTTGGCTGTTCCAGAAAATCAACAGCACCCACCTGAAATAAGAAAAAAAATACAAAATTTCAAATAATTTATTATTAACATCACTTCCTGCTAAACTTACCAACACAGTGGTTGCCTCTGCACCTTGTGGTATCCTCCTAAGTATGGTATCATTTTGTAGCTTCTTTAAATCTTCCTGGGACGATGAATACAAATCATCTTTCATATCAATTTTTAATTCATTGCTTTTCTTGCTGCCACCAATTTCCAGGGCAGGCATTATTTTAATTTTCTTATCATCGCCCGATAGATTCTAAATCGAAATTACAAAACAGAAAACAACCAAATATAATTAATTATTTCAACAATTTTGCCAGGTTAATGTTTAAAGCTCAAGAAAAAGTCAACTCATTTCACATGCCAAACAACACAATAAATAGATTTTAACAAAAGCTTCAACTTTAACAATTATAAGCAAGAAAACAAAACTATAGAAAAATAATAGCAAAAAACCATTTATCATTATTATTATCATAAAAAAAACAGACACAAGTTAAGGATAAGATTTTTTTTTTTTTTTTGTTTAAATATTTATTTATGTGTGTATTCTAAAACACAAGGTTTGTAACAATAATAGGGATTGTTCTTGATAAATAAACAAAGCAAAAAATACGTATTAACAAATATAACACAACAGAAAATCATAAGAATTGTTTGCACTTAATAATAACTATATACAAGGTTAAAGGTGAATTATGCGAGTACATTAGATATGGTTGATATAATCAGGATATTTTGGTAAGAATCCTGACCCAGCAACAGTCTGTAAAATATTTATCGTTGCTAGATGGTTTTAGTAGAAAATATTTCAAAATTATTGACCATTCCATTAGACTTGTCCTCATAAAAACATAATTTTATTTTATTTTTTTTCCTTCCATACAGCTTTATCTCATATCGGAGTCGATAATGCCATGTCCGTCTGTATGTTGAAATCATCTATCGGTAGCCCCCAAAATAACTTAAAAACATGATTGATACATCAATGTATCGAAAATTCTCCCGGCTCCCGAGACAATCGGCTCGCAAATGACTGAGATATAAGGAATAAACCGGGACAACCTCGATTTTTGGCCTATTTTTTATCTATATCTGGATTACTAAGTCATTAATATAGACAATACGGATATCCAATGATAGATATTTCAAATTCCATTGCAACGTTGTATATAAGGCTTTAGTAAGTTGGACCTACAATGGGTCAAAACCGGGAAAAATATTTTTTAACCGGAATATTTTTTCACCAAAAAATTTTTTTCCAAATATTTTTTCACTAATGAATTGAAAGAAAATATTTAAATTTGGAAAAAAATTTAAAAAAGTTAAAAAACAATTTCGAAAAAAAAAATTGTAAAACAATTTTGAAAAAAAAAAATAAATTAAAAATACTAAATAAATTTTGTTTACCTAAAAATATTTAAAATTTCATTTTAAAGTATAATTTGGTGAGGGGTCTATAAGATTCGTCATAGCGGAATATAGCTCTCTTACCTTTTTTATTAAATAAATGTAAAAAATAAACAATGTTTTTCAATATCTATAAGCATAGATAAATACACAAAGATCGGGAAGTCACTTGCAAAAGACCTAACTCAGCTATCAAAAACCTAAGTGGTGAGAATGTAAAACTATGTAAAAACAATGGGTATCGTAGCTTTGCGTTTTTAGAATTTTTTACTCAAACCTAAAATTTTGTTTCAAAATTGGCTAAGTTTAGATAGGGCTGGGGGGAATTTGGCAGCTTAAGTGAGTCAAATTTTACTTTATACATTTTTGCATTAAGTGGTCTTTGCAGATCATAAAAAATTGTATATAGTCCCGACGAAATTTTTTTTCTATAAAATGAAAAATATGAAATATATAAAAAGATGCTTCAACTTTACATGCGTGTAACTTTTTATAGGGACGATATAATTGTTACCAAATTTGTTTTATTTTTTCCATCCTATATAAAATACGAAAAAAAGATTGAGCTAAATTTAAAAAAAAATTCAACCTAAATATCTCTTTAACTTAAAGAGATAACCTACAGGTATAAGCAGGTTATTTGTAGACCTTCTTAAGGACTATCTATATTTTCATATGGGTGGACTTAGATGGTCCACTCACTGATGCCCATTCCGCCTACAAAGCTGAACAACTGTAAATCAATCAATAAGGTACAAAGTGATCTTTATGTGCTACTTAGAGCACCCAAACACGTTCAGAATGCATTGATATGTTCATAAGAGTTGTTAAGCTTTACAGTAGCTATAACATGGAAGTTATTCTAAAAAAAGTAAAAAACTATTTTTTTTCTACCTATATTTTTGGAAAAAAAAGTGCACGAAAACAACATGTTTTGGGAAAAAATGTTAAGTGAAATTATTTGGCGGACTCTTAGCTATATTATTGCCATATAAAGTTAAGCGGTATAACCAAATCTGAATTAGCTGTTGGCCAAAAACTGATGACACCATTTTTTGGGGGCCCACTGATGTTCAAAATCTTTGGGGGCCCATAAAGAAAATTGGTCACCAATTTTGATAAACTGAGTATAGTGTTTTACTAGTATAGTCGAACCTATACTGTCATGATCGTGTGCTTTTTTGCAATGTTGCACAATGTAATAGATAATTTTTAATTTTCTCGAGTTTTTCTCACACTCGTGCTGTATACACATGACCAACCATGGATTTTCAAATTTTAGATGCGGAGAACTCGCAGTCCAGATTAAGACGGGAAACTACTCTCAAATAATTATTTTATGAATTTTCACCCATACTACAATCATGAGTTAACAAGGGAGAAGCATTGCTTAAAAATAAGATTTTCTTTTCCTGTCTAATTAGGGATATTTGAGAAATTAAAAAAGAAAGAGAATTTGGTTAACAACTTTTACAATTAAGTGCCTAAAGTGATTCGTTTCAAAAGCAAAAATAAAAATAACAAGTCAGTGTAAGTTGTGTTATACTTCTTTGAAAAGGCTATTGAAATTGATATTGAATAATGATATTTACAAGATATATTTTTATGCATATCTAAGTGATTTTTGGAAGTGGATTCAAGATATTTTAAATTTGTAGCTTTTATTTTGAAACATTTGTACAATATAAATATTTCTGGCAACACATGGATTAGGGACTGCTCATCTTTTGAGACCAAGAAAGAATGAAGCTAATTTCTGGTAATCTCTTCTAAAGTGAAGCGTATCCCAGAGATGGTGTTCTGTATCGATCGTAACAAATAGTAGTCGAAAGGGGTGAGGCCTGCACTATAAGGCGGGTGAGGCAGAACTGCCCAACCACATATTTCTAAATAGTTTTCAACAGTTATAGCAATATGTGGCCTAGCGCTATTCGGCCAATGCTCGCTTCGAACTAATAAGTTGCGTTCGATAAAGGTTTCCTGTGATAGTCTGGTCAGATTTCAGCAGCTCATAATAGATAGGACCATTTTGCTCCCACCAAATACAGAGAAATATATCAGCGCCATGAATATTTGCCTTTGGTGTCGATTTGGGTTATTGCAATAATGATACGGTGCAAAAATTATTTTCTTTTCCAAGGTCTCTAGGCTTAAATTCGTATTGTATCCAATTTCCTTGCTTTTGGATTAATCCTGCTGCTGGAACACGTTTTAAAATTACTGTATGAGTAGCTCCTAATGATTTTGCAAGCTCTTGTTGAGTTTTACAATAATCTTCACGGAGTAGTGCCGCTAAATATTGGTCTTAAAATTTTTTGGCTGGAATGGGCGATCTTTGTTTTCCGTGTCAAAATTACCACTACTGAACCGCACAAACCACCTCTTGCTGGTTTAAAACGATGAAACACATTCACAATAAGCTTAGGTGAGCAATTTATATTCTTCAGCGGCACTTTTTTCAAATTAAGGAAAGCAAATTTGTTACAAAATTCGACATTTTCGAAGCAAAAAAAAAGAAACTTTGTTGTTTACACTAACTGAGAATAAATGACAGGTATGTACCCTTCAAAATGACATATTATTTATTAAAAACAAAGACCGCTTTGAAGAGATACACCATCTATTGTGTATTGTATATTTAGATACAGAGAACCCAAAACCATATACTAAATACAATTAATTTTGTTTATGAAATTGAAATCCAAATGGAATACGGGAAATACTAAGATTTTTTAGGACATTAAGGTGGGATATTTTAAGAAAAGTGGATCGTTTCACACTAAATGCGATCAATACAGTAATAGTTCTCATCTGCAATAATTTTTATATGGCTTTAAATTTATTTCATACTTTAAAGTAAAGTAGCAATCTAGTACGAAAAATGCTACTTGAAATAATACAAAGCGACTAAAATTAAAGTTGGAGATATATAGGTTTGTAATATTAAATTTATTTAGGTATAATAAAATCTGATGACCAATATTATTATGTCATTTAGAGACTTTTATATAAAAGTATTTTTAAAATGTATATAAACCAAATACAAAATGACATGCTGCTAACGACATTTAAGTATGATGTTGTTTTGGAGGTGGGGGGGAGGTAAATATAGTCTGGGGAGGAAGCATTTCAAAAAACAAATGTATTTATTTGTGGGTATAAAAAAGTTAACAAAAAAATCAAGTAAATAGTTAAGAAAGCTCATCAAAAATAGAAAAATAAACTTAAGGAAAAATGTTAGAAAATTTTTAAACATTTACACCCAAATACGATAACGTGGAATGACGGCGATTTGTTGCATTTGGTTCGACTACAATTGCTGTTGGTGGTGCACTCAGAGTTTCACAAACAGAGCGTCGTGGACGTGCATTTGGATGCAGACGATTTGCTTGTTGAGGATGTAAATGTTGCTGATGATCGTGTCCCATCCATAGCAACTTTTAATTGGTATTTTACGTATAAATATTTGTATTAATTTATTTTTTTTTTTTAATATATGTGTGCAGTTAGGGATATGAGTTGTAACATTAATGGAATTTTTATTAAAATTTCCATTATTACAATGTATTATTAGAATGATTTATTTTTTATATTTTATTTATGTTTAAGTATGAAATTTGTGTTTGCAAACGAGTGATTTGGAAAAAGAGAAAATAAGTTTAAAAAAAAACGAAAAGTTTATTTTATTTTTGTCTCATATAATATCTTATACATAAGTAAATGTTATTTATGGTGAAGCTTGAAGAATGAATTTGCAAAATTAAAGACATTGAGAAAATGTTTATAAAAAAATGTGTCAAAAAGTTCTTGTATATTTGGATACAAAAATTATTTTTCAAAAAAGCTGAAAAATAATACTATTTTTTAAAAAGGAAAAGTTTCATATGACATACACACATACATCTTTATCAAACGTATGCTGTATTTTAATTTTCGATGATTCCAAGGTCCTAATTTGTTCTCCGTCATATAAAAACTACGTTTTTACAAAAGGTTGCAAATTTTATTGAGAATTAAAAAAATAAAAGGTTGATCATAAAATTACAATTAAAAATAGTTTTTGTATTTCATGCACCCATTGATTTTTACGTATAAAATATAAAATTTGCCTGACATCGATAATCTATTATAATTGCATAGTCTGCTTTTACACACAGCAAGTTTACTTGAAGCAAGTCTCTTCGATTCTCTTTTAAATTTACTCGTCTGTTTACACACAGCAAGTCTGTTTTCAATTAGGTTGTCAAAACCTAATAGACGCCATAGATAAAATGAAAAATGGAAAAACAAAAGAGAATTGAAGATACTTGCCAGTACAAGCAAGTGTGTACCCTTCTTCTTTGTTCTTGCCTTTCTGTCCTAAAAACTCAGACTTGCGGCAAGAAAACTTGTCCTGTGTAAAAGCAGACATACTAAGGAAAATATATTATATTTCAAATCCCAAATTTTATATTCAAAATTCTTTTAAACCGCCAAGAATACGTTGGCAGGTTGTAGATTCCACATTTGTAGGGTTCGACAAAAAAAAAGAAATTTCCCTATAATGTATCGTGCTGTCGATACCCAAATTTATAGCAAAGGGATGCGATCTGCGCGATAGTCCTATGCTCCGAATGAAACTGAGCGTATTAGTTAGATGTAAGACTACTTGTGTCTGCTGAACATCACCCTTGATAATATCTGTAAAATAAGGATAAGCTGCCCACATTCCGACGATGTTCTAAAGTATCGCTAATTCGGGTAACAGTTTCATCACTTATAAGATCAACCGCCCTTCTTTGAATCCGGTTCATCAGCTCCAGACTTGACCTTGCTGTTCCTGCCCATATGTGGTAATTATATTCCATTTTTGGACGAATGAAGCTAGTGTATATGCGAAGAAGGTCGGAAGGGAAGAAATATGTGCGACACAGTCCCAAGAAACCCAAGCATCTAAATATTTTCTTCGTAACATCGAATATATGGCGATTTTAATGGACGTCACACTGTATTCTCGTACCTAGAATCAAAAGGTTATCTGAAACTCCAACAGTTTCGTTATCCATACGAAGAATTGATTGTGGTGAAATCGCCAGATGTGTATCTGTCAATAGGTAACAATGAGTTTTGTGTGCGTTGAACTTAACTTGATTCAATACACCCCATCTGCAGATTGTTATAAGGTCATCCATATTCATTCTTGACAGTTTAATCTCAAAAAGAGTTGGTCTATGGTCAAACGAATATGATATTACTATCATCAATAAATTGGATTTGAAGTGATTGTTAGTAAATCATTAATGAAAATTAAAAAAAGGGAAAGAGAAAGAAGACTGGGAGACTTCAGAGCCCAATATGAAGTTCTCGGAGCAAACCCATTATAAAGGGTTTTCCAACAAGAAGTGTTTTCATTTGAATCACCCGGTACTTCACTTTTGAAGCTTTTATTCTTTGACATTTGACAAGTAGAAACTACGCCATTACTAAAAGTGGAACGATACACGCTTCAACAACATTATTAAAATTCAATACAAAAATTGTGAAAATCCTGCATTCACATTTCGCAAAACTAAAGCATTTTTGGGTCGTCGTGAAGCAACTTGTCGGACCGCAATACAGAGATTGGTGAAAAAATTCGAGCTGTTGGGATAAGTTAGTGATGTGAAGAATAAAATTCGAACAACTGATAATATTGCTGCTGTAGCTCAAAGTGATGAAGAAAACCCAGGTTTGTTCATTCCTCGTCGTTCTTTGGAATTGGGCATTCAACAGACGTCATTACACCGTATCTTATGGTCGGAATTGGATTATATTGATTCGGATAACGTTTACTTCCAACAAGACGGCGCTACGTGCCACACCATCAACGAAATCATTGCTCTTTTACGGGAAAAATTTTCCGGACCGTGTTATCTCTCGAAGAAGTGATCACAATTGGCCACCGAGTTCTTGTGATTTAACATCTTTTAACTTCTTCCTTTGGGGCCAAGTGAACAATAAGGTCTACGCCATCAACCCAGCGTCGATTCAAGACCTCAAAGATAGAGTTCGTGAGGCTATCGAGGACATAGGGCAGCCACTTTGCGATTTGGTTATGGAAAATTTAATGAAAAGGATATGGTCCTGTAAGCGTGGTTGTGGTGGCAATTTGGCTGATGTTTTTTATCATTATTAACAGAATACCTTCCTCTTTATTATGAAATAAACATCCGATCATTTATCTCAAAAAATTTAATTTTTCTTTGAATACCAAAATAACACCTCTTGTTGGAAAACCCTGTACTACCAACCTTAGTACGTTTACAAAGTAAACTAGAAACAAAATGAGAAATGACGAGTGCGACTACCTTACTCTCTCCCATGCGGTGTATTGATTGACACCTCTTTTCTGAAAGAAACGCCAGTTGAATGCCTACTGCGGAAGCCATATTATCTGTCATTCAAAAGTCTATTCGATTGCAAATAATTGACAAGGTGATAGTTTAACCATAACCTTCGAGAGAGCCGAACAAATTACGATTGGGCGATAATTATCCGGATTAATGGGGTCGCCTTTTTTAGAGATTGCCTGGACGTTGGTAACATTCCAACAATGGGGAAAAGTCCCAGATTTCTAAGTGGATGAGCCAGCAATGAGGAATATTTTTTAAAACATTGATTGCAGTCAGGAAGAGATGAATTTGTTGAGAACATTTTTGCCAAAATGGTAGCTTTTTCCTTAGCTTCGTTTACAGTACAATCACCCGTAAGGAGTGGAGGAATTGAAACACCGGTGTTGTTCCGAATCCTCTTGACAAAGAACCAGAAACTTTTTCTGTTTTTTGTGGCATCAAGTATTCTAAGTCGTATACGATGTTCGTAGCTAAACCTTTCGCGGTCGAGTATCTTCGTACAGTCATATATTTCGTGCATCAAACTGCTTTGCTGGGTAGCATTGATTTTTTTGAGATATGTCGAATACATGCTTCGCTCAAACAGATTTAATTCGTAGCTAGGTTTCCTCCTGTGTAGCATGTATAACTGTTGTTCATTTAAGGTAAATTTTAAGGACCGTATTCTATTTTCGTTGTTCTTTATATTGGGGTACAATTTCATTTAAAAATTGGGGCAATATTTCAAAATGAAAAATAACCCCAAAATGAGAGAAATTTTTATTTATTAATTATTATTATTTCGTTTATAATTCGCAGTTGCTACAATTTTGCTCAAATTTCAGAATTTTATGTTTAGATGACGGAGAATTTTAGACCTTGGAGCAAAATAAGGGCTACTCTAAAATTTATAAAGCACTTATTGACACATTTTTAAGAAAGTATTTTTTATTTTTTTTAAATAGTGTATGTATGTAAAAATGTCTTAAAAAAACTTAAACATAATTTACTGTTAACCTTAAAAACTACAGAAAAATTTTGAAAATTTTTTATTTGTTAAAAAACAGAAAAACATACTTTGTAAGTTTGAGATGTACTTAGTAGAAAAAACACATAAATATAAATGTGATACAATTAACAATAAATTACAAAAATGAAAATAAAAACTGCGTATTTACAATTATTACAAAAAGCCAATTAATTTAAAAGCCAATTCAATATATAGAGTAGATAGATAGATATACTTATACAAGTTTATATGATAAAGTAAAGAAAGAGCGAAAAAATAAAACAGAAATAAAAAAATAGTACAATGATTAATGGCAGACAGCAAAAAAAAAAAAATATTCAAATGATGTACAGTATAAAGGTAAGTATGTATACAGTTACATACTACCAATCATACATATACCAACATGATAATCATCATACATCAATGGTAATGAAATACGAACAAAGTACAACACAAAAATCAAATAATGAAAAATAAATTTAAATAAAAACACAAGGAAGTAAAATAATGTAGTTACGATGGCATGTATTTTGCAAAAGAGTACGAGTATATGATCATAATTTGAAAAAGGATTTACAAAACATACCTGTAGACTGGTGTAACTGTTGTATTTGCGTTTGGTAAAGGGAAAACCACTTTGGTGTTCATTCACATGACGATGGCGCAACAGCAAAGAACGCAATACAGATGGTTTATCATCGGAATTAATTAAATCTTCAACGACCATCTGCACAATACAAATGCATAAATAAAATGGTCAATTATTGTTTGAATGGAGTATTTAATTATTATATTATTTGGTTATTTTAATTTCTTCAATTACCTGTTCGACAACACGATATGCAACGGCTGGCAAATCCTTTTCATGCAAATCCAATAGCACTACACCCGTTTCTAGACAGCGACGTAAATTAAGCAAGGAATGAAAGGAGAGTGATGCTACGTGAGGTTTGCCCCAACGATCGGAGCCCTCTTGTACATCTTCCTCATATTTGATCCAACGAGCTGTTTCCTTCCATTCACGATCCTCACCAGCGCCAATAAGTTCATCAAGTTGCACAAAGATCTAAATATTTGTTTGTTTTAAATATTAAAATTATTATTTTGTAAAAAAATATTTCAATAAATTTAAAAAAAAAAAACTATAATAATCCCTCTACAGTTGCATATTGATGTGAATCCTCATGATTTATCCGAGTTGAAATTAAATAATTCTCAATTTTACTTATACTTATTCACCCTCATAATTCTGAAGTTTAATCTTTTAATTATTTTTATTTTCATCATAGTTCTGTTTTGCAAATCATATAGAGAATATACTTATATACACAATTTTATACGGAAAATAGTTGAAGTCCAACCGCAAAGTAATCAGGACTGCAATTGTCACACAAATGTGTTTTTTAATACTAAAATTTGTTAAAAGGTTGGTATTTTTGCATTTGTACGGCTCTCTTATTCTTAATACGGCAAAATTAAAATAAAAAAAAAAAAAATAAAGATGAATACAATACGAACGACATGAACGGATATGCTTATATCGAACAGGAAATAATTCAGAAAATTGTTTGAAAGTGTCAAATGATAACTACTTCCCTGTTTCCAGCGGAATCGCAGTAGCAATTTTGCATTTTGGAGGACTTGGTAGATAATCTTATTTAAGTGACATACTCGTATTAATAGTCTCCAAGGCAAAATAACTGTGATAAATTAATTTTTAAGAAAATATAACGTGATGGTTTCATAATAGCAAATGCAAGATAACATCCTCAAAAGCATTGGTGGATGTATAGACGAACCTTGAAACCAATAGAGATCCCTTTTCTAAAGTCACTAGATTTAAAATACAGTCACGTTGGTAGAAACCTAAATAAAGGGGTTTTCCAACAAGAGGTGTTATTTTGAATCACCCGGTAGCTGTCACTTTTGAAGCTTTTATTCTTTAACATTTGACAAGTAAAAACTACGCCATTACTAAAAATGGAACGATACACGCATCAACAACGCATTGAAATTATTAAAATTCACTACAAAAATTGTGAAAATCTTGCAGTCACAGCTCGCAAAACTAAAGCATTCTTGGGTTGTCGTGAAGCACCTTGTCGGAACGCAATACACAAATTGGTGGACAAATTCGAGCTGTTGGGACAAGCTAGTGATGTGAAGAATAAAACCCGTGCACGTTGCACAAGAAAAACTGAGAATAATACTGCTGTAGCCCAAAGTGTTGAAGAAAACCCAGGTTGGTCCATTCCTCGTCCAATGCGCTATCGAAAGATGATTAATAATTTCTTATGGTCGGAGTTGGATGATATTGATCTAGCCAACGTTTACTTTAATCAAGACGGCGTGAAGTGCCACACAAGCAACGAAACCATTGCTCTTTTACGGGAAAAGTTTCCGGACTGTGTTATCTCTCGAAGAGGTGATCACAATTGGCTACCGAGATCTTGTGATTTAACATCATGCGACTTCTTCCTTTGGGGCCACGTGAAAGATAAGGTCTACGCCAACAGCCAAGCATATTCAAGACCTCAAATATAGAATTCGTGAGGCTATCGAGGACATAGGGCAGCCACTTTGTGATTTTGTTATGGAAAATTTCATGAGAAGTATAAGGTCCTGTAAGCGTGTTTGTGGTGGCCATTTGGCTGATGTTGTTTTTCAATACTAACGGCATACCTTCCTCTTTATTATGAAATAAACATCCGTTCATTTATCTATAAAATTTTTTCTTTGAATACCAAAATAACACCTCTTGTTGGAAAACCCTGTATATGAATTACCAACAAAATACATTCCATTAAAAAATTATTTATTTATCCTCATAAAGCTAAATTGGGCCTCAAAATCCATATCTCATTAAATGGTGACATTCATCTGACCCTTGGGAACTTTAATAAGGCCTAAAACTGAAATCAATCTACAGTATTCTGAATGATAATATCCCTATATGGATTATGGAAAACTGAACTAGAAATAACAATTCCGATTCTTGGCGATACGTAGATGTGCACGGATCTGACGCGGGAATAACTCAGTATATGCAAACGATCGTTTCACCACCATTTCCCATCAATCGATTTATAGGTGAGCGCTATGGTAGCAATTGTACCAACCCAAGTACCCTATGATCTATCCACTGAACTTATTAATCAATGAGTTTTGGAAAAATCATACGACGAAATTGTGTCGCTGTTTTTGGAATGGAATATTTAATGATGAACGGAAGTTTGAAAATGTGTTTACAGCCTTTTTGTTTCCTCTAAGTACAGTGTTTCTACAAGACTATTGTTCTATTCTATAATATGGTATTTCTTCAAACGAACGAACAATAATAGCATGTTCACGATTAATTGTACTTTCTGTAAAACGAAAGGCTTTCAAAGACAATTACTACTCTCCATTGCATTAGAAAATGGGAATAGTGATCTCGTTATTGAAACACTGACATATAATATACTAATAATATACTAAAAATACTTCTCACTCACATGCTGACCGGACATCTACTAACTGATCGTTACAACAAAGATTATATAAGATTTACAGTAGTTATAATAACGTTTATAAGAACGCTATAACTACAATACAGTTTACGTATGACAAGTCCCTATTTATACACTACAAGAACTTCGATATCATACTCTGATCCTCCAAGATATATTTCCGAACTTAATTATCCGAGATGATAATCACTTGTAGAGTTTGGAAAGAGTTGCTTAAAACATTGCGAAAATAAAAAACCTCCAGTAATCATTCAAAATAACATTCAAATTACTCTCAAGATGCCACTCATAATTAAGTTCGGTTAGCTGAAATGCAAAGTAATTACTACTAGTTGCTTAAGAAAACTTTAAATATATAAAAATTTACGTCTTCCCAAATGTCATGTCATCAGAACAATACATACCATAGATGACAACTAGATAGGTAACTGAGAGCCAAAAACCTAATTCATGAGAATGTATTTCCAAAGAGAGCAATTCTGTTTATATTTTTCTCATTGAAATTTGTCTCACCTTCCGTTCTATGTATTTATTCTATGATACAATACATACAATCAATATGGTTGAATTTTTCTAGATACGATGCTCATGATCTTGTTACTCGCAGCTTTAGAAAACCATTAATAAGGACATTTTTAATTCATAAGGACCTCAGATTTCAAAAATACAATAGACATTTTGATATCATTAAATTGAATCAGCAGGCCTAGAGCCTCCTAGACTAGTGTAATAGGAATAGGTTATGTTTAATATTAATCTGTCAACCTTACTTCAGAACTTAATCTAGTAGATTTAGCGCAATATTGCTGCTTTATCTCTATACGTAACCTGTTAAAGGAAAGTTATGTAATTCGTGATATCTCTGTATTTGGCGCCTTCGCAAATACTAATAAGTTTTCTATTAGAGCATTAAGATAACTAACTTTACACTTCAAATAATATTTAATACATTTTTAAATAGAGTTTTCAAACAACAATCTTTACACTTCTATTATTAATATAAAATATTTAATTATATAATAAAAACTGATAGAATATTTTTCAAATGATTAAAATTTACATCAAACATCTAAGTATATATTTGGCAACTTATGAACGCACATGTGTACAAAATTTATATACATTAATATTTAATTTAGAAAAACTTACCTCATGAGGACTATGATCTAATATCTTCTTAGCCTGTTGTAAGCCCGCTACACTTATTTGTGGTAACTCCCTCAGTTTTATTGAGGAATGATGTATTTTGTGCCTTCTCAACGCTCTGGGATCATCTGAACGATGTGATCTTAATTCATTAAGATCCGCTTCCTAGATAACAAAATTTGAAAACAAAAGAAAAAAGCAATATTTTATTGAAATGCTAATAAAAATTTAAGATAAATCATTAACCTGGGTGGCCTTTGGAAATGTCTTTAATTATGTTTTAATTTTTTATAAGGAAAAGGCAAAAAAAAAATAAACACAAATGTTTACAAATAATAATGGTATTATAGATATGTAAATGTTAAAATATGGATAAAATTTTATTACTATCATAATAATTGTAAACAATTTGTAATAATATTTACCTCCAAAGAGGCATCTTCCGGTGCTGATATTTTATGATTGCCGGCATCGCCGTTTTCTTCAGTAACTTTTTTGGCTTCCACGCTGTCTTGATGGGAAAATTTACGTTGTCTATAATACTGATGGCGGCTGAAAGCATGTTACAGAAACAAAAAAACAGACAAAACGAAAACAAAAGCAGAAAAATTAAATAAAATAAAAATAGCAATCATAATACCAATTTCATTGTGTTAGTTAAATCAAGTGTTTAGTAGGTGTAAGCTAGGGCTGCCATATACTCTTTTTCCCTTATACTTAATATAGGGAAAAAATTCTCTATTTAAAATAAATTATTGCAAAAATTTAAAAATGAATGCAAGAATGGCTTTAATTTTCATTATAAATATTTTTCTAAATTTTTCAATTACATTATACTTAATCCAAATCTCTACATATTGTAGTCTTTGCAACCTAAATTAAAATATTTAAGAAAACCGACAAATCGAGAATATATATAGGAAAAAGTTTAATTTATCAGGACAAGAGTAATGTCGCTTTGAAGTAAAACACTATTTTTTTAGTGATACAATGAAAAAAAGTGGAAATAAATACCAGAGGTGCAATGTGGGGCATTGTGGCTCGGCACCCCCTTGATGTTATAAGTCCAAATTCAAAACTTAAACTTATCCACACCTCCTCTATAGCCGTGAGAAATTTTATTAAAATAAGGTTATTCGTATAGAAGTAACAGATTTATTTCCACATTTTTTTTCATTTCCCTCACTGTGCAATGGATTGTACTACAGCTAACAAACAATTACAAAATCAACGTTTTGTTATATCACACATTTAGAGGTATAGATAGTAATTGTCACTAACGTCTGATCCCTTGGCTGACTCCAATTTATATATTTTGGGTCATTGCACGTGTGAGGTATTTGTAGTGCAGAGAGAAGTCAAATGGTTACTTTATACATCCCATGTAATCTAGCGTGAAGATAATTTTCACTTAAGTGTCTCTAAGAAAGCAAGAGTGTTGTATTTGTAATTGTATATTGCATTTTTTATTAGTAATTTGTGCAAACTACACAACAGTTAAGCAAGTAGTCAATGTATCCCTAATAGACAGTAATTATCACTAATGTCTGATCCCTTGGCTGACTCCAATTTATATATTTTGGATAATTTAACACTTATGTGCTTTTTATAGTGCAGAGAAAAGACAATTTGTTACTTTATCCGAGGTAATCTAGAGTGAAGGCAATTGTCACTTATGTGTCTCTAAGTAATCTAGAGTGTAGTCACATAAAACATTTATTTTGTACTGCACATTTTTGAGTAATTTGTACAAACTGAATTTATACAAATTCATTGTACTACACTTTAAAATGTTGTTATTTTACCCACTATTGGAGAGTTGTGGGAAAAAGGTTTGCTTACAAACAATCGGTTATCGGACTGCCTATTTTGATGATTATTTGAGGTCAATTAACACCCGTACATGTTAAAATAACTAGTAATGTAGACGATCAAGTAAACAGTTAGGTTAGGTTCCATGGACAGCCACTCTTCAAGGAGCTCACTTGGGTTCACTCAAAAACTGATCCCATTTTGATACCCAAGGGGTAAATAGCTGGGTAATTATCATACGTCCAATGTTTCCAGGCTAAACCAACCAGATTCTCTGATGAAGGAGTAGATTCGTATAACACTCATCCTTTATAACTCATCTAAGCATGATAGGAATGGGATTCCGAGAATGCGTTCCCTCAGGTTTATCAGAGCCGGTCATTGGCAGAATAGGTGGGACACCGTCTCCTCCTCTTCTTTATTGTGACAGCTCCTACAGTAGTCATTGTACCGTAGGCCCAGTCTTTTAGCATGTGTCCCAATTATACAGTATCCTGTAATGAAGGAGACAATTATCCTTATTTGCTCTCGTCCTTCTGGCATCATATACGGGCCAAGTGGACCTCGATATAACACAGGAAGACTCCTTGATCCACCTGCTTTGTGCAGACTCATATAGTATCTGCTGTACAGCCATCTTGCATTTAACAAGAGAAATACCAGAAAAGGGGTAGATATCCTCATCATCCATCATCGCACCCCTTTTGGCCAGTTCATCTGCTAAAGTAATCAGTTAGGTAGCTAGTAAGCTAACTGACTCTATGTAACCGATATGTGAATCCAATACGTTGACTACTTTGGAATAGCTATCAGACAGTCTTACTGTCATCCAAAAAGGGTCAATTGACCCTCTGCTTAGGACTGGCACATGTTAAAATAACTAGTTATGTAACTATTTGTCACCCTCAAGGATAGGTAAAATTACTAGTTCGGAACAGTCTCCCAGAAATGCTGGATAGTATAATATAAATTGCGTTGATATAATTCTCATACAGTTTATTTTCTTTTTGCTTCTATACTGACATCCCATGTAACCAAGTGTCAAGTCAATTGTCGCTCTAGTGTATTTCTCTAAGTAACCTGGGTGTCGTAACTTTAAACGTTTATTTTGTACTACATTTTAGAAAGTTGTTAAGTTTCCCATCAGAAGTAATCTATTGGAGAATTGTCGGAAAAAGATTTGTTTACAAGCAATCGGCTATTGTCTATGAGACGTCTTTTTAACTGATTATTTGAGGTCTATTAGTAACCGGTATGTGAATCCAATGGAGCAGCTATCGGACAATCTCTTTGTAATCCAAAACAGTTACAATGAGGGAACGTGTTAAAATAACTAGTTATGCAACCAGCACTCACCCTAACTGATAGGCAAAATCTCTAGTTCGGGACAGTCTCCTAGAAGTTGTGGGATGCTAGGTGTTTTTCTTAGCAGTTGTAGTACAACCTGAATTATTAAAAACAGCGTTTTAGTTCAGAACAGCACAATTCAAATAAAGTATGTAATGTTAAATATAATGGGCGTTGAGCAAATCGGTATATTTTTTGGTTAAAATTATGAAAATAATTCTTTTTGGTAATCTTCCCCTAGAATGGGATAAAACCTCTACATTATGGCAGCCCTGCTGTAAATGTTTTATTATTTTCCCTTAATTTAGTTTCATTTTACATTAACTGTTTACCTTTTTCTTCTTTTACGTTCGTGTATATTGTCGTTGGGTTGTTCATCATAGCTTAAACTAGGGGGTGTAACAACAGTTGCCTTCTTCTTACCAAATTGTACGTGTTTCTCATCAGCCGAATTATCCTATAAACATGTTGTTATACAATTATTTTCCACTTACTCTCGTAATACATATTTAAATAGAATTTAAATAATTCCAATGAAAATACTGTTAAGTAGAAGTAAACACCTACCGAATGATCACCATGCCCAGCACGTTCAGAAACTAGGGGAAAATCTTCTGGTATATCATCGTAGTTTTGTGCATTTGATGAATCATTATTATGCTCGTATTCTGAATCTTCTTCTATATTAAGATCGCTGTTTAGATTTTTTGAACGATGTACTGGAAAATAGTAAAAACAAAGAAATATTTTGATTTTATTAATTGGGAATTTTGTTCTTAGTACAATATGTTTAGATCTCCATTTAGAGATAACGATGAACTAAAGTATAATTTACATTTTTAATATTTTTGAGCATAATAATTACTGATCAAGCACAGCTTGAGAAGTTGTCTCATTGACAATGTCATGTGTGATTGGTTTGATAAAAGTTGTCAGGTCATGACGATTTATATTAAATGATTCAATGACAGTTCAGCACTTTTTCTGCAGCTTTTGACATTAACTATAAGATGCTAGCTCTATATATATTTATATAAAAGATGTGAAAAACTTTATATGAACATAATAAATAACATAAGAATTCTAAATTTGTTGATGGTTCTTGTAACTTTTAAGCATTTTATTTTTAGTTGATAGGTTTTAAAGTTTTTTTGAAATCTAGTGATAACTTGCTGATTTTGTCTTGTGAAAAATGTATGTAGATATGTATATGAAAAAGTCAGAAAGTGTTATACAGATATTTTATGGGTACAAGAGACAAAGGCCGAAGAAACTCTGACTGGTCATGAAGTATTTATACGAGATATCTTTAATGAATTTCCAACTGGAATATTAGTAATTTAAAATTTTTGGAGCTATATAAACTTACTAAACCTACTAAAACTTAAGGAGTAACATTGATACATCTAGCTGTCCCGAATCTAATACACAAGTTGATTATTTAAAGTAGAGTTTCCAAAAAAGCGAAGAATTTTAAAACCGCGGTTTCGGTTTTAAAAAATTGAAAACCGATCGGTTTCGGTTTTGTAATAATTTATTAATTATTAAATCAGTTGATAATATAGGAAATGCTATACAAATTTAAAGTTCGAACTTGGCGAGTGTTCAAATGATTCTGAATTAGTTAGAATTCACAAAAGGTGAATATAGTGGTACCTTTTTTTTTGTATTTTCTATAATAATGGATACAGAAATATGAAATTAGACATTCATGATGCTGAGTATAAATACAAAATGATACTGTTTTTATTATAAGTAATAATACGTTAAGAATGATATAGAATCCACATTACAATGAATCGATAAACATGAAACTAGAGACATATTTTTCTGAATTAGTACTAATTCACAAAGGGGACTTAATAGTACTTTTTTCCAATTGGGGTGGTGAAGCGCAACGGGTCAGCTAGTACACCATACTTGTATCAGATATTTGAAAATAACTAAGACTTCATCTGAAGCAATTATTGTAACACAATTTAAAAAATTTAAACAAATCTTAAGATATTTTTACCGATTAGTTTTTAGAGATATTAAATGAATAATTGGATGAATAATTGGATGAAAGAGTTTGTTTCTCATTTCTAAATTTTGAATTTTTCTACTGAGAATAGATTAAAGGTCAAAACCGAAGAATATTTGTAGGTTTTAGGCCTTGAAAAACCGCGGTTTCGGTTAAAACCGAATTGGAAACTCTAATTTAAAGTAATGTATTAGTACATAGCACACATACATATGTGAGAAATTTCGAATGTTTAATTTAAATTAAAATTCAATTCCAAATAAATTGTTTCTGCACACAGAAAAAAAAATATAGTTGTGCATGTTTACTGTAACCATTTAAAAATGTTTACAAATTTTTTAACAATATTATAGTCACAGTAACTATTTGTATGATTGTGGTAACCAGAATATGCTTAATTTACGATTCACATGATTGTATCAACAATATATATGGTTACAGTAAACAAGTATATGTTTGTGACAACAATTTATATGAAGAAGCTTTCTACGTATTCAACTAGTTGACCTTTTAGCATGATGTTATCGGTGCTAACGTTGTGTATATTCGCGTTTTTGATTAACCAGGTAGTAACTGTGTAAAAACTTGTTTTGGCGTCTTTGGATCTTTTCTACATTTGACGCTGCGGCCGTACACCATAGCTGTATACCACATCGGTTTTATGATAATGTTATAAAGTTGAAGTTTGCAATCTAAACTAAACTAACCGTAGAGTTTCTGCCAATGAACCTATTAATTTCAATTGATTTCAGTTTCATTTGACTCAACTTTGCATCTATATCACTTTTCGATGTAAGGCGACGATCGAGATGTATTCCGAGGTATTTAACTTCCAATTCTTGAATTATTGTTTTGTTATTGATATGAATAGTGAGGCATAATTCTCTACGCAATGCAAATGTTTTATGTGTACATTTTTGCTCGTTGATATTAATTTTCCATTGTTTTAACCATTTTTCTAATTCAAATATGTGATTTTGTAAGTAACGAGACGCTTTTTGAAAGTTTTCATGAATGCTTAGAATAGCAGAATCGTCAGCAAATGTTGATGTATGAGTGCGATTGTTAGTTGGCATATCAGACGAATATAACAAATATAAAAAGGTTGCCAGGATACTGCCTTGGGAGACTCCAGCTTCAATGGGTTGCGGAGTACATAAAAAGTCTTCTTTTTTCGACCAGTTAAATAACTTTCCAATAGCTTATGTGAGTTTGCGGGTAAATTTTGACTTAATTTGTATATTAAACCATCATGCCATACTTTATTAAACGCTTGAGAAATGTCGATGAAGAGAGCGGAACAATATTTCATTTCCTCAAACGCTTTACTCACAATATTTACAAGTCTATGGGTTTATTGGAAAGTACTGTGTTTTCATCTAAATCCAACTTGATGATTCGGAATACAATTATATTCAATTAACATCGTGTACAACTTGTTCATGAGTATCTGCTCGAATAGCTTTGGTCTGTATAATTCTAGTTTTGTGTAATCTTTTCCCGGCTTAGATATCATGGTAACCAGTGAAACCTTTTATTCTGGAGGATAATATTCAAGGCAGCTCCATAAGCATCTTGTTACTGATTTTGTCAATACCATGCGCTTTATTTGAGTTGAAGTCTACAATATCTTGTATGTAAATTAAATTTCTATGGCCGATAAAGTCATATTTTGGAAGGACATTTTTAAGGGGCTAAGTGTTCAAATATGCTTTGTCCGTGTATAAAAGAGAATTTAATAGAGTCATAAAAACCAAATGTGCGAATTATGTACTCCAATATGATATATTTACTCTTACTATTTATACCCTACATCACCATAATGGGGAGGGTATATTGGATTAGCGCTGATGTTTGTAATGTGCAAAAATCTTGTCCTAACAACCACCTTAAGGTATACCAATCGGTACATTTTCACTTTCAGAGTCGATTAAGCGATGTCTGTAATCAAGCTACTGGTCGCAATTTTTAAGGTAATTCGACGTACTTTGGCATAAACTTTTGCAAGGACTAAGCCTACTAAATTTGGTTAGAATCGGTAAATTATTCCATTCTCCTAGCCCTCATATAACTGCTCTATCTGAAAATAGTTCAGCTCTCATAAATATCTTATTAAAAAAAAACATATCCAAACCAAATTCAGCACAAACAAATATTATATACGCTGACTTGGATTACTAAATTTAGTACCGATTAGAATATGCCATCACTCCCATATAAGCACCATTCTCAAAAATTTCATAAATGTGGATAAATCTCTGAAATATATCAGTATCCAAATAAAATTCAACACAAATATATTTCATGTATACCAAAATTATTCCAACAAATTTTGTGCCGATCGGACCATAATTAGTCATAGCTCCCGTATAAGGCCCTCTTGGTTGGTATTCAAATAAGATTCAATACAAAAAAGTTTCATATCAAAAGAAAACTGTTTATAATTATGTACTTGGCATAGGGTATCATGTGGTCGGGCTTGTTCGACTATACTTTCTTACTTGTTTTTAATTGTAGAATAATTTAAGGAAAGTTCTCGAGGATATTACAGGATTAAATTTTTTAAGAACACTTTGTTCACTATTGGATTTTAAAATATTAAAGCAAATAATTGTACCGATATAACAAAATTCTTCTCTTTAATTTGATATTCCCATAACGACATAGTGGTTCAAGTAAAAATATTATAATGAATTGTATAACAAAACATTATAGCTGTATTTTTAAAGGATCACGTTATGCAAATCTGAGTTTGTAGTTCTACTGTATAAAGCCAGTACGGTTCATGTGTTTAAAATGCTGTATTTTATTATAGTCAAAACTAAAATACTATTAAATTAATTCGGTATGTAAGAACTCGTTTCGAGAAATATGGTTCTTGTTTAAATAGCATATTGCACTCCCTATTAGTGCTCGAAGAGAACAAATATAGTTGTACATTTTTACTGTAACCATTTCCAAATGTTTCCAAGTTTTTTAACAATATTATGGTCACTGTATTTATGGTTATTTATATCCTTGCGGTTACCATAATATGTTAAAGCTAATCATATACGTGATCGTAGCAATTATATATATGTTTGTAGTAAATAAGTATATGTTCGTGACAACCATTTTGATGATGATTTACCACATTATGTGGTTATCATAATCTGAGAACAATATATTATGATATATTATAAACATGATTGTCATAAACATATACATATTTATTTACTACATATCTATGCAGGACTTTAAATGAGATTTTTGAGGACTATATAAATGGAAATTGATTCTCTATCTAAAAAGATCCTTAAGGCCTTTACACTAACTAACTATAAAGTTTAAAGTACGCAAAGCTGTACTGTATAGAATACTTACGGAACGATAAATTTGCATATTCCCTACCACTCATGGTGCAAGGTTGAAACAAATTTGAATTGTTTAAAGTTTATCAGTAAAAACAGAAATTTTCTGCATATTAGCAAAATTTATTAATATTTAATCTTGAAATGTCTTATAATAAGTGTTGTTTCTTACCATTTTTATTCTTATAAGATCCTATGGGATGCACCGTATCCTGAAATGTGGTCACATCAAATTTTTCCTTTAATGAACTTGGACCAGCGAAAACTTTTTCCATTTCCGAGTCCAAGAGAACTTCATGAGGATCTTCATTTCCACCAGACTGAAAATAAAAAAAGAAAAATAATTATTTCAATTATTCAAGTACATATTAAGTATAAATAAGTCAATGTCTCGATGTCGAAAGAAAAATGCTCAGTTCTATTAAAATTTTCGAATTATACTGAAATCAAGAAACAGGCAGAAATGTGATAGAACATATAACTAGAAAATATTGTCCATTGTATTTTCCAAACCAATTAATTTACCAATTAGTTTTCAAATATAACAAGCATTCCATGAATAATGTGTCCAAAATGATTGTCGTCTACCTAACACAATACACACATGAGTTCGTTGACACAGTAATAATAATTTTAGTAAATACACTTTTTTAAATGGATAAATATAACAGCTAAATGCAGTTAAACTGAATTGACAGCCTGCCAGTCAGTTGATTTTTCTGGGAAAATATTTCATTTTAGGCTTACAAATTGATTTTCCTATTCATAACATTTACGCTTTGTTAATCTTAGAAAAAGTTTTTGTTTTATTTAATTATGGGAAATTGCTTATTTATTTTGCTTACAAGAAATAGCTAGATATTGGCGCCCAAAAAGTTTTTAACTCATAATAAATTTTGTCATAACACAAGTTTTCCATGTTATATGTAACACAAATAAATACAAAACAAATTGTTTCTTATTATTATTCTTAAAAAAAAATGTTACAAGTTAGGGTTTTCACTATAACCAGATTCAACTGTATGACAAAAGAATGTGTACTTAGGAATGAAATGTATATAAGTACATATTTACCGTAGAACAATTATTTATGGCTTTGAATTCAAAAGCACATGTAAGTGTCGGCACTGTGGTGCATAATTTTAGGTAAATTTTAGGTGTAAATTATACAAAATATAAAATAATTCTAATATTTATATTGTTTAGGAATTTATGTCAATTATAAAAATAAACACAAATTTGTATTATTAAATCTTATAAATCTTATTTGCCTATTTTCAGTGTACCTATAGTCATTAGCATATGTGTAAGCATTTACTTTAATTTATCAATCTTAACTGAATGCGTACACCAAAGTAATTTACAAAGTCATTATGTATTTTGTTGGAATATTATTAAAACAAACCAAAATGTGTTTGTACTTATTACAAAAGGCAAAGATATGTCTGTATGTAAATGTACAAAATATTGATTGTAAATCAATCAAGAACAAAACAACATTTATTCTTCTAACAAACATAAAGAAAAGACATTCTAAACAATAGGAATTTTGAAAATTCTTGAAGCCTTTCTGGTATCTTTTTTCTCATACATGTAGGTCCGGCTATTGAATAATCATGGTGACTCATTAAAAAGGCATAAGTGAATGAACAGAAGTGTCATAGTGGTTGGACACTTAGTATTATAGTATCCTTTTCACTGCATTGATTACCATTAAATTTGTTACAAATTAAAACTTATTCAAAAGATGGATAATGGTGACTTGTATAGTTGTAGAAAAAAATGTATTAATATTACTCAAAATTATTTTCCACATGTTACCATAGAAAATCAAATTAAATCAGTGAGCCTTATATGGGAGCTATCAGCAATTATGGACCGATAGCCATGGAATTTGGTTGCGTGATTTATATCTATATTAAACTTGTTCAATTCGATGACAAAATGTTAACGAGATTTATACTCGTTAAACTGATATCCAGAGGTGGGCCTTTTATGGGAGCTATGACTAATTATGGACCGATCATCATAAAATTAGGTGATATGACTTCCGTATATATAAAACTTATTTGAAGCAAAATTTCTGTACATACCTATATAAAGTAAACACTTATGACATTTCTAAGGGTGCTAGGTGAAATAATGGATCGATTTCAGCCAGCTTCAATAAGCTACCTCCTTGAGCCAAAAAAAAACATATTTTGACATTTATGACCAGTAGGGCGGGTCGATTTGTAGAGACGCAAAAAAATCGTCCAATATACAAGGAATATCGTATTCTAGAAATCAAAATCAGAAACTTTGCCCAAGGAACCATATCTCTAAAATGAATTCTGTTGTTCCTTATTTTGAGCCAAAGGTCAAATTTTTTAAAAATCCCACTTTGACCCATTTAAAATACCGCAATCGAGTCTAAATGTATGACCGACTCCCAATAACTTTGAACCCATGCTAGTGGCACACCCCCTGGAAACCCCTGGCGTGGTCACCATACAAATATTTTAAAAAAATCACCATTTTGGCACTTACATGAAACAATCAGGGAAATGGCAATGTTTATTTTGTTTTGGAGTTTATTTTTTTTAATACAACTTAATAATAGAAAAGAAACTAAAAAAAATTATTGTTTGAAATTGTTTTGCTCTCAAGTCTGGGCAATTTCGCAAGGCTCTCTGATGTCATCGCATAACAGCGTCTACATTTCTGGTATAACTCGTTTGGAAACGCTAGCTAGCAATTGAACATGTCGTTCCGTTCCTTGTATATGTGACGTAATGTTTTGATCATTAAACATTGGATCATGTTGTTTTAAATATTCTCCCAATGTATCGTACGGAATGATTCGCGTGAATGGTGCTTTGAAAATCATTCACCGATTCGCGCAACTTATAGACGACTGTTTAAACACAAAATTGTGTTTAGCGATGAGGTTCATTTTGTTTGTTTATAAGTTTGCAGGTTTGTTAGTAAAAAAAAATTGCCGCATATAGAGTGAGACCAATGTACAACAGATCCTACATTCTGGTGGCATCATAGGACCTTATTACTTCAAAAATGAAGCCGGAAATCGCGTTCTCGATATCTTGATATTGAAAAATCGACCAGTTACTTGGCCCCCAAGGTCGTGGGATGTAACACCTGTTTATTGTTCCCTGTTGGGCCACGTGAAGTCACTAGTTTATGACAATAAACCAGCAACAATTGTCGTCTTGTAGGCCAACATTGTTTGTGTTATTCGTGACATATGATCGAAAAGTGCCACAAAGTTGGGTGTCCAGAATACGCTTCGTAAAGAGCATTTAATTTAACTTAACTTTTTTGTGTCATTTTATATCGGGCTTAGAAAAAACACCCTTTATAAATTATTTATTGACAAAAAAATATGTTAGAGTTTCCAGTTCGGTTTTAACCGAAACCACGGTTTTTAAGGCCTAAAACCGAAACCAAAACCGACAATTATTCTTCGCTTTTTACTATTATTCTATTTTCAGTAGAAAAATTCAAAATTTAGAAATGAGAAACAAAATTTTTCATCCAATATCTCTAAAAAAAATATCTTAAGATTTCTTTAAATTTATTTAATTGTATTACAATAATTGCATCAGATGATGTAGCAGGATTTCTTTCGCAGGCTAGGATAACATGTCTCTAGTTTCATGTTTTTGATTCATTGTAATGTGAATTCTAGCCCATTCGAAACGCGTTATTAGAATAAAAAAAATACCATAAAGACCCACATTTTGTATTCCCACTCAGCATCATGATTCTGGATCCATTATTATAGAAAATGTTAAAGAAAGGTACCACTAAAGTCAACTTTTGTGAATTCTAACTCATTCAAAATCATGTGTGCCTAATTTTTAAGTTTATTATTATAAAATAGTCAAAAAGTATTATTAGTTGAAAAAAGTACATGTGAGTCCCTTTTTTATATTCTAACTCGGTCAGGATCAAGTATATTAGCCAAGTTCAATGTATACAAGCTATTCCTATGTATAGCATTTCCTATATTATGAACTGATTTTGTTTCTATAACACTTAATATTAACAAATTATTACAAAACCGAAAAAAACCGAAACCGATCGGTTTTCAATTTTTTAAAACCGAAACCGCGGTTTTAAAATTCTTCGGTTTTTTGGAAACTCTAAAATATGTTTCTAAAATCGAGGTTATATATGAAATTATTGACCGATCCTCACAAAAGTTGGTTGAAGGATTTAGGGTCCAATTTCATCACGATATTAATTCTTATAAGAAAATTATAAATGTTCAAGTAATTTTCTGAGGAGGAGAAATGTAGCCCGATTTTCCCATACTTTACAGTATAATTTCAGAGCTATTAGAAACTTTTTTTTTGGATTGCCGCACAATCAGCATATATCTTACTGCTCAAACAGTATACTGGGGAGACATTTGTATGGGGGCTAGGTGAAATCATTGACCGATATTGCCCATATCCAATAAAAAAAAAAACCTTATTAACAGATAGCATTTCAGCCAGCAACCTCCTTTCGTTTGGGCCCTATTTCAGTAGACAGACATACGGACGAACAAAGCTAGATGGTGTTAGAATCTTTTCCAGACCCATAATATTATTATTATATTAACAATGCTGTGCAGAACAAATGAAGTAAATATTAAGCTTGTTTAAAATTTTCATTATAATTTTCCTTCATATTGCATACAAAATGCGATTTAAGTATTTTCAAAAATAAATTTTCGATGATTTTCAATTTGTGTTAAATGTTAAATATTGAGGTCATAAAAGCATATTTCAGTATATACAATTTATAATGTTCAACGACCACATGATTTTGGTATCAAGCATCATGGTAGTTGTTTGAAAGCAAAATCAGTTTGGAGATGAATGCTGCTAAGAAGTTCCTGTTCTATTTCTGACATCAACAAGATATACTTTAACCCATACTTTGCTATTTTAATGTTGACAAAGGATGAGAAAACAGAATTTCTATAACCTTTTTGATATAAACATTAATCTGTGACTATTAAATGGTCTCTTTCTAATATACATAAGCCTTATCAAACAACCTTCGGATTAATATCATTATTTATTTGATATGTAGATATTTAAATGTGTATGTTTGCAAGGCTATGATTATATTTAGAAGCAATTCAGTTACATTTAATTACTTTATCCAGAAATTAAAGAAACAGAGAATAGTGCCTACCACAAAAGCAGGCTAATTGCTAAAATAACTAAACATTAATAATAATTTTGATATATATCACTTTCAGCACTTTTCTACTAACATCCACTCATACATATGTATATTAGGGTGGTCCTTATTTTGTACATTTTAGATTTTCGATGCTTCCGGCTCTAAAAACCAAATACTGAAAATTTTATCAAAATCGGTTATGTTTAGAGGTTGCACATTTTAAAAATCTAAAATGGTAAATGGCATTTAATACGAAAATGTAAACTCAAAACTAAACACAGTTTTGCACTCAGGACGATCGATTTTCCACCTGGCTCACTGAATGATAAAAATATTTCACAAGCTAATAATGTTGCCTACTTAATATTTATAGAAGTCAAGCGAAGGCATATGTAAATTAAAGCGTCCAGTATGTATTGATTAATCAACGGACAATCAAAACATAGCCTATACTGTAAAGTCCACTTGTATAAAAGTATATTGAAAACAACTTGGACTCCATTATGGCGAACTTCTAGTAATACTTGAATTGATCTAATATTAGTTCAATTCAATGACTTAAATGTCCCATTGGTAAAGAGCGAGTTTGAAAAAATTCGAGAGAAATATGTGCTTAAATCACAACGTCATCCAAAGCCGCTTGTAAGACTGCTCACACGAATTCTTTCACATGCAAGGCTTCGCAGAACCGATTACCACTAAACTGAGGCCTACTAGCTTAATAAAGCTTTCAATGAGCGCAACTAGTTTTTAAGATTTAATATACTTAATGTTAGGCCTTATGATATAGTTTCTGTTTCTATCCGGGGTATGCCTAGTCTGCGCAGGTTCTTCAAAGATCTGTTTCCTTTGAAGTCTTGTTTACCACAGATCTACCTTGTACCACAGATATTAAACATTGAACGAATCTTCTAATAACGAGATAAATGCTTTGGCTCTCGGTCGGCTAACTACTTATTGCGGGAAAGTAAATACAACGGATGTAATCCGAGGAGATAAATTTGTTGGCTATATAAGCTAAGACAAGTTAATTAGTAAAATCAGACGAAATAAATCCTTCTGCTCTCGGTTGGCTAACGACTAATTATGGGTAAATATAGCTTATGGATGCAATCTGAGGATATAAATTCTTCAGCTCTCGTCGGCCAACTACAACTTATTGGTTAAGACTAGCTAATGAGTACAATCTGACGAGATAAATGCTTGTACTCTCGGTCAGATTACGACTAATTAAGAAAATCTTCAGCTCTCGTTGGCTAAATACAACTTATTGACTAAGACTAGCTAATGAGTACAATCTCACGAGATAAATTCTTCGGCTCTTGGTCGGATAACGACTAAATATGGGTAAATGTATCTATGGATGCAATCCGAAGATATTAAGTCTTTAGCTATAGACAACAACTAGATAGGTAACTGAGAGCCAAAAACCCAAGTTTGTTGTCAAAAACCTAGTTCATGAGAATGTATTGCATGTATTTTGTTATTGTATCACCCGTATGTGTAAAAAGAGAGTAATTTTGTCCTCTCTCTTTCCGTTCTATGCGTTTATTCTATGTCTTTAGCTCTCATCGGCTAATTATGAAATCCGACGAGATAAATGATTCGGCTCTCGGTCAGCCAACTACGGATTTTGGGTTTGTTGTTAGTACGAAGTAAGAATTTTGGGCTCGCCTCATTATGCTTTGTTACACAGGAGCAAAGTATAACTACATCGGGACTTCGATTCTTGCTTCCTTTGTTCATGTTTTTCTTACATATTTTATATTAAAATTCACATAACCTGTTTGGGAATTATTAAGAGAAATATTACTACGAGTATATTTTTGTTAGAACAAATTTTGATTTAGTATTAATAATGTTAAGTTGATGGGCTGGGTTTTGTAACTGCACGTTATAGCCTAATTAAAGGCAGATTCAAAAAACAAATTTTTAATTGAAATTGTGTTCAATATTTAAGTTTTAAAATTTATTTGTTAAAACTTAAAAATGTCAGTTAAATGTGGAACCTCTAATCTTGGAAGCATTGAAAATGTAAAAAATAAGATCCACCCTAATGTACTTACATATAATAACATAAGTTTTCCATTATATTTAGTTTTACAAGTACCCAGTAAAATATAAACTTTGTTGTTTTATATAATAACCATGACATTAACTATCTATCTAATTTTCTTATCTAGTTTATCCACTCACACACCCCCCACTACACAAGCGGTAAGTACTTTAGGCTTAAATATTATACAACTCAAACATAAAATGGAAATAAACAAACAAAAATAGTGAAATGACTTCAAGGTCTTTTGATGGAAAACATACATAAAATTCCTTTGGTAGCTAATGATTGATCAAAAACTTTGTTTTTAAACAAACTTGTGATTCAAAATTGTTTAAGGATAGGATGAGTAAAGTGACAAAACCATACGTATATGTGTAACTATGCTAAAAGAAAATTTAATGATTTGGAAAGCAAAACCCGCATTCTGAAATTTATGACAATAACAAAACTAAAAATTTAATAGTTTTATGTATATGAAAATTACTTATTACTAAAAAGGTTATAATTTTGTCATAAAGAATATGAAGGTTATACTTATACATAAAATGTAGGAATTTTTATTTATGAATTCAATTAAAAGTAATAATAAAATACTTAAATAAATATTTATTTTGAAAACTAACATATAAAAAGATAATCATAAATATCAATAGCAAATTTATTCCTCCCACCATATTGAAAGAGTGTATCATTACAACTATCACAGTGACCACAGCAAACTGTTTCGCATAAATAAAATTTAATATAAATAAATTAAGCAAAAAGAGGGAAAAAAGTATTTGTTCTCTTTAAAGGTCAAATTGCTTACAGTAGCAACTCATTAATAGTAATGAAGTAATTAACTACACATTCCAAACATTAAACACAAACTTAACTCTATTCATTAAAGAAACGTTTGTGTGATAAATGTAGTCGATAAAACAAATAATTGAAGATCTTAGAAGTACATAAAAACACGGCAATTTGGAAAAATTTATCAAAAAGCCAAGGACACTGAACTAATCTATATTATTAGTATTTCTTGCTTAAACGCATTAATTATGTATGCATATTCATTTGTAAGGGAAACAATTAATTGTGTTGTTTCATTGAATATTTCAGTGTATTTGGTAATTAACTAGATGGTAGTGATATTGGGAACTAGTTGAATTTAGGAGTTTAAATGACATTATTGATAATCCTTCCCACTAACAAACTAATTTAAGTTAACGGCAAAATATTCTACGAAATATAACTATTTTAATACATTATATTTATATAATTGGTCAACTCACAAGGTATCTTATCAGTCATATTGTCATAATGTCCTAATATATCACGACTCGGCGGCTCGGCTTAACCGACTCTTAGGCATTCGGCGTTGGTCTCAGCTGGTTTGCTACGATAACACAATAAACATAGCATAGAAAGTAGTATTATTTTAGGACATTTTTTTAGCTTGAAAAGCAATGAAAACCATTGTGAAATATTAGAACATTATGACAATATGACATGATAAGGGACCTTATGAATTGGCCAAATATTAAAAAGAATATGACATGCTTTTTTCCATTAACAGGAAAGCTAAATCCGTAGCTATTGTATTGGTACCCATTGTCATTTATTAACAAAAATGGCTACGAATTTCATTTTAGGCATTACAAACTACATTCTGGATATTTTCGGTTCATATCGAATGTCGTGGAAGAAATTTACCAACAAACCATTTTAAATAAACTATCAAAAATAAAGTGTTACTTTAAATTTTACCAATTAGGATAGAGTAATGTTGTCTACGACTAAATAAATCATAGCTTTTTGCCCTCCTTAGTAACCGAATATGTTGCCAATCGAATTTTTCGGTTGCACATATAGAATTTTTCGGTTCTATCATCAGACAGTCAGTTCATAAAGGAGAATTTCGGTTGAAGAAACCAAACTTTTGTTACCCCATCTAAAATTTTTTAGCCACAACTGTAAAATTCGGTCACTATGGCAGAATCGGTCCATTGGCAACAAATTCGGTTGCTATCACGTGTAATCAATCCAAAATTTCAAAAATATGTTGCTCTTTTAGTTGACTAAATTAACTCTATAATATACATACACTAGACAAGAGATCAGCAATGAGTAGTGAAAAAGTGAGTAGAGTTGAATCATGACTCAAAATTTCTTGTACTTATGTATACGCATTCATATTTATTACAATAATGTAGAGACTCACTCCCACTCGTAAAGATTGAGGTAATCATCATACTCATACTTAACGATAAGTATTTATGACATTGTTGATTTCTACTCTAGTTAACTTAATTTGTATAGACGATGCAAAATAAGTATGATTCGAATACGAACATTAAAATGCTCATTATGAGGTTGTGTGTTTCAGTGTTGCCGAATTCTGTATAATAACAAAAACAAATAAACATGCATGAGTCGAATGAGTTGAATCAATAAGTATCATGAGTATTTTCAAAATGAGTGGACTTACACTAGGCCAGAGTGAAAATGCTTAAGCATGCTTCAAGGCACTCTTCACAAAAATGTCAATAAATGCAAACTGATCTTTCATTTTAAAAACTAGTGTAACAGTTTCTAAAAAATGTACTTAAATATTTTAATAAGCCTTAAATCGTCTTAGAAACTCCCTTCTATCTTATTTACTGCACTTTTTACAAACTAAGTGCATTGACAACCAAAAAAATATGGAAAGTCCATGTTGTGTTATCAAACGTTGATTAAAGTGTTTTAAGGTTTCCCGATTGCAATCATATTTTTTTCTCAAAAGGTATACTTATTTATATTTTATATATTGGAGTCAAGATTTATGTAAATAAAGGTGAGCTACTCTTTAGAGGCGTGATTAATTGAAGACTAGTTTTGCTAGCTTAATTTTTCCCTCATATACCACAATTTTATTTGGTTTTCTTTGCTTTGATTTGCAATTGTTTACATAAAATTTTTAGAAATGGCTGGTCGAGTGAACAAACGTTTCAAATTATCTGATTTGAGTGATGAACAATTAGAAAAGTTATTTTCAATAAAAATTGACAAACTATACTAACTAAATCTCGCTTATGTTTCAATCTCTAAAGCCCAAAGGGTGCCTTAAGGCACTCATTTTGTTTTTCCCACCTGACACTTAAACCATTGATTGTACAAACAAATGTTGTTTTGAAATCAGATCCCCAAATTTACCATTAGAAAATTATTACCAACGTTTTTAGCTATTTTTTTTGAATTTGGCATGAAAGTTTTATATATTTATTGAATCTGCCTTTACTTAATAGGCTTTTCTTTTGAGTTCATTGACTCGAATTATTCAAGCACGTGTCCACACAACTGCGTCAAATTTCTAGGGAACTCAGGTTTGCTTGCTCCTTATATTTTATAGAAGATATGGGATAAATCTAAAACATGTCTGAGACTTAGCCCGGGTTGACCAGCTTTGTGGCCTTAAGGGAGGAAACTAGAGCCAGATTAGGACACCTACTAATGGAATAACCTCTATCATATTTTTGATGAGTTTTTCTGATCCGTCTCAGTTGTTCAACTTAGATGTGAAATCTGAAGTGTAAACATAGCTTTCTATATGCATAGATAAATAGAAAGCGAATTTCACTAAAACGAAAATATGATTACGATAATGAATGGCTGATAAATGAACAAGATTGCTAGCCTCATGGTTTATAGGCCTTTATTGCACTCGCATTAGAAAATCGAAAACAAACTATTAGGTGTAGGTACAGTAGATCGTCTCCCAAGTAGACTTGAATGGATCTAATTATAGCATAGTGGTAGGGATAAGTAATTCATATACTCACAGCCATGTGAAGGATTTCATATTATCGGACGTGATCCATATTGTTCTTTAAATTCTAAATATAGTTAATTAACAATTTTAAGATAATAGTAACAGGTGCTAGAAATAATTTAAATGCTAAAAATACTATTTCTGTAATATTTTTCTATTATTTACTTCTCATAAGTGCTATTTACAGATAGAACACGTGTCTCTCAACACCTAAATGCGCGGCGAATTACATATAAATAACTTAATCCAATAGAGTTCTTTTACATTTAAAAATAAACAGTTTTTCAATTATAACTATATCATTAGATCCATCAAGTATACATATTAAATACACTCCTATATTTAGCTCACCCCTCTAGAAATAAATCTTACAAGGTTGAGTAAATGCAATAGTCCATTACTAAGCGAACAAAAATTATAGATATTCTATTTATCAATAATAAAATCGAATGTCATGGTTACACCTTAATCATACTTGAGATTGCTCACGTTTTCTACAAGTATCACACACTTTATTGAAAGGACCTATGGAATTTACGTATGTACTTATCTCTCATTGTATGGATACTTCTAATAATAAAGTATGTATATAAAGGTACTACATGCTGGTAATTACAATTACATGCTAAGGTTGGCTGGTACTAGTGCTCCCACAAGCGTAGCCAGGGATATGTATTAGAATGATTCAGTAAAATTGTTCGAAATTACTAACTCAAATGTTTTTCGTTTTTAGATTTAAATCAATAATGGTAAAAAGTGGAATTAACATATTTTTAAAACAAACTGAAATTTAATTTATGGTGTAAATATGGTCGAAGTTTTTATTTTATATAAAATGCATTTTTTTTTTATTTATTTTTCAATAAAATATGTTTGTATGGAAACTGCCAGTATAACTTAAGGGTAAAATATAACTATACATTTGGTCAATTAACAAGGTCTCTTCATCATGTCGTATTGTCGTAATGTCCTAATGGTTTTTATTGCTTTTCAAGCAAAGAATGTCCTAAAATAATACTACTTTCTATGCTATGTCTATTGTGTTATCGTAACGAACCAGCAGAGACCAACGACGAATGCCTAAGAGTCGGTTAAGCCGAGCCGCCAAGTCGTAATATATTAGGACATTATGACTGACAAGAGACCTTGTGAATTGACCAATTGTGACACTGGTGGTTAAACAATTTTTAAAAGAAAAAAAAAACATTCGTAAACTTTAGATAAGATATCGTCTAAATAAATCCAGTGATCTTAATCAACAAAAGTGTGTGTTAATAGATGGCGTATCTTTTGAGCACAGTTTTTATTTTCAATAACTTTTATTAAAATTTGAAAGCCACTTATCTGTCATTTATTCTCAATTAGATCTTCAACATTATAGTGTAAATAACAGTGATCTTAATCCACAAAAGTGTGTGTTAATAGATGGCGTATCTTTTGAACACAGTTTTTGTTTTCAATAACCTTTATGTCATTTTGAAGGCCACTTATCTGTCATTCATTCTTTTTACTTCGATCTTGAAAATAACAACATTTTTTTTGCTTCGAAAATGTAGAATTTTATACCAACAAAGCGTCATATGCGGGAAATATTGAAAAAAAAATGGCGCTGAAGAACATCGATTGCTCACCAACGCTTACAGTGAGTTCAGAAGTAGTGATTTTGACACGGAAGACAAGGATCGAATTGGACGCATTATGCTTTCAAGATTGTTGTAAAACTCGACAAGAGCTTGCAAAATTATTGGGAGCTACTCAAGCAGCAATTCCAAAATGTTTGCTAGCAGCAGAATTCATTCTAAAGTGGGACAATAAGGTACCATACAAATTGAAGACGAGAGATCTTGACAGATGATTTTGCATGACCAAAATGATGCTTGAACACTATAAAAGAAAATTATTTCGGCACCGAATCATTACTTGCTATGAAAAATTTATGCATTTTTATAACCCGAAGCCAAAGAAATCGTATGTGAAGCCCGGCAATCCAGCTGAATCGACACCAAAGCCAAATATCCATTTCTCTATGGTAATTCTCTGTATTTAGTGGGAATAAAAGGGTCTCAGCGGTTACGAGCTACTGAAATTTTACCAGACCATCACAGAGAACCCTTACCAAATGCAACTGATTCGTTTGAAGCCAGCATTTGCCGAAAAACGCCCAGAATATGCGGCCAGACATAAAACCCTAATATTCCTGAACTTGGGTACTATACGAATTGAAGCATAGAGAATCTCTTCTGAAAGGAACTGTTTCGATTGAAGCGAGCATTGACCGAAAAAGGCCCAGAGTATACGGCCAGACAAAAAACCCAATTTTGCATGTCCGAAATTATGCTTAAACGCTATAAAAGATAATCATTTTGGCTCCGAATCATAGCTTGCGCTAAAAAAAAAATCCATTACGAAAACCCGAAGCGTAAGAAATAGTATGTGAAGCCCGGCCAACCAGCCGAATCGACACCAGAACCAAATATCCATAGCGCTAAGGTAATTCACTGTATTTGGTGGGAGTAAAAGGGTCCCATCTGTTATGAGCTGCTGATATCTGATTAAACCATCACTGAGTATCTCTTCTGAAAGCAACTGTTTCGTTCGAAGTGAGCATTGGCCGAAAAACTATATCATGACAACGCTGGGACACATGTTGCAATACCTGTTATAAACTATTTAGAATAAAGTGGTTTTCCCTCACCCGCTTTATAGTTCAGACCGTGCTCCGTCCGACACTTTGGAACAAATTATCTAATATTGGCCTGATTTGTTCTTGGCCTCAAAAGATGAGAAGTTCTTTTGGCTCCATATCCTTATGTTGCCAGAAAAATGGGAAAGAGTCATAGCCAACAATCGTCAATACTTTGAATAAACTTAAAGTGAACAAATATTTCAAAATAAAAGCTAAAAATTTGAAAAAAATCACGCATTTGTAAATCATACGCTTAAAAATTGTGATATCCTTTTATAAAATGTTATTTTATTTGTAATACTTATATAACCATTCCTAAAAATAAAAACATATTCGTTATATAGAGAAAAAAATATACTTACTAAATCATGTGCATATTTTGCTTAAACGAATAAATTTAAGAATTTCTTTTGCGCTCTGTGGAGGATTATAAAATTTTTTTGATTTCTAAGGAAAATGAAACACATGTCTACAAAATATGCGCATTAAATAAGTATATGTGTAATAAATATAAACCAAAATGTTTGTACAAGATACTGCCATTGAGGTTTTAAAATTATAAAACAAATTGCAAGAAAGGTCTTACAAACAAAGAAACAATTCATTGTATATATGTATGTAGGTTATAAGTATTTAGGTATAAGGATAGTACAAAAATACTTTATTAAGGTATATATTTAATCTTAAAAGATGAAGAGGGTCTAGTGATTATTATTATTGAATTTGAATTTGATTGAAATATTTCTCTTAATTCCTATAAATACACACCTTATTACAAAGGTACAAAAAGGGTAAAAGATATTAAAAAACTTAACTCTCCACCCCAAACATTGAATAAAAAAAATTACATGAATTAAAAAAAAAAAAAATTTAAATAAAATCTAAGAAACTCTAAATTGCCCTCTAATACAGTTTATCAACAAATAGAATACAAATGTGGGGAAATTGTGTATTTTCATGAGCCATTCTAATAATTATTTACAAATTCAACTGCAGCCAAAAAACAACATTTCTTTTAACCACACAAAACAATTATTATGTGGACAACTTCCATTATAAATAATTAAAATTAATATTATACATATTAAAAGAGAGCAATTTTTTACCACCAAAATATAATTTGTTTTTTATGAATGTGTCTTTCTTACTTTGTAAAAGAAATAGTTTAGTAAAAAATAAAATAAACATAAGGCATATTTTTGTATTATTTTCAATTCCCAAAAGCACATCTTTTGCGTGAGAAAGTTGCTTATATGCTTGTTGGTTTTATCGCAACTCAGGAGAATAAATAAAATATTTAATTTCTGTAAAAAGTATGTATTTTGGTAAAGTCAAGAACAAATACATATGTATAAACATAAGCAGAAAAAAATGGCATGGTAATGAAGCACATTTGTATATTGCTGGAATACAGTTCTTAAATATTGTAAAGAGTGGCATGATTTAGATGATTTTTTTTTGTTAATTTTTAAATCATTTCTAAAAGTACAAACAGAAAAACAATTTATTATTAGGGTTCTTTAAGTCGATTGTTTGAACAATCAATTTTTTTTTGCTATAAAAGTCGAACAATACATTACGTTAAACAAAAAAAGTCGAAAAATTGACTAACAAAAAAAGGAAAATACTCGAAAAAGTCGTTTTTTTATTTTTGTGCAAATTTAAAAAATTCGTTTTTTCATCAATAAATTCAGTATATATTTATTATTAACCCACCACGTTTGTAACATATCGAAATATTGATCACAGAACCAAAATGTATAAATACTCTGGATTCTTATAAAATTCTAAGACTATTTTGAAGGTACGATAGGGACTACATATACTTTATTGTTCAGAAAAGCTTTGTATTGAAAATTAACAAAATCGGTGAAGTGAAAACAGAATTATGGACCAAGATTTGAGACAGCTTCCAAAAAAGTTAATATTTTTAAAAAATACTTTGCTATTTTCTTTAAATATATTGTAGATAATTCCATGAAATTATGCAAACATTATTCCCATAATGAATGGATAGCTCTGTTGTAAATGTTAAGAATCAATCCATGATTTCTCCCATACAATTTTTTCCCGGAATAAGGCTCTATAATATATAAATGCCTATAGAATAACAATGTTCATACAAAATTCAGCAAAAATAAGTTGCATTTCAAAATAAATCTCAAAAATATATTTTATTTGAATCGGTCCATATTCGACAATAGCTACCATATAAAGTTAACTTAATAAAATAACTTAAACATGCATAAATCTCTTACAAATATTGTTTACCGTAATGAGTTCTATAGCGATCAGCCCACATAAAAAGTCCATATGCTACAGTCACTAAAATACGCAAATTTTCTCTTATATATATAGTTACCAAGATAAAATTCGACATAAGTAAACCAAATATATGTATATAGATATATATAAACTGTCGTACTAAATCATACAATGATCCGCCAATAACTGGTGATAAGGGCCACTTTTCAAAAACATATTAACTTACATAAATATCGATTTTAAAACAAAATTTTACACAGTTTTGTGAAAATCGATCCATATTTTATAATAGCTCCAATATTTGGTTCACTTTAGAAAATCACTGAAATATGCATAAACCTCTAATAAATATCGTAAGCAGTTTGAAATTCGACTTTAATAGTCCTCATGTGCACATAAATCCATATCGTATTTTTATATTACCGGCCCATAATTGGACACAGCTTCCGTAAGGACCACTTCCGAAAACATCTACATCAGGCGCGTATCCAGTTCAACCATTTGAGGGGCAAAAATTAAAATTTATTCTACATTTTTCGTTGTTTTTTTAAAACTTTTTGGTTTTGGGGTATCCGCGCTTGACCTACAGAAATATCTTATAAATATCGATATCAAACCAATATTTTCCTTAGACCAGTTCCAAAAAATCATACCAAAATAAGATTCAAATACATACAGTAGTGGTCAAAACATTTGCAACTGAGATCGCATTTGAACTTTTCATTGACCAATTTTCTCCAAATCACATTTCGATACAAACATTTATTTTTTTCATGTCATCACACATTGTTTTTGTTAAAAATATAAAAAAAAAAACAAATTCCGTTAAAGTAAAACAACAAAAAATTAATTTTAAAAGATGTATTAAAAATGCAGCTGTTCAAAACATTTGCAACTCTTATTACTCTTGCTCTTAACAGTAACAAATGCTAGGAAATAACGGTAATTTGTTTTATTAATTCGTGATTTCGATCTTTGCAGTTTATTAAAAAACTCATCTTAATTATTTTACTATCAGAGTTTTAATAAGATATTGGAAGCATTAACATCGTAAGAATTACTTTTGTGAAAAATGGCAGGAAACAAATACAATTCCGATTTCAAGGTGAAATTTTTAAATGACTTTAAAAGTGGACTTTCTCAAAAAGACATTTCCTTAAAATATTCCGTTCCAAAATCAACAATTTGTCGCATTGTTAATAGTGGTAACATCCATACAACTCACAAAGGAGGAAGACCCCGTATTACTACTGTAAGAGAAGACAAAAAATTAAGAATTTTCTCACGAAATATCCTAAAGCAGTTCCTAGAGAAGTTAAAACCGAACTTTCCATAGATGCCAGTCTTTCCACAATTAAAAAAAGAGCCCGAGAATATGGTCTTAAAAGTTTGAGATGCACTACAAACCCGTTGTGTCGGAAAAAAAAGAAAAGCTCGGCTTGAATTTGCCCGCAACCATTTAAATTGGACTCAACTGCAATGGAAAAACATACTATGGTCCGATGAGTCCAAATTCAACCTCCGGGGCTCAGATGGAAGAGCCTACATTTGACGACCAGGAGGCGAAAAGTTTAATCCCAGATACACAACCGCCACAGTGAAATACGGAGGTGGAAACATTATGTTGTGGGGGTGTTTTTAGGGAAATGGAATTGGTCCAATTCTCCGGATTACTAATACAATGACGGCCACAATATATAGAGACCTTCTAAGCTCAGTTTTGCTTCCATATGGAGAATGGGAAATGCCACTTTCAGGGATATTCCAGCACGATAACGACCCTAAACATACGGCAAGTGTTGTAAAAGTATGGTTGGACGAAAATAATATTAGTGTCATGTCGTGGCCGTAACAATCTCCCGATCTCAACCCGACTGAGAACATGTGGATGATTGCAAAACGGAATATTGGTAATAAAGTATTCCGAAATGGTGATGAACTTTTTGCAGTGTTGGAAAAGCAGTGGAATGAAATTCCCGAAGATTATATTAAAAAGCTAATAGCCTCAATGCCTAAAAGATGTTCCGAGGTAATAATAAATAACAAAATATTGAATAATGAAATCGATTTTTGGATTTGTATAATATTTTCTTTAAGAGTTGCAAATGTTTTGAACACTTGTATTTGGACTAATTTTGTTAAACTTTATTTTTTTATTGTTGTATATTTATGAATATTTTTTTTGTTTTTGTAAAATAATATGCAATAACTGAATTTTATAAAAAGAAAATAAAAAAACTTATGCTGAAAGTCTTTGTTAAAAAAATAAAGAATTAGGCAAAATGTGATTTCAGTTGCAAATGTTTTGAACACCACTGTATATAGATATCAATGCACAATGGTTTATTACGATTACCACATAAAAGATCATAGCTACTATATAAGGCACACATCCTACTACAATAACGCATATAAGCATCCAAGTGTGCTTAGATCTTCCTACTGGATTTTTTAACAATCGACACTGTGCATCCTCAGTTCGTGTAGAATCATCCTGAGCAATGCAACACATTTTCACTTTGTTAACGCTGTTAATGGACAATGAGGTTCCATGAGATTAACGATCGGATTTTGAGCTGGAGACATGGTTAAACAATACTTCATTGAAAATGAGGCTACTCAAACAGTAACTGTTAATGGAGCTCGATATCGCAATATGATAACAGAGTTCAACGTGCTATATGGCATGTTACTACATGAGATATTTCACGGTCTTGTACTGTCTTGCTTCGATGATTAGAATTTGCCTCCTAGATCGTGTGATTTAACACAATTGGATTTTTTTGTGGGGTTATTTGAAGTCAAGTATCTATGTCAAGAAATCCAAATTCATCCGTAGATTGAAGGAGGAAATGCAATACAATATCAGCGAAATTAAATCATATTTATACCATTCGAAAAATCGAAAAATTAGTCAATGTTTCGTATGCCCTGGAGTACAATCTATATATAACCCTATCTAATAAATAATCTAAAGAAAACACGTAAGGGTGGTATATTCGGTTGTGCTTAATCTTATACGAGGCCATCAAGGAATAAGTGATGTAACCCACAATTTTTGTTGGTTGCTGTTCTGGTGTTACATACATTCCTTGCATTCTCACCCTTCAATAAAAAGTGAAGTAAGCCACCTTTTGGTATTCAAATGCAGATGGAGCTGGAAAAATAGTTTTTGAACAGATCAAAGTAATTGAGAAAAAGTGGTGTAAGTTATCCCTACCCAAGCGCTGATCCAGGTCAACCATTTGTGGGGGGGGGGGTTAAATCAAAATTTCTTCTATGTTTTTCTTTTCTTCTTTTTTATATGAAAAATTTTCGGTTTTGTAGGGGGAAATTCCTATTTCACCCCCTATGGATTCGCGCCTGCCCCAAACCCTAAGTAAATAGTTTGGTATTACACCTCACTTTTGCGCTGATAGCCTCATATACCCTTCTCTAAATTCTAATTTACGATAAATATTAAAAACAATTTTTGCTACAAAAAATTTGTTGTTAAAAAATGTTGTTAAAAAAAATTTAAAAAAAAACAAGCAAAAGAGCTTTATTCGGCTGTGCCGAATCTTATATACCCTTCACCAAATTATACTTTAAAATACAAATTTTAAATATTTTCAGGTAAACAAAATTAAAATTATTTTCATAATTTATTAGCGAAAAAAAATGTATGTCAACAATTATTTTTTTTTAATTTTTAAATTTAAAAAACGAGTATTTCAAAATTATGTGTGAAAAAAATTTTTTTATGTGAAAAAAAAAATTCGGCGTAAAAAATATTTTTTTCGATTTTGAACAATTGTACGTCTTAATTACTTTACTATACGCCGTTGCAAAGGTCTTTGAAATATCTATTATTGGATATGCATATTCTCTATATTAATGACTTAGTATTCCAGATATAGATCAAAAATAGGTCAAAAATCGAGGTTTCCTGGTTTTTTCCTTATATCTCAACAAACCGAGCCGGAATCATGTATGTAAGTTATTTGGTGGCCTCGAAAAGTTGATTTCAACAGACAAGCGGACACTGCTCTATAGACACCGCTATTTATTGTGATCCAGAACAGATACACTTTCTGCGGTCGCAAATGAAAAATGTAGAAATTACAAAAGGAATGACAACCATATACATATATAACCTTGCCGCTCATGGTGAAGGGTATAAAAACTTTGTTTTCTAGGAATTTCGAATTATAGAGTAAATTTTTTCGCAAAATCTTATGTGGATTGTTCAGAGCGAATTTACGTTGCAAATTCCAAGAAAATTTTGAAAATCTGAAAACTTTCTTTTGATAATCTTCTTGTACAGAGTTTACAAAACTCCACAAGACTTGAAAATATTGAAATACAAACGGAAAAATTACATATAATTGTAACAAGATATTATAAGTTCTGATATAAACGAGAATACTTAGTTTCTTTTTAATTTATTGCAGCACAATTTTAACCAACAAAAATATACCAAAAACTAATCAGTACTTAAATATTCATATGAATTTTTACGTTTAACATTATTTCTTATTTACATTATATTACATTTTCAAATAACCATAAGTTAATAATAAAAATTCCACATCTGGTGTTCAAAAAATATATATAATTTGTCATAATGTTGCTTAAATATTCATATAGTATATTCGTGAAAAATCTGTATACACAGATTGAATATACTATAAAATTGTACCAAAATAATTTGGATACTATATACTAAATATTACAAAATCTTTAATTAGAATGTTTCTTTTTGGAATTAATTAAGAATTTTATAAAAAAAAAAACTTGTACTTACAATTACTTTTTAACAGCACTAAGCATATTTATAACAAGATTGTTAAAGTATAGTAAAAACAGTAAATAATGTACTATGGCTAGATATAATTATCTGTTTTTTTTTTAAGAAAATTTTAATTTATCAAGGTCCCTTGCTATATGCAATCTATTGTCCTTCTGCTATTGTTGAAACAAACAGAAAAAAATAAAATTTCACATCAATATACACTTGTACACTTGTCTGTAAGTATGTTTTGTTTTTGTATAAATATAGGTGAATGTATATGTGATTTATAAAATTTTTCAGTTTTCCATATTAAATATTGTTTTAATGACCTTGGTTATTTTATTTATGATTTATTTTTTTTACTATTTAATATTTAAAATCACAAAATATTTCTTAAAATTCTTTTAGCAAATTTTTTTTATTCTTTTTATATTTTTTGCTTTAAAATTTATTTAATTTTTTTTAACTTTTCAAGCTCTGTAGAGTAAATTCTTTGCAAATAGCAAGTTTTCCACTTATGTTGAAAAATAAATAGGAAAAAGTAAAGTATATTTTTAGGTGCGTTAATATATTTTAAGTACTTTTCACTTTGAATAACTGGTAGATAACTACAGCATAAAGGTATGTAAACATCACTTATACAATTGATAATTTTGCTTTTAGCCAAGTTATTATACGTTTGTCTAAATAACATATTCTCTGGCTGTGTTTTACTCTCTTGCTGTTATATTTATGTGCACAGACATTTCCTGTTGATATGTATTAGCGTTTAGGTTATTAGACATTTTGGCGCTTATTTATTTACTAGTCACTACAAGCTGCTACACAGATATTCTTACCCAACCACATGCACTCATAAGCAGCACTATAACACTACTCTCTTATAATTAGTTGGTCTATTTAAATGTCAATTAAATGTGTTTGTTATTTGCTTTGTAATATTATTTTTAGTGTGTGTTTGGTATTTTTCCACTTCCGCTTGCACTGCAATGCTGTTACGTTTTAACAGTGTAAAAAAAATAAACTTTGTTAAAAGTTCTGGCTGAAAATGTATGTGGCTTCAGTGCGCATACTCGTTATTTACAGCTGTTAAATAAGCCGCTTATGAAAATGTTCAAGGACTTTTCTTCCGTTCATCATCATTTATGTTTGTTTTTCTATGCTCTCACATACATACAGACATACATATATAATCTTAACATGTCATCTTTATGTGTAGTTGTAGAAATGTAGGTCCACAGTATAGTTTTTTTTTCACATGTATAACATACGTATATTTGTTTAAAAATAGTGACGTAAATAAATAAAATGTTCATGAACTTTCAACCTGTAGCTGAAATTGTTGTTGTTAAAGAATTGCATTGGCGTAAAAACAACGTTTGCATTTGACTGAATTTTAAGGAAAATTATTATAAAAGGGACTTATACTTATTAGTCTAATAACTTAAATTGTAAAATACAGACAACAAGATCGAAAAAAAGTAAGAAATACTTTGACAAACAATGATAGTTGAAATATAATCCTAAATATTTATACTTATACAAAATCTAGTTATTAACTGTTTTAATGGAAAAAAAAACTGACGACAACAACATCAGTTATAGGTTGAAATGGCACAATCTCCGAAATTTTGTATTTAATAAAGCTTGTATATTATGTACATATGTATGTGCATTTGGGACCGCACAAAAGAACAAAATGAATGTTAGTTCACACTTGCCACCGCGAAGACAACAATCGAAGGTCTCAAAGCTGGAAATTATCCTGGAATAGATAAAATCGCCAGATTGATAAGTAACCTGCTTTACTCCGCACAGAGGGATGGCTTCATACATATTGGTGCAAAAATAATAAGGGTGTAGAGTATTAAAATTTGACACCGAGAATTATATAGACTAAATTAAGAAAAAAATAAAATTTTATCAAAATCGTTCATGACCAACGCTTACAGCCCATACAATCCAAATGGATTTTTTTCCATAAAATTTTTCTTATCCAAAGAAACATCTAGAAATTTGGTGCGTATATTTTCTGAAATAAAATAAGAACGCATGTCTAGTTTCAATAATATCGGACACACCCACCGCCCATGGAACCCATACGAATAAGAATATTTTTGATATTCCGTTGTTCATTAGACAAAAAATATTAAGATTTCATCCAGTTCCCTTGAATGGATTGAATGGATATTTTTTTTAAAAATAAAATACAATTTTTCTTAAAATCATAAGTGAACAGTTTATCTATAAACATTTTTCTACAAAAATGCATCATTTTATTTTGGAAATTTGGTCGAAAAATTGTGTTTTTGACACCTAAATCACTCTGTGCTCCGCACTGATACTTATTTTGTTTATGTTTAACTTCAGATTATGCAGTGGATATTTCCCGACCTCATGAAAAGTTTCAGAGTTAGTTCTGATACCTAAACCTGGAAAAGTGACGTCATATCGTTTAATAAGTTTGTTTTCAATATTTTAAAATTTTTTTGAAAATTAGCTCCTTGAAAGCCTTGATACCAATAACATTATTCCTGACCATCAATTTTATTTCACAAGGTGACACAGTACCTACTATTGAAGCTGTGCAGCGAATAACAATCCTTATCAGGAAAGCCTTCTGTAGCATTTAATAATCTCTGGCACGTTAGACTTATATACAAAATCACAAAATCACCTGAGAATCTACATATGTTACTAAAAAGTTATATAATAATAATAACATTGAAAGACGTGATCTCTTCACGATGACTAATACTTCCAGGAAAATATTCTAGAACCATTGCTATACATATTACAATAAATACAGAAGATATGCAAGCACACTGACTTACTCGTATACCTTTACGGAAGAATGGCTTCACAATTCAAAAATAAAACTTTATGCTACAAAATGTGGACACGTTACATTAACTTTAGGAAGAGATAGTTACCCTACAATACATATTAACAATATCAGGATACCGAAACAAAACCATGTATGGTATTTGGTATTTATCTCTATCGCTTTAGCCCTCAGTCAACTTTCGAATTGAACTATAAGACTCGCTAAACAAGGCGCTTTATAACATTTGATATTCAAAAAAAATTGCATTTTTTGATATAAATGATCGGATGTTTATTTCATAATAAAGAGGAAGGTATGCCGTTAATAATGAAAAACAACATCAACCAAATGGCCACCGCAACCACGCTTACAGGACCATATCCTTTTCATGAAATTTTCCATAACCAAATCGCAAAGTGCCTGCCCTATGTCCTCGATAGCCTCACGATTTCGATCTTTGAGGTCTTGAATCGACTCTGGGCTGTTGGCGTAGACCTTATATTTCAAGTGGCCCCAAAGGAAGATGTCGCAAGGTGTTAAATGACAAGATCTCGGTGACCAATTCTGATCACCTCTTCGATAGATAACACGGTCCGAAAACTTCTCACGTAAAAGTGCAATGGTTTCATTACTTGTGTGGCACGTAGCGCCGTCTTGTAAACGTTGTCTAGATCAATATCATCCAATTCTGACCATAAGATATGGTGTAATGACGTTTGTGGAATGTCCAATTCCAAAGAACGACGAGGAATGGACAAAACTCTATTTTCCTTGAGCGACGTGCACGGGTTTTATTCTTCACTTCACTAACTTTTCCCAACAGTTCGAATTTTTCCATCAATTTCTGTATTGCGGTCCGACAAGGTGCTTCACGACCACCCAAAAATGATTTAGTTCTACGAATTTTAATAATTTCAATGCGTTTTTGAAGCGTGTATCATTCCATTTTTAGCAATGGTGTAGTTTCTACTTGTCAAATGTCAATGAATAAAAGCTTCAAAAGTGACAGCTACCGAAATACCGTGTGATTCAAAATAACACCTCTTGTTGGAAAACCCTTTAAACCCAATATTGTCATATAGTATCTATCTATGGGCAACATCCTCTTCTTATAAAATCGAAAAGATAAAAAGATACAAACTTTTAAACCTTAAAACTTACCCAACATAAGGGAAAAAAGCGTATACTTGTTCAAAATAATTACATATTTATCATACGCTACCATGGAAATTTAGAAAAATAACAACTTTTTAATTGCAAATATTTTGTAAACAAAAACTATTCTGGAGAAATTATTACTACATTGGATCTACCGATTTCGATCGTATTATGTAGACACATACTCATTTGAATATTTCCATTTGATTTCTTTTTTATATTCGAAAAACTTGCGTTAAAAATTATATGACTTGAGGTAGAGTTTATCATTAAATATTCGTATGTTATGAAGCCCAAGTCGGATTATATTGATTTAATCACATAATTAAAACAAATATTTACTTTAAACAAATGGGTTTACTATGTATAACAAATATTATTTACTTATCAAAAAATAGCATAGAAAGAAGATATGAAATGCAAACAATCACGAGGTCATCTTTTTTTTAATTTTTGATACTTTTTTCATCAATTGTGCTTTTCTATAAATTAACATAGACATCTGAATATATTGTTATGACCTCCCAATATGAAATTTATTTAAATAAAATGTACATAATTTCAGTGGGGACAAAAAATTACAAAAAAGGGGTGAAGAATGGAAAATACATTTTATTATAAATTATGGTTCCTGCTGTCATAAAAAAATTAACTAACATGGTGTTATTTGGAACTTGAGTGTAAAGGTTGAAACTAATTCGGGTAAACAGTTTAGTACTTTTTTAATATATGAATACATATTTGAATCGTATGGAGTATTTTGAAAATTCAAAGTTGACGGATGTTCAAGAGTGAAAAGGAATATTGATAACTTTTCGCCTATTGGCACATTTATAATAATATAAGGAGAATAGGGAGAACAAATAGTAATGATTGTTACTTTCTCTGTATACATTTTTACCGTTTAGAAGGGGTGTTTCGACGTTTTTATTTGACATAATAAATGTATATACAGTGTTGGAAAAAATAATAGAAACGAAAGCTTTTTCTTCAAATTTTGTAAGTATATTAGAAAAGTTTAGTTTAGTTAAAAAAAAATTATATGCAGTTTTGTTTATCAGACACACAACATAAGAAAAATCATAATCATTAATATTTTAATACACTATATGACTAGCAATGTAAAGAGTCAATATTTTTGCTGGAAAAAATAATAGAAACGCGTAAAAGGATTCAATTTTTAGAGGCACATCTTTTTATTTTTTGTTAAAAACTTATTTTATTTTAATATTTAGAGGCTCTTCCTTTGTTTTTCACAACTTCATTCCATCTGCGACCCATGGAACCAACCAATTTTTTTTGAAAACGTCCTTGTCAATGGAAAACCACTCTTCCTGGTTTTTTTCCCACAATTCGTTCTTATTTTTCCGACTGATGCCCTCCAGCTTCCTCTTGAGCACTCCCCAAAGGTGTCCTATTGGTTTAAGGTTCGGTGACTGGTTCGGATCACTGTCCTGCTGAAACTCCCATCTCAAGGACATCTCTTCCACAGCAAATGGAAGGATTATGCTTTGCAACATATTTACGTAGTCCGGGGCGCATATTTTGTTGTTTATCCAAAATATTGAACAGACACCAGAAGAAGAGAAACACCCCCATATCATGATGGATCCACCGTCGTGTTTTACGGTCTTTTTGGTATATTTTGGATCATATGCCATATTGTGTGGGTGCCTAACATAATGTTTCCCATGGGATCCAAACAAATTTATCTTTGTTTCGTCTGACCACAGCCCAAGAAGACCGTCAAACACAGCGGTGGATCCATCATGATATGGGGGTGCATATAAACAAAGCTAGAAAATAATTTTGCCCAGCTAAATTTGAATCTTGGATTGCATTGCTGTTGTGTATGCCTTGACATTGGATTTGAAATCCCTCCAGCATAATTTTGATTAACACAAGAAGGATTTGTTTTAATTTCCATCACGCAAATCTAATTAAAAGCATTAATTGTATTTATATTATTTTCTACTTTCATTCCTTATGAAATTGCGTATATTATCCTCTAACTACCTGCACATATATAAGTGTATATAGCTACATAAAATAATACTCCAAAACAACACCTCCTATAAATTTACACAATAATGGCTACTTCCTTTAAACAGAAAATAACTCACATTAACATTTCTGGAAAATAAGTTAATAAATTAATTAGCATACTTTAGTAATATTCTCCATTTAATTAAGGTAGGAGTTTTTGTTATAACTTAAGAAAAAATTCTTGGAAAACAAAACGGAATAAAAATTATTACTTTGACAGCTTGGTTCAAAGCAATACTATGGAATTTTAAAGGTGTTGAAAAATGCCAAAATCGTCTGCGCATAATAGTTGGATACTGAAACAGTTAAGAAGAATTTATAAGCTGAAATACAGGATGTCAATGTCGTCTATCTCTGGTTTGTAAACATTTTAGGGGCCGTAACTTAAAATTGTATGTACTAAGGACATTTTTATACCCTTCACCATGAGTGGCAAGGGTATATAACTATAAGTTTGTCCTTCCGTTTGTAAATTAATATATCCGCTATAGACCCGGTTCGATTGTTATTTAAAATAAAGAAAATCGACCCACAAATGGCCAAGATATAAGAAAAAAACCGGAATAACCTCGATCTTTGTCCTATTTTTTATCTGTATCTGTATTACTAAGTCATTAACATACACAATATGGATATATAATGACAGATATTTCAAAGACCTTTGCAGCGACGTATTAACGACGTATAATTTCGCTATTTGTTTTATAACATTGAAATCTGTCCATATTTGTATTTGTTATAAGATCAACACAGTTTTGAAAACCAGAGGACGTCCACTTTGTATTCCAGCAGGCTGGTAATGAAGTACATATGTCCTCCTCTACTATTTGTACATAATTTTGCAATGTGATTTGCAGTTTATAATATAAAGATTTCTTACCACAATTTTTGCAATTATTTTGATTAAATTTGACACATGTCTTTGTTTTGATCTAAGGAAGAAACTTGTTGAAAATACCCATTAGTTAGTCCAGCCCTCATACAAATTATGTCCAGGTATACGGCATTTAAATGTCTGAAGAATTCATATATTTATGTTTATATCGAATATATAAACTGAAATCATTAGGATGTTGTCCATATATTGGACATCGCAACATCCTGACTTAACAGATTAAAATTCGATTAAGACCCTCACTTTAACTCGGGTTAAGTCATGGTATACAACCATATATATTCACACTTTGGCACCACCTGGACGCCATTGCGTCAAAATGACGACTGTAAGCGAAATGGATTCATATTCCTTTAGTCATACTGACAAGTGTTTCTGTGGAATGGGTGCTTGAGGAAAGACCACCTGTATCACAAGTTTACATTTGCAAACTTACAGATAACCTTTTATTAAATATGATATTCATTACACTTTTTACAATTATTTAAATATTCCTTATGACCTTCAAGAAAACTACATTTTAACCTAACCTTACCTAACTGTTTATAATTTTCCACATTTTAATTTACATCGTTATTTTAATGTTACTAACTGTACAAAACTCTTAAAAATCATCTGAGTAAATTTGACATCTTTACAAACAATATTCTAAAGTCATTACTCTTCCTCTACTGATATGCCAAATATTTTATAGTATAAAGATGTTATGTAAATTTGTGTATAAATAATTTTGTATAAGTGTGGAACTTCTTTGGGGAAAACGTACTAACAATTATTTAACCATGAAAAGTGTTTTAAAAAAATACCTTGTTAAGAGGGTGAGTATTTTACTTTTGATGCCCTAACAATTTTATATTTTAAACAACTTTAATTGATATTTTATTATCATTAAAAATACTTAAAATTTAACACAGCTTTATATTAATAAAAGTCATACAAGGCCACATAAACAACAACATCATCATGAACTGAACCCAGAGAGAGAGAGAGAGATTGTCGCTTAGGAAATGAAAATTTACAAGGAAAATATATGTATGTACATTAGGGTGGCCATTATTTTGAACTTTTTGTATTATTGTTGCTCTCAAGGACTGAAACTATTCTCCGTCCTCTAAAAACCAAATATTGAACAAATGAAAACATTTAAATTTTCTTTTGTTTTACAAAAATTTAAATCAAAAATTAAAAAATTTAAATCAAAAACTTTTCGAAATGTAAAAAAATAATAATGGAGATATCCAAATATGGTCTAAATCGGAAGACCACAAAAGAGCACTGAAAAACACAAGTTTGTCTTGGGTGGAATTCATGATATGCATGAAATTTTATAATTTTTCATTTTTTTATTTTTTGTAGCAAGTTATAATTGTTATCGATGCCGGAAATTGCTTATATTTTATACTTAAACATTTATGAAACACCCAAACTATGTTTCAGTGAATTCAAATTTTAATTTATAAAGTTTGAAATTTTTAATTAAATTTCGATTTTACGGAGACCAAAATAAGGGCCACTCTAATATATGTATATACACACACTTTTCAAATAAAGCAACAACTACCTGATTGTTGTATAACTTCGATGGTTTAATAACATACACACTTTCATGTAAAAATGTGTTAAAGATCTGACGGCTAAAGGACATACAGACACACACAATCGCAGGTATTTCCCTGGCTGTTGAGGAAAAGTGAGCATAACGTTAAGTCATGAGAAGTCATGAAATAAAAAAAAGAACAAACTTCCTTATGGCTGGTATTACACATTATATTTGCACGTGTTTTTTTATATTAAATTAAATCTAATAGACAAGGGTTACAAAAGACACACATTCTGAAATATAATAATAAAAAAGCTAAACATTACATAGCAAATGTATTTAACAGAAAGCTTTATATACTTACATACAATGTAAATGTTAACGGTATAAGAGTAGCAGAGTATTCAAATGAAAATATTTAGTATGTAGGTGTGTATGGGGGATTCTCTCTCATATCTTTTCAAAATATATCTCTGTACATACACACGGTCAAGGCCAACCAAGGCCAAATGTAACTTATGTGGTGTATGAATGTGTATGGTCGTATACATATGTATGTGTTTTCATTTAAATATGAACACGGAAAAAAAGGGTTTCAATTAAAATTTAATAAAATTAAACTTCCATGTTAAAGAAATTATAAATTTATAAAAGAAATTATTAATATTATTTCCAACACTGCCATTGAACTAATTTAAATCTAAATAAAATATGGTCTAGCCAGCAATACACAGTGGGAGCAAATCAAAATAATTGAAGAAACAATTACACGAAATATAAAAAAGGAACTTTTAGCAAATGTTGAAAGATTGGTAATTATTCGTTTGGTTTACCGTGTGTGGTGCAAAGTCTCAAAGTTTGAACTGTATAAAACGTGACCAGTGCTATTATTACCAAGTAAAAATAGTAATATTCTGTCTTTACACTACTTACAAAATAGCATTTTAACATGGCGATATCATTGGATTAAGTACTTAGCACAACCACTTATAAATAAGTCATTACTTTAGTATCACCGAAACTAAATACAAGTAATGACTTTAGAAACTCATTTTTCTTTATTCCAAGAGTTGACATAAACAATTTCAGGCAAAATTGGATACTTACTTACTTACTTATTTTTTCTCAAAAGACGTAGGTTACTTTTTTGTTGTGCTTGCACTTTCGGCTTTTAAAATGTTGGTAATGAAATTGTCGTCTTTAGTTGTAAGATTGTAAAATTTAGCAGAAACATGGATTTTGATACGGTGCATCACAATTAATTTTGTTTTAATTTTTCACATAAAATGTTTCAAAGATGAATATGAGGCAAAGTTTTTAGTTTTAACTGATCACGACGAGTGATCTAGTAAAAAAAAAATATCCTAGGGGAATACGTTTTGGCGTTTTTCTTGATATTGGGGAAAATTTTAACAACATTAAGTCAAATGTAATGGGAAGAAATCTTAATGCATGCAGCTGTTATCAAACTGTGAGTACCTATATCATAAAGAAACGACATAAACATGCCGAACTAGGTGAAGCCGTATTAAACGCTAGTTCAACTAGGACACTCCTCAAGTGGGCGTAATTTCATACACTCCTAGATCCTAGTATTGAATGGAGTTATTTTGGAACTCCAGAGGTTTAGCGTTAGAGTAGTGGCAAACACTAAAATTTGATGTAAATTTCTGAACAGTTCGTCTGAAGCGACCCAATTACTATTATTCACTAATAAAACTCGGACTTAAATATCTGGCTGCATTAACCTTTAACTGTTAAGGTGGTGGTAAATTTTACTTTTTTTTAAAAATACTCGTTTTCATTGCGCTCTGTCAATTTAGTTTTTTTAGTATCTTCTCATAGAGTGATCGTTGTTACTCAGTTGTGTTTTAGCAGAGCTAGACATATCAGGAGCGGAGCTACGCACATGCTGCTGTAAAAATTACCACTCAACAGCATTTACGTAATTTTATCTTTGAAAATATTTTACCACTTCGTCAGCGTTAGCGTAAGTATTTAGTGGAAAAAAATTTGCTCCACATCAAAATTAACGTAATATTTTCATAGAGTTATTATTTTGGATATTTGTGGTGTCAACTCTTACATTATTTTTGAGATTTTTTAAAAAAGCTTGTAAGACAAATGATTTTACCACATTTCAAAAACGTCAACACAATTAGTTAGAGACAATTAGTAACATTTTGGGTCCTGACTCAGTACCTCCGTCTCCGATAGAGTCGATCCCTGTGGCTCGTAAGTTACGCTACATATGCCCGACTAGGCTAAAGCGCAAAACTACACACTTTTGTCTGCAATGTAGTAAGCCAATGTGCGAACATAGATTTTGTTGAGTAAAAAACCTCCAAAAAGGATGGCCTGTAGTTTCTACACCTGATAATTTTTTTACGATGTCTTTTATATCTAAATTTATACATTTGGCTGTGAAAAAATGTCCTCTAAGTTTTTGATTTTCTTTAAATTCATATATTATTTTAAGTTTTTGTTATACTAAAAAAAAGGTTTGTGAAGTAAAATACCTGTTTTGTTTAAACAAATAAAAATATTTGTCGTTCTCTTTATTTTTTGTAATTAAAAATGTAGTAGCTTATTTTTCAAAAGCATATAGTTTTAAAAAAAATATTTTTTACTAAATTTTTTTTAGTAAAATTTCCAAAATTTCACCTCGACAGTTAAAAGATAAGAGGATTAAAGATTTGAGGGTATAATGTTTGTTTAATGGATCTCAAGTCTGAAGAAAAGAGGTAGAAATGCTTACGCTGCAATGCACAGTGAGGCAGAATCAAAATATTTTGGAAATATATATGCCAGTTCTAGCTGGCAGTCGATTGAGATAAAATTCCGCATAAGATTATCAGAGGAGTATTTGAGTTAAAGATTTTAACGACGGACCCCAGACGGACCGACAGACATGCTTGCGAATTTTTAAAGATATTCTTAAGGAGATCGATTAGACCCATTAAAACATGGTCGAATGATATATTTATCTCCTGTAGCACAGTGGTTTAGAAACGATTTTTTTTAAATAATTCGGTATCTCGGGTACTATTAGAAACAACACATGGTTGAAGTTGAGGTGCTTCCAAATTTTACCTTACACACCTATGCTTTAAGTTTTCTTTCCGCATCATACATTTGGATTCAAGTCAAATCCCAAAAAAAAATCAAAAGCTTGCATTTTGGGACTTATATATATATTTTAAATTACAAAATGGATAAACAGTTTTGAAAGCTATTGTTTCACTCAGACTTTCACCTCTTTCCGATCATACTAATAACATTTTAAAACAATATTTTGAACAAATCCAAAAATAGTTTACTGTTTACAAACATATAATATAAACATTGTTGTCTTAAATATATTATAACAGAGATTATTTCAACATACAAAATATGTGCATTTATAATAGGGGTACATCTCTTTTAATAGGGTCCCTTTTTTAATAGAAATTTAACCTATTTGATCAGTGTTCTCAATGTGCAAAAATCCCAAAATTTACCATTTTTAGGAATATTTTTTTGGATCAAAATAACATTAATTTGAAAAAAAATTATATGTATATTATACAAAAGCAGCAATTTCAAGACGTTTGCGAGCAGGGAAATTGGTTACCATACGAATTGAAGCCGAAAGACCTTGAAAGACATGTCCGAAATGCTTCTTGAACGCTACACAAGAAAATCATGTTTGCACCGAATCATTACTTGCGATAACAAATGGATCAATTACGATAACCCGCAGCGTAAGAGATTGTATGTGAAGCCAGGGTCATGCAGCCGAATTGATAGCAATGCCAAATAGCTATGGCCCTATGGTAATCTGGGTTTGGTGGGAGCAAAAGGGTCCTATATACTATAAGCTGCTAAGGGAAACTCTACCGAGCGCAAGTGATGCGTTTGAAGCGAGCATTGGCCGAAAAACGTTCACAATATGTAGCCAGACATTAAAAAGTATTTAGAATGAAGTGCTTGGGATGTTTTGCCTCTCCCGCCTTATAGACCGTGTTCCGCCCGACTAGTATTTGTATCGATCGATGCGGAACACTCTCTCTGAGATACACTTTACATTGGAAGAGAGTATCCCATGTTGGCGTAATTAGTTCTTGGCCTTCAAAATGACTAGTTCTTTTGGATCGGAATCCATATGTTGCCATATAGATGGGAAAAGTTCATAGCTAACAATGGCCAATACTTTGAATAAATTTATATTGTACAAATTTTTTAAAATAAATGCTATAAATTTGAAAAAATTACACATTATTATACCCAGCTTTATATTTAGACCCAGGTTAAAATCTTTATACATCCATTTGTTCTGTTTAAACATTTTAGCGCCTCTATTATCCAAATTACTGCCTTCATTCCACAAAGGGAGATCACAACTTACCAAATCTTCATTACTTATACTAACAACTGCTACATTTTAATTTATTTGTTACATTAACACTTTGCATTATTTTCAATGTTTGTAATTGCAATAAAAGCCAACATTAAGTATTGAAATCAATGGTATTTAATGAAGATTTAAATCGATAATTAAAACAAATTTGTTAAAGGTGTAAACTACGTCTGTCATCAGTTGGTCGTTCACATTAGACAACAAATACAGAATGTAACAAATAACCTTGACCATGGCTATTGATTTTATTTCATTTCAGTTTTCCTTTATACTTTTTGTGTTTAAATTAAATATTTGCTTAAATAGTGGCCAAATGTAAATATATGGATGTGTATACAAATAAAAAGCTAATACTGAGTAGGCTATCCCTTAGATTTATATATTATAAACTAAATTTTCATACAAAATAAGTTTTACAAATCTTTGATAAAAGAAAAACTTCATTATGAATGGTGGAGGCGAATAAGAATAATTATAAAAATTGTGCTCAGAATCATTATAAGATTTAATTTATTAGTTTTTCACCCTTATGGGAAACCCTAAAACTCATTCATTGTAAAATTTCTACATATTCGACCGCACTATGAAAAATTATTACATTCGGCTTTGCCAAATCTTTATGTTCCGTATATGTAAACTTGTACATTTGTATAAATATATAAATAGATAGTTATGTATATGATATGTGTCACTTTAGAAGTTTCATAATCAAATTTGACCTGCTATGACTTGTAGTAAAATTAAATGAATTAAATATGTATCTAGGTTTTTTTATTATTAATGCTATCCTTCCCACAAAAAAAGGGACAACGTATTTAATATCCTAAATAAATAATGATGTATTACTTTAAATATTGTTAAACACCCAAATAATTTGTAATGTATGCATAAAAAAATTCATCATCAGTTAGGGACGAAAAGTATATGAATATGAATTATTCGAATAATAGGGGAAAAAATACATTTTTTATTAGAATGAATAAAAAGTTTGGATTTAAAATAAAAAATTATTCGATCAATAATTGTCGAATAGTCGAATAAATTATAAAATATTAAAGTATAAAATATAAAATTAAGAAAATGCACATCAAAATTAAGATTTTTTAAATTTTCTGAAACTAAAATGGCTGATTATTATATATTTTGATCTGCTGATAATGATGGCATCATTAGGTTTTCTCTACCAGATCTAGTTTAAAGGATATACTGTTTACCCCATGATATTCTTTCAGTATTTCGCGAACGGATCTTTAAACCTTAAAACACTTTTTGGATTATTAACCTCCACAAATATTGGTATCAGTTGAGTGGATTCACGTTATTGAATACATACTTCTATCATGATAACTTACTATTATTGCAATGATGGTAAAATTCTAGTGCTTAGTACTTAAAACTTTTTTATGTAAATTTTCTGAAATCAAACTAACTGATTCATATGTATTTTTGTCCGCTGATTACGAATTTGATTTTTCAAAGTTTTAAGGATTAACCTAAAAAAACATAATTTTGAAAATCCTTGAAATACAAGTTAGATACTCTGATAAACTCACCAATGTAACTATACTCAAATGAAAAATATTTTTCTGTATATTAACGTCATTGCGTGGATGAATCGAAACTCGAAGAACAGTCAAAAACAAACTTTGATCCGCGATGCAATTTCAATATAAAACAACAAAAAAATACACCTTTTCAAAAAAAAAAATCGGCGTTTTAAAAAAAAAAAAATATTATTAATATGTTCTATTTTATTATTATTTACTTCTATATATTATTAATTTTACATTTTTATTCATTGCTAACCAACAAATCTAAGAATTAATTTTAAGCACGATACATACGGATAATGTTGCTCAAAACTACAAACACTTACCCCCATATGCAAAAAAAATTTTTAAATTTATCAAAGGTTTATAAAACAAATTTTGTATGGAAATTTTGTTTTATAAACCTTTGATAAATTTAAAATTTTTTTATGCATATGGGGGTTAAACTATAAATACGGAAAAAGAAATTAAATATTGTTTGCAGTTTTTGTTTGTATAATATTTAAAATTTTTCATTGTTAAACATTTTTCCTGAAGATGCTACACAAAGAGTAGCGAAATATTGAAAATAAATAAAAGCTCAACTGACTGCAAATAAATTAAATTTTATTTAATTATAATAATGTTTACCCGTTATTCTTTCAAATAATCGAGGGAATTTTAAAAATTTATCGATCAGTATTAATATTAGGAACTTCCACTCCACCAAAATAAAACTCGAATAATTGACAACCCTAGCATATAGTCATATGTTTGTGTAAAGTTTTGGGATAAGATGTCAATAATACAATATGATTATGGTATTATAGCCACATTCACAATGTACAAAACATACATATACAAACAGTTGGGGGAACATCCATTTATAATATTCATGATTAAAAATTAGTAAAATAATATGTTTATAATTGTTGTGGAATAAAACAATGGCAAAAAAAAATTTAAATTACAAGCACTCGCAAAATAATTGTTGAAAATAGCAAATTTGGGATTTGATATTTTATGATATTTTTGGTATCATATTATAATGGGTTATCGATATCAAAACATCTCAGGGTAAATAAAATACAAAAACTTGTATTTTATTTACCCAAATCTTAAGGCCGAGCACTTAATGTCACTTTTATACTAACGGCACATTTGCGAAAGCATTTATAGATTTGAACACTTCATATACATTAAATGTATGTACATTATGATGGCCTTTATTGTGAACAATGTTGATTTTTGATGCTTCTAAGGTCTAAAATTGTTCTAAGTCATCTAAAAACCAAATGGTGAAAATATGAGCTATATCGGATACCGCTTAGGGTTTGCACATTTTATTTAAATTGTCGAATTTTGGGTCAAAGTAGCAACATTTTCAAAAAATTTTAAAAACTTAAATGTTGAACAAAAAATTATATAATCATCATCCGCGTACGGTTTTCATTCTCAGGTTTATTTTTACACATCGTTTTAAAGTATTTTTGAAGTTTTGAGTGAATACTTTTATCTAGAATATAATGAAATAGCCTAAAAATCCATATCTCTAGTTCCAAGCATTATTATAGATGTAATAAATTGGAATATAATGAGATAGTTACACATAACTTCTCAGCCAGTTTTGTTTTCCTAAAATTTAAAAATCCATATCTTGAATTCCAAGCTCTTTTTTAAAAAAATTATTTTTGATTATGAATTTTTTGGAAGAAAATTTCAAATTTTTCTAAAAGTTTAGTTTTTTTTTAAATTTCTATTTGCCAAAATTATAAAACTAAGAAAAAGTAAACATAAAATTTGATAGATTTTGATATATTTTATAAGAAATTACTTACAATATGAACTAAAATAAATATCTACAAAGATTTTCTAGTCAAATTATAAAAATAATAAAAATAAATGTTTTTAATATTTTCTTAACTTTTAGATTTTAATTAATAAATTGGAGTATATTGAAGTAGTAGCACACAACTTCCCCGCCAGTTTTGGTATCCTAAAATTTTAAAATCCATACCTTTAGTTTCAAGCATTATTTTAAAATTTTTTTTTTGATTATGAATTGTACGATTTATAACTATTTTTTGGAAAACTAAAATTTTGTAGATTTTTTTTTTTTTTTTTTTTTTTTGGAATTTGATAAAATTTTCCCAAAATTAAAAAAGTAAAAAAAAATAAAAATAAATAAACAATATGAACTAATATAAACATCTACAAAGATTTTCTGGTCAAATTATCAAAATAATAAAAAAATATAATATTTCCTTAACTTTTAGATTTTTTATAATAGATTGGAGTATATCGCAATAATTAGACACAACTTCCCCGCCAGTTTTGGTTTCCTAAAATTTAAAAATCCATATCTTTAGTTTCAAGCATTATTTTTTTAATTTTCTTTTTGACTTTGAATCGTACGATTTATAACTATTTTTTGGAAAACTAAAATTTTGTAGATTTTTTTTTTTTTTTGGAATTTGATAAAATTTTTCCAAAATTATTTCCAAAATATTTCCTTAACTTTTAGATTTTTTATAATAAATTGGAGTATATTGAAATAATTAGACACAACTTCCCCGCCAGTTTTGTTTTCCTAAAATTTAAAAATCCATATCTTTAGATTCAAGCATTAGTTTTTTAATCTTCTTGTTGATTATGAATCGGACGATTTATAACTATTTTTTGGAAAACTAAAATTTTGTAGATTTTTTTTTTTTTTTAAATTTGATAAAATTTTCCCAAAATTAAAAAAGTAAAAAAAAAAACTAAAAATAAAATTGACTGATTTTAATATATTTTTTAAGAAATTGGTATCAATATGAACTAATATTAACATCTAAAAGATTTACTATTCAAATTTTCAAAATAATAAATAAAATTTTTTATATTTCCTTAACTTTTAGATTTTAGATAATAAATTGAAGTATATTGAGATAATTAGACACAACTTCCCCGCCAGTTTTGTTTTCCTAAAATTTAAAAATCCATAACTTTAGTTTCAAGCATTATTTTTGAAATTTTGTTGTTGATTATGAATCGGACGATTTATAAAAATTTTTTGGAAAATTAAAATTTTGTTGTTTTTTTTAATTTTTTTTTTTTTGTGGAATTTGATAAAATTTTCCCAAAATTAAAAAAGTAAAAAAAATAAAAATAAATAAACACTATGAACTAATATTAACATCTAAAAGGTTTACTATTCAAATTTTCAAAATAATAAATAAAACTTTTTAAAATATTTCCTTAACTTTTAGATTTTTGATAATAAATTGGAGTATATTGAAATAATTAGACACAACTTCCCTGCCAGTTTTGTTTTCCTAAAATTTAAAAATCCATATCTTTTGTTTCAAGCACTATTTTTTTAATTTTATTTTTGATTATGAATCGTACGATTTATAACTATTTTTTGGAAAACTAAAATTTTGTAATTTTTTTTTTTTTTTTTTTTGGAATTTGATAAAATTTTTCCAAAATTAAAAAAGTAAAAAAAAACTAAAATAAAATTCATAGATTTTAATATATTTTTTAAGAAATTGCTTACAATATGAACTAATATTAACGTCTAAAATATTTACTATTCAAATTTTCAAAATAATAAATAACTTTTTTATAAAATTTCCTTAACTTTTAGATTTTTAATAATAAATTGGAGTATATTGAGATAGTTAGACACAACTTCCCCTCCAGTTTTGTTTTCATTAAATTTAAAAATCCATATCTGTAACTCCTAGCATTATTTTATTTTTGATTATGAATCGTACTATTTATAATTATTTTTTTGAAAACTAAAGTTTCGCAGATTTTTCTGCTGAAACATTCTCAAAACAATTGTTCGACATCGGAAAAATTCCAATTGATCCCGCCACAAATGAGATTTCGTTCCCGTCGAACATCTGTAAATGCAAATGAATATTCAAGCTGTTGTCGACAAGATATTCCCAGGTCTTACAAATGCAAGAACAGGAACATGCAAATACAATTGAAACTGCATGGCGTAACAATAAAATACAAATCGAAAGACACAGTAATCAACGAAGAACAAGCCGTCGATTATCCTACTAAATTTTTGAATTCATTGGATCCAGCCGGACTTCCACCACATTTATTAACATTGAAGGTTGGATCACCGACTTTGTCCGACACTGTATATTAAAATCGACATCGAGATGTAAAAAAAACAAATGTTTTTTAAGGGCTAGCAATGCGGACCGGGTTCACCTAGTTAAATACATAAATAGTCATTTGAAGTTTAATTGTCAGGAAATACTCGTATGATCAATATTGTTTTTAAATGATTTTGTGTCATTCTTTAAAAAAATGATAGAAATCTTAATATATTTTCTCAACGATTTGTTTTTAGAGAATTTAAATGAATTATTGGATGAAAAAGTTAGTTTTTCATTACTAAATTTTGAATTTTTCCACTGAAAATAGATTAAAAATCAAAACCGAAGAATAATTGTCGGTTTCGGTTTTAGGCCTTGAACTCAATAATGATAAGAATCTGTAAATTTCATATTTCATGAAATTTATTAAATCTGAACTTTGGTAGGATGCATAAATATTCAAGATATTTATTAATGCTTAATACCAATTAAGGGAGTAAACTGTGAAATATTGAAATTGATTCAAATAAATTTTAATTGAATTTTCTTTAGATGAAAAAACATTAAATTCGAATATGCATATTACCCTCCTCACTAAAGTGGAGCATGGCACAAAAGGATTTTTTAGCTCTGCCAACAATTTAAAACTAATTACATACATATGTATTTATATTCAATACATATTGAAATGTGCACCATTAAAACAGTAAATGGTAAGTATATATGCATGAGACTAAATACAATGTCGTAAAGACACGAACGTAAACAAAATTTAATTGTTTACTTTTGGAATTTTTTTCTTATGATTTAATTATTCCACTTATTTTATAAACAAATACAAAAAAATAATAATAAATATACAATGACAACATGAAGAACAGTGTTGCCAGGAGCTGGCAAAAAAAGAAGCTATATTGACTTCAAAAAAAGGCCAGAAAAAGCCAAACTGCTTTAAAAAAATGCCAAAAGAAAAAGCTAAAATATTATAAATTAAACTAATTTAGTTTTATATTTATTTTTAAATAAAAAATTAGAAAATATGTTCATAAAATTCATAAAAATAAATAAAATTATAAAGGTACACTTCAGCAGCAAACAAAAAATAACATTAATCATTAATAATAAATATACATAAGCGATCAAAGACCTCTTAAAGGAATGGACCTAAGCTTTCTCTTGAGCAAAAAATTAAAAAAGGGCCCATTTTGAAAAAAAATATCAACAGTTTTAGATTTTGCAAAAAAAGTAAAAAAAAAGTTTTTTTTTTTCGAAAGATTGAAGAAATAGCTATGTAAACTATTAGGGACACATTTTGCTAAGAACAATAGGTAATAAGTTACATGAAGGAGAAAAAACACCTGCTTGGCCAAAATGTCAAATTCTGATCTCCTCCAACTCAGAAAGTTTTCGACCGATCTTGTTGAAAAATTGTGTCTGAATAACTATCTAATAGAACTAACTATCGGAAGACATCGATTTCAAAAGATGGTTCACTTGACATTAAATTAAAAAAATTTTGTTTTTTTTTTAATAAAAGCATTTACTATTTTTCACATACATAATATATTTTTTTGGTTTTACGAGTACTATTTTAAGTATATTATTAACAGACAAAAAATCGACTTAGCGAATAGTTTTCATATGAAAATCTTTGTCGCAATTGCTCAATTAGTTTAATTTGCCATATTAGTTTTTTCAGAATCGTCACTAATTAAACCGTTCGTTATTTTATCTCTCATTCTTCAAACTTGCATGAAAAATGTGGCGAAAACATTAAACAATTTTCAATTGGGGACGATAATGTATCAAATTCTTTGCATTGTATTACAATTTGAAAACACAAACTATGGACAAGAAATTTTAAATCAGAAAACAGCTTTGTTGGATCCGCTACATTACTTACTGGTTTAAAAAAAAATAATACACCAAATTATAATCAGTATATTAATCACTTAAATGTTAGGCTTTGTAGCATTGCTGGTTTTAACTCGGAGCATAGATCCACAATACGTTTAACGACTATTTCAAATGACAGCCATCGAGTATCACAAACCTTCAAGAGTTTGTGGGGCTCTTGTGCATTATATAACGATGAATATAATGTGTAATAACAATTTTGTCTTGAAAGTGAATTTGCTAGATAATTATAGCTTTCAGATATAAGTAAAATACTCTATTTCATTTTGAAACACTTGGTATTGGCAATTGTTATTTGTTCTTTTAATACTGCACAATTCTTGAGTATGTTGGAAAGCTAAATGAAAAACAGTAATGAATTAAAATGAAAATGTCTCACAAATATAAATTTAGCCTTTTTATTTTCTCCTTATCCTCGAAATTTTGGTTTTAGCTTCGTGGTTTTTTCTAGCCTTTTTTTATTTAAAAAAGGCTATTTTCAAATTAAAAAAAGGCTAGAAAAAAGCCACGAAGCTAAAACCAAAATTTCGAGGCTAAAGAGTAAATAAAAAGGCTAAATTTAGCCTCAAAAAGGCTAAACTGGCAACACTGATGAAGAACAACAAAAAAAATCATTGAGTAATCATAAATTGCCAGAAGCAATATACATATTTATTGTATTAACTGGCATTAAAATATCAATTTCATCATACCACTTACATACAAATCTTAATGAATAAATAATAAAAATGAAAGTGTATAAAAAATTATTTTAAATTAGGCTGGTTTCGTGTGTGTGAAGAACTTAAAAAAGTTATCCATTTGTCAAATAAGTTTATTTCGTGATAATATGACGGTTTTGTAAAGGGTTTCCAAATGTTTCTGATTCCAAATAATATTATTTTTTTTTAGTTTTTTTGAGCTGTCCTAATACTTAATTTGTTTTGTGCAAAAATTAACCTAATTCACAAAATATTATCTTACCTTTTTGGTGTTAAAACTAAGAAATGATAACTTTCGAACATTGTTATCATTCGAAGAACCTTGGCCGCTAAAACTCATTTTGATTTAGTTGTTTTTAGTTCCCTCGTCAGCGTTTCTTTATTTAAGTACTTAAACCCCAAATTTGTATATATATTTTAAGGACCAGGATGTAGAAGCCTATGGTCCTATTATTTTAATTAATTTCCTATAGTCTTCTTTGACAGATCTCGACATTAATATGATCCTTGTGGATTTTTATGTCTTAGGAAATTGCAACTAAAAAAGAAAAGAAAAATAAATAAATTAGATGATAAACATTAATTAAGAATTAATAAAAATAAATGTGTGTATAATATACATACATTGTATATAAAATTAAAAAAATATATATATTTATTCCTTTCGCTTTAGATAAAAAGCAAATAACAAAGAACTTAAAATGAATTGCGCCTCATTGTTCAATTAAAGTCACGCATTACTTATATCACGCAACTTAAAATAATAATAATAATATCATCATAATCATCATTACCACCATCACCACAAACACAATCGTCATCATCAATTTCTTATTAATAAAAGCACGCGACTTTTCTGATGTGATCAATTAAGCATCAAGTTGCCCGATCACAGCACAGCACAGTGATGTGATCATCATCAACGCCAGTACTTCTCTCGTTGTTCACACGTACACACATACATATATTTCCATACATTATGAAAATCATACAAACTTGGTTTTTTTTTTAATAGTCTCAAATAAAAACCGAATTGAATTCAATTTAATTTATTGACAGTGTGTTAATAAATTATAAATTTTTATTGTTTACAATAGTAAATTATAAACAAATACATTTATACATATATGTATATACCCACAGTAATAATGAAACTATCCCTTTTCCTCTTATATCATTATAATCAGAATGTACGTCATTTGATCATTAAACAAAATATAAACACACATTCTTTTTTAATTTATAAATTCATATTTATTTTTGTTTTAGGAAAAACAAACCAGTATGAATAGGTTTAGTCATTATTTAGTCAGCCGAGAACATGAGTGTATCTCGAGACTTTGATTTCATTTCTCCAATATCAATTTTAGATTTATTGCTTTAAATGGAAATCCTATTAAGTTTACAGTCTAATTGGTGCCTAAGTGACTGGTTCAAATAAGAACAAATTTATGAGGAAAAGAATTTGATGACCAGACAACTAAAAGCTGATAATTGCCTCAAATTTCAAACCGAAAGTACAAGTATTTCTCAAAAATCTGAATCATCGATTTATGATTTAGAGCAGGAACCGGCAAAAACTTTCATTACTAAGTAATGGGTTAAAATGTTAATATAATGAATTTTCTCTGTTCATAAATATAATATTACATTGTTGATATCCAACAAACCAGTATGTACTTTGAATGGTTTTAGTCATTTACTCAGCCACGAACACGAGAATATATCGAGACTTTGATTTAATTTATTCTATATCAATTAAAGATTTATTACCTTAAATGGAAAACCTATTAAGTCTACAGTTTATTTGGTGACTAAGTGACTGGTTCAAATAAAAACAAATTTATGAGGAAAAGAATTTGAAGCAGATAATAGTCTCAAATTTCAAACGCCAAGTAATAATAGTATTTCTCAAATATCTAAATCATAGATTTTTGAGTAGTGGGTTAAAATGTTAATATAATGATTTTTTACTATTTATAAGTAGCATTTTAACACTTTTGTATGTCATTGTAGGCAACTATAGACTGATAGATATAACTGTCAATTAGTTACGATACAATACAGACTTCATAGATAAATACACATAGATCGGAAACTCACCTGTCAAAAACCTTAGTGCTGAGAATATATTAATAGAAAAAACTATGTGAAAACAAAAACAACACTTGTATGTATTTTGAGTAATTTTTTTGTTTGAGTTTTTTTCTAGTTTCCGCTAAAAATTAAGAGGGCAAAAACAGAGCACGGAAATTGAAGTTCAGAATTTTTCGATCTCACTCCTTAATTTTTTTTTACTAATACATTCTCACCTCATACTTAGATTTTTAACAACTGAGTTGGGTCTTTGACAGGAAAGTTTTCGCTCTATGTATATTTGCTCCCTTTTTCACTCTTGAAAAACGGCTCTTGAGTGATAATCAAACAATAATGTCAATTTTGTACTACGGGAAGCAAATCCTCCCAACCGTCCAGAATTTTGGCCTGTGTAAAGATATTGGGCTCTCGTAAAAAAAGAATTAAAGAACACAGGAAAGGTATCCCAGGACATGTCCGATTTTAAGCGCAAGTAAAAATCTTTAATGGGAGGATTTCTGGAAAAAGTGAATAAATTTATAAACACCGAGTAATATGCCAATATAATTATATTCAATGAATTTGTACAGTATTTGAATAAATTTACGTATTTTTGAGAATTTTTATAGAGAACGCTTTAAGTTTTATTTAACTTAATACAAGTATAAGTTTTTTTGGGATCACTCATTATATCTTACTGTCACTCTCGAAAAATATAAATTTTCAAAAAAATTACGGCAATTCTTAGTGTGCTCTTCCTGGTGTCCTGCCATTATATATGTACATAAGACTGTAGCAAACTATAACTTCTTTAAAATTCTTTTGCTCTATTTGATATATTAAACAAACTGAAAATTTTAAAAAAATCGGAAAAGTATAGGCTATAAAATTGTTCAAAGTCAAGGGGACTAATTTGTGTTGAATATTTTCTGTAAGTTAAAAACCAAGAGTACAGGTGTCTTGTAAGTTACAAAGCACATTTTTTATTTTTAAACTTTAGATGATGACTTTTAGAAATGAAAGTTTAGCAACCTTAAATTTTGAACACATAAGTATTTCAGTATGGTCTACAGATATGTGTCAATAATTTTTTTTAATTTTGGAACACAAAAGAAATATACAAGATATTTGAAAAAGATTCTTGACAATATACGAATTGTTTTCACCTACACATTACTTGATACCAATTAACCGCAACAACTCAAAATACCTTGTATCCTTGTGTAAAGTAATGGTCACACACGGCAAATATTTAATCAAAAAAGGTTAACAATTTTTCATTCGTTATTTTTGGTTTTTTGGAATAGTACTTTTTAGAAATTCTCCATAAGTAAAAATATCGAAACTTAAATTATAAATAAACTTGTTATTGCCACTTCTATATCTAAGAAAATGTATTCATCAATAATATTCTTCTAAGGAGCTTGTGAACCTCAAAGGCTAGCAATTCACTTGGAAGAGGATTTGGATGATCTAGTAATTTTTCCAAGTAGTTTAAAGTAGAGTATTTCATATCTACGCATATTGTACACGCAGAAAAACAATATAGTTGGGTTATTTTACGATTCACATGATTGTATCAACCATATATATGGTTACAGTAAACAAGTATATGTTTGTCACAAACATTTTTATGATGAATAACTTTATTATAATATGTTGTTCTCAGATTATGATATCCATAAGCCGAGCGCAACATAATATGATAGGTCCTTCATCATATAAATGGTTGCCACAAACATATACTTGTTTACTCTAACCATACATATGGTTGATATGATCATGTTAATCGTAAATTGACCATATTATATTTACCAGAATCTTATACAGAGTTACTGTGACTATAATATTGTTATAAAACTTATAAAAATTTTGGAATGGTTACAGTAAACATGATCTTTATGGATATAACAATTTTCAATGTACCAAGTTATTATTCTTAAGTCTTGACTGCCATCTTTGTAGCTTTTTGATATTAAAAGAAGAAGTTGGATGCCATATTGTTTTAATAGCTGCCTTATGAAGGAGAACCTTGTAGTCCAGGTCTAGGCTTACCCTGAACCAATGAGTCACTGCATTTGAGCAGACTTTACTCTTATTTGTGTTTGTTTAGATTCGATATGGTGGCCCCATGTTCAATGGCGAATACAAAGATATCTTACATAATTATGTTCAATTTCTATGTTATTTATCTGTATTGGTGGAGAACTATCTCTCTAAGGCGAATGTTATGTGAACACATTTCGTAACATTAACTTCAATTCTTCTACTTTTGTAGCTATTTCTCCAATTCATTGCTGTGAGATTGAAGATGTTCGGATGGTGTCGATGGAGTTTTGTGACTACTTACAAATTATGTATCATTCGCAAAGATGGACGTGTGAGTGGGCATATCTGCCGTATATAATACGTATTGAAGTGGTACCAGAATATTACCCTGGGGTACAGTGGAAATTTGCCGACGCACAGTGACGCTATTTGAGTTTCTTCGTTTCAAAAATCATAACTTTTGCACCAAATGAGATAATCAAACAATTCAAAAAACACATGACAGATAATTTATCAACTTATGAAATGAGTCTAAATAAGCCTTTTAGGTGCTTATTTATGGGTTAGCAAAGTTGCAATTTGTGGAAAAATCTTTTTTATGGGAAGCAAAATTAAATGTTTTATGTTTCTTTTAAAAGACTTTTATGATTTTAAATTAGTCCAGAAAAAATTTAAAAAACATTTTTAATTCATTTTTTGTGAAATATTCCAGAAAAGATTCAAATTTTTTTTTTTTGGAATTTATTTTTAAATTTTTTATAAAATGTTGCTCACAATCTGTAAAAGAAGTTATATCTAATGGGTCTGCATGGTTATATGAGGCTATCCATCTATACGGATGGGTCTAAAAAGGGAGACAGAGTGGGCGGTGGTGTATACATCCCTGAATTTGGAATAAGGATGTCTTTTATACTGGCCTGCGTTGGACTGTAGACGCACGTCATATCTACTTCGACTACAACGAATACGACTCAGCAATATGGTGGCGAGGATCACCGGACATGCACTTTCGATCCCCATGCTGTAAGACTTGGGTTATCTTATAACGACTTCTGCAGATGTTGCCAGAATGAGGAAGAGGAAGAAACTATTCTACACTTCTTTTGTAATTGTCCGGCACTTGGCGATCTACCGGCCAGACTTTTAGGTGAGAGATTCCTTGGTACCCTCTCCGGGCTATCTGTGAAAGATCTAAGGTGCATAAACGCCTTTATAAGGGAAAGCAGGTATTCCATGATGGTCTGCGTTACTTGGCTCAACATCTTCTCTTCTTACTCCTCCTATTTCTTTAAATTTTCTCATCTTGCCTACTAAATCTATAGAATTTCCTTCTTCTACTTCTATTTCTCTCCTCCCTCTGTTTTCATTTTCTTTCAGGTACCACAAAGGGAACGATTATTGACCCAAGTGAGCTTCACCAACGAAGGATTTGGACGGCTGCCTGATAACCTAACCTAACCTATGGTTATATGTCATAAATTGCCCAAAAATGCTTGCAACACATTTTTGGAGCCATGTGTTTTTTTAAAATTTTATTAGATAAAGGAATAATCAAAGAGCTTATTTTGAAAATATGGCAAATATAGAAATTTATAGTTTTTTTTTCATCAAAGTTGAGAAATAATGAAAAAATGCAATGTTGGTAAATATCGATTTATCTGCTCAAACACAATTTTTTATTCTCTTCTTAATAAATGGATCTATGATTAGAATCAAAAGGAATGACGATTCGTTACCTAGTTTTCGAAATACTGTATCTGAAAGCGGACCAAATTATCTAAAAATGGTATGTTATTTTGAACACTGAAAATCGGTCAACTTTGTAGGGCTATATCTTCTGAACCAAAAATCTGATTGTAATAAGAGTAGCACATTTGAAATCGTTAGACAATTTCCTGTAAAATAGGTTTATTCAGTATTTAGGGGCCCATGAAATTTTTGATTTTAGCAACCTCACTTGTTCTACAGGTGCCACTGTGCGACGTGAAAAGATTATATTTTGTGAACATATTTGGAAATATCTGCATAAAAGCAAGATACGCTATCAGGTAATAAACAAGTAATTTTGTGTATTTGCTTGAGAAAAATAATGCGGAGCAATTTTGTTTGCTCTACAATATTTTCCGGATGAGGGTTATTATTATAGTACTGTGTCTTCTTCTGAAACCAGATTGATAGTCAGGAATAACACAATTATTGTCCAGGTGTGGTATCAGGCTTTCAAGTGTCAAACTGTCAGACAATTTAGAGTATATTGATAGCAAACTGAATGGGCGATATGACGATACGTTTCATGAGATCGAGAAGTATCTAATACGTAATATGGAGTTTAAAATAAACAAAACCATTCCCAGCACTGAGTTAGGCAAGTTGCTTACTATTGTGGAAGTAATTTTATACTTAGCACATGATTTTCATGCTTTTAGAGTCTGAATTGGTGACCTCACGGTAGAGAAACTGAATTTTATAGGCATTTTTATCATACTTCTGTCTACTGAAATTTGTTTTTTTCATTGAGTGGTTATGTATTTTTCGTCAAATATTTGCCTTGTGTGACCGTACCTAAGATATTTAAAAATTAAGTGTTTTTCATAAAGTTACTTTTGCACATAAACATTACTAAGGATATGACATTTAATGTCATGGAAAATTTTTAAGGCCCATTATATTATATGGACTAAAATCTCACATACAAGTACACTCCCATAAAATTTGTTTCGTATTTGGAACTTTTTTTATTCTCAAATGAAGCTGAATTTTAATGCAGTAAGATTAATGCTAAAGAAAAATGTATTTTTGTAGGGCATGAGAACAGTAATGTATAAAATAATGTTGTATATGTTCGTAGGTATGTATATGTTGAATAAAGTATAATTTTTATTAGTTTATTGCAGTAATTTTTGGATAATCTTAACAAATAAGATGTTAGCATTTTGAATGAGTCTCAGATTCATTTATAACATTATCTACACATGCTTGAATTTAAAATCAAGGCTGTAAAAATAACTTTTGATTTAATTTTAAAAATATTTAGATAATTGCACTCTGGTTTAGGATTCTTGATTTGTTTATTTTTAACTTTTTTTTTTAGTCAAAAGAGAAACATTACATTCAATAAATCTGAGTCCAATAGAAAGACAGTAATATGATTATGACGTTTTGGAGGGCTCTAACGAAAAATCTGAAATACATTTTTTCCAATATTATTGTTGATTAAAAACAAACAATTGGCTTGAAAATCATGGCCCTTACAACAAAATGTTTATAGAAATATTTATTCCCTTTATTAAAAAAATACTAGATATTAAATGACATCTTATAAATCTATTATCTAATGTTATTGTTATTTTTCAGCGCTCTCAAAGCACAAAATTTATTCAGTTTAAATTTAAACAAATTATCAACGTGACAAGTCATTTTTAAATAGTTAAAGTCGTGACACCACAATAGCAAATATAAGTAATTTCTTTTTTTGTATAAAATAACCTAGAAATAGTACATTTATAATTTTAATTCATAAGATGTCAATCAGCTTGGCAGACTGTGAAACAAATGTGGGTAGTGTTTTGCACATAAAAACAAAGTCCTTAAAATAGCTTAAGGATAATCGCATCACGTACAAACGCTTGTTGTCGCACATGTTTTTCAAACTCATACATAAGAATCCTTGAAATAAGCATTATAAAGGACACTAGACAAGCCAACGTTTGCTTTATGGCACAAGGTATTTAATATAAACAAATCTTTCAATATTTCTTTCAGTTTATATAAAATATTTTAGTAATTTTTCTCGTGAAAACCAAAATTTTTACCTGAGTGTAACATTATAATATGCAGCTAATAAAAATAGTATATTTTCTCCAATTAAATACTTTGTATTATTCACTATTTTATTATGGTTCCAGTTAATTTATTCCCGAATCATACGCTATTAACTGTTTTATGGCAACTATTGTAAACAATAACAAATATGAATATGTAACCACAAGTATGTAAGTATAAATTCACCACATTGTTGTTTTAAACACACTCATATGAATACAATTTATTGATTTTTTTGTTATATTTTTTTAACACTAAAAAAATACTTTTCTATTTTTTATATCCTTTTGTTATATTTTTTTGCATATTCCTTTTCATTTACTGGATTTTATTATTTTTTTGTTTTAAATTTTGTTTATTTTTTTTTTTAATTTTTCATAATATTCTTAATAAAATATTTATACAACAGAAAAAAAACACTCAACACATCTAGGCAACAATAACATTAAATGGAAATAAATAGTCAACAAACGGAAGTAGTGAAGGATACCGGCAAACACACACCGAAAGCTAAAGAAGAGAAAAAAAATATTGATTATAACACGACGAACGACAAAATCAATATGAACTTGTTGCTAAAGAAAACACATTGATTTATGCACCCCCGAATAATATTGAATTATTGTTATTGTAACAATAATAGCAACAATAACAACAATAACAGCCAGACACGCTCACGAGAAATCTTTCTCTGCTTCTTCTTCTTGTTCGTCTTTTCCGTTATATCGTAAAGTCAACAACAATGTCTAAGTAACCAAACTAATACTCTTTTCTGTTTTCATTACACTCTTGGCGAACACGGTAAATCGTTTTGTATGTATATGTGTGCCTTCATGAATTGTATGAATTATTGTCAGTGTTGCCAATTTAGAGCTTTTCAAAGCTCCAAATGATGGTCTTTCGCTTTAGGAGATTTTATAAGGCAGCTATTTCTTAAATTTGTTAAACTGTAAAAACTTAATGTTTATGTAAGCAAATATTAATACAAATGAGGATCAGCTGTGCCTGTTTAATGATTTTGTCTCTCACTTTTCCAAATCTTTAGATGTAAAATATGCTATTTGTTCTTCATTGACATTTTTTAGGTTAACCAGGTCCTTGAAGTGTTCATAAGATTCAAGTTAGGGGATCTGGCAGGAAAATTTTTATTATCAAAACGAAAAATTAACCAGTTTGCAATTTTTTACTTAAAGCATGGAGACGTATAAGGGCGCATACACTATTTGGATATTTTTACAGGATACAATAAAAATATCATAAAACATGAGAATTACACATCTTATCTACGTTTTTCCATATATACTAAGACATAACGCATATCTATCCCTGTGTAAAAATTTTGTGATAATTCGAGACAGAACATATGCTTTGAAAATTTTCATATATATAAGTAGCCCTCAAAATAACTTACAAACATTGATCCATCAATATATCGGAAATTCTCCCCGCCCAGTTGCTATTTAAAATCGAGGATATCGGCCCACAAATGGCTGCGATATGAGGAAAAAACCGGGACAACCTCGATTTTTGGCCAATTTTTGATCTACATCTAGATTACTAAGACATTAATATAGACAATATGGATATATAACAATAGATCTTTCGAAGTCTATTGCAACGATGTGTATAAGGCTATATAATGGGTCAAAATCGGGAAAAAAATTGTTTTTTAATTTTATTTTTTAAATTGGAAAAACAATTTTGGAAAAAATGTTATTTTTCATTTTTGTTTACCTACAAGTATTTAAAATTTGTATTTGAAGGTATAATTTGGTGAAGGATATATAAGATTCGGCACAGATGAATATGGATCTCATACTTTTTTTTCTTTAAATTGTTATCTGTACTCACAGTCTTTAACAGATTTTGACCAATTATGTCCAATTTCATTACAGAAATAATTTCTTAGAAATAATTACTTTTCGAAATATTTAAATATCATGTTTTGGATGTAATATGCAAGAAAATAAGTTTTGAACGATTGTAACTTTTCAATAAGCATTGATATTTACATAATTTTTTCTGTAGAGCATTGCAAATAACGTCTTATATTATTGGTTGTATGATTTAGTTATTGAACATTAAAGTGTAAACAACAAAGTTCTCTTGTGCTTCCGAAATGTACCAACAAAGCGTCATATACGGGTAGTTTTGCCTTACTTCTTTAATTTGAAAAAAAGTGTCGCTGAAGCAAACCGATTGCTCACCAGAGCTTATGGTGAATGCGTTTCATCTTTTTCAATATGAAAGAGATGGTTTGCGCGGTTGAGATGTGGTGATTTTGAAAGGTAGACAAAGATCGCTTAGGCCAGACAAAGAAGTTTGAAGTCCAAGAATTGGATGCACTACTCCATGAAGATTGAACAAGAGCTTAAACAAAATCATTGGGTGCTACACAAGCTGCAATTTCAAAACGTTTGCGAGCAGTAGGATTCATCCAAAAGCAGGGAAGTTAGGTACCATACGAATTTAAGTCGAGAGACCTTGAAAGAGGATTTGGAATGTCCGATATGATGTTTGAATGATATTAAAGGAAATAATTTTTGCACCGAAAAATGGATACATTACGATATCACAAAGAGTAAGAGATTGTACGTGAGGCCCAGCCAACCAGCTGAATCGACACCAAAGCCAAATATCCATGGCGCTAAGGTAATACTCTGTATTGGGTGGGAGCCAAAGGGACCTCTCTATTATGAGCTGCTGAAGTCTGGCCAGACCATCACATGGAAGCATTACCGAATGCAAATGATTCATTTAAAGTGATATTTTGCCGAAAAACGCCCAGAATATGCGACCAGACATAAAAAGATAAAATTAAAAATGTTTTTTGTATCCTTCAGTGTATTTTGAATGCAATTAGCCCGCCGGTCTCATGCACAAATAGTTCACTTTTTTAAATGTATGCCCTTTACAATAAAACAAAGTTATTTCATCAATTGGTAATCATGTGGTAACTGTGGTGGCGATCATTCAGCCAACTACCGAGGGTGCCCAGTTTATAAGGAGCTACTGAGCAGATTAAGACAGAGGGAAAAGCTAATAAGAGGGAAAACATCTGAAACACAAGCCTACAAATTTGAAAACACCTATACACCAGTCAATTCTGAAGTTCCGTTATTGAACAAAATAGCAGCTTCAACTCAATTAAATTCACAATCCACTCAAATTGCTCAGCCTAAGAATGGAACAGGTTCTTATGCTAATATTTTGAGAACGGGTTACCAGCGTAGTATTCCTCAACATACGGGAGGGTTGCAAGCACGTATGCAGGCGGTTACCCAGAATATTACCTCTCTTAATCAAAATATGACAAACTTTATGTCATCCATGCAAAACACAACACAAGAGCTTTTAAGAGCGCAGAACTAAATGATACAAATCCTCTTAACAAAAAAATGAGTCTACACAAATCAGAGGTATCCCACTTCATGCATAATAAGAACATCGACGTGCTATTGGTTTCGGAAACTCATCTTACCAATAGGTATAACTTTTATATTCCAGGTTATACATTCTACTGTACGAATCATTCTGATGGTAAGGCACTGGTATTTTAATTAGAAATCGATTAAAAAATTATCCCCTAGATGAATTCTCAAAAGACTATATGCAGGCAACATCCATTCATCTGGAATGCTTTGCTGGAGATTTAAATATAAGCGCGACCTATTGTCCACCACGGTTTTTAATGACCAAGAAGATGTTTGAAAAATTCTTTAGCACGCTAGGAGGTCGCTTTCTGGCATGTGGAGACTATAATGCCAAACACACTTACTGGAGCTCTCGACTAATGAATCCCAGAGGTAGACAGCTTTATAAAGTATTAGTTGATCGTAAAAATGGCCTGTATTTTGTGTTACCTGGACAACCAACATACTGGCCTACTGATCCTAAGAAAATTCCTGATGTCATAGACTTTGCCATAACAAAAAATATAAATCGAAATTCAATATCTACAAAAATGTCATATGATTTATCTTCTGACCATTCCCCAATTATAGTATACTAGCTTGACCCGGTGCGCTTCGCTACCCCTGTCGATGTAAAAATCGGTTCAGCCGTTTAGTAATTATTGTTTAAAAACTAAAGGTACCAATTTTACCCGTTTTTCCCCCTTTTTATCCCTTTCTGGTCCAAGCATTGAAAAAATGTATAGCCTATTGACGCTTCCAAGTAAGGATCTATCTACGATCCAAATTTCAATAAAATCGGTTCAGCCGTTTAGGCGTGATGCTCAAACAAACAAACAAACAAATAAACAAACAAACAAACAAACAAACAAACTTACAAAGACATTTATATATTTATATAGATATAGATTATTACGGGAGGACTAACATTTCGAAATTTCATACTGAAACATATTACTTTAGAACAAATTGGCTTAAATATAAAATATATATAAGCACTCATTTCCACACAGATCTTTGTATTCAGTGTGAGGAAGATGTAGATAAATGTGTCAATAACTTTACGTCAGTAATTGTATCGGCTCTAAATCATTCTAAGAGTCAAATATTTCCTAAAAATATATGGTCCAAATTCAAAACTTAAACTCGATTATACCTCTGATAAAGGCACTTGTAGTTTTAATTAAATCAAACTACTCAAATTTATATCTTTTTGTTTGTGTTTATGTTGCTACTCAGTGTTTTTTCGATTACAAATAGTTAACATCACTGATTAGTGTAGGGAATTTAATATTTATTTTTAATACCACCGTGCAAGTGAGTGAATAAGTGAGTGCCTATAGGTTGACAGTGTCTGTATGGATGTGTTGTGTTATTGTTTATTTTCAACGTACTACATACAAATGCAAACGGTGACTATGTATGTTGACTGACTTTGCAAAAGGAAATTGTATACATATACATAATACATACATACATATGTATGAATATTTCTGCATGTGCACACTCAAGAAAACTAAGTTAGTTGAAATGTATGTGTGTTTTTATAGTAGTTTGGTAAATATTTACACAACTTTTGTTGGAATTAAGTATTTGAATTGTTGTTTTTCAAGTGACAAATTATTAAAATTAATTATTTGCATAACACATTTTAATGTATACATATCATATCATATTACACTTAGGTAGTAATAAGCATACTATATTAAAAGGGCTAGAAAAAAACTTAATTGAATATAAAGTCGGGCAAGTCAGACAATATATTAATTGAATCTATGGAGTATTTTTATTTTATATTTATACATATGGGCAATTCCATATCATCGTACGTGACATTTGTACGCCTATAGAGTGGAATAGATTTTGCAAAAATAAGAGTATTTGAAAAATAATTTGGTCTTTATGTTCCATGCAGAGGGTACTATATTTTAAAAGAATAATAAGTTCTTTCGAAAAATTGTTGTCCAAAATATCGAGAGATGTAAGGCTGTAATGTACGTGACATAAAACGGAAGTTATTTTGAGGTACACGTAGAAATATGCGAAAATTTGCAAATCGTGAGGGGCGTTATGTTTTCTTTTAATTTCTTACACTAAACAATGATGATTTTATAATAAATAAAATTTAATCGTACGTGACAGGTTTTTCTCTTATAGTAAAACAATGTATATTCTGTAAATATATGTATATAAAAACTAAATAAAATAATAGAAAATATATATTCGGTTTCAATAAACAATTTGGTAATAGCAAAAAACAATTAGAGTCAAATTCGCTTCATATTACATGCTAATTGGGAGCTTAGTTTTCACCGCAATCTTAGAATAAAACATACCAATTAAATTAAAAATATAAATATATAAACCTTCGCGAGGAGGGCATATATAAGTTTGTCATTCCGTTTGTTATTTCCACAATATAATTTTCCGACCCCATAAAGTATATATATTCTCGATCCTTATAGACAGCGGAGTCAATTAAGCCATGTCCGTCTGTCTGTCTGTTGAAATCAATTTTCAGAAGATCTCAGATATTGTCGGGATCCAAAACTTCAATAATTCTGTCGAGAAGTTTCCTATTTAAAATCAACAAAATCCGTTCATAAATAACGGAGATATGTGCAAAAATCCGAGACAACCTCTGAAAATTTCATTAAAAAAAGACAATTTATTGCATGCTTTGACAGAAAAGCAACAAAACGTATGTTTGGATGTGTGTTGATTTTATTGCTTTGCGTATTTTGTTTTTTTTTTTTTTTGTGTTTCGTTTGACGTTGTTGTTTTTATACCCTTCACCTTCGTGAGAAGGGTATATATACGATTTTTATTTCGTTTGTAACATTTACAATATAATCTGTTCGCCAGCAATTAAATGTAAAACTTTTAAATGTTTTCTTGATATATTTAGGATGCTGTACGCTGAAAGTGGGCAATTAATGCATCCACAAAAAAGGTGAAGGGTATATAAGATTCGGCATAGCCGAATATAGCACTCTTACTTGTTTTTGCACTTAAAATGTTGTAATAAGGTCTAAATACTTTCACATAGTAAAATTTTAGTGTTTTCTTCTATTCAAACCATTTTGAAAAACAGTTTCAATGATTTTTGCACATATGAAAGTATTTAGAGCTTTGCAAATTGTTACGAATTTAATAAGTTTTATTTGGTGCGAAATTTGTGTAGATATAAACAAAATATTTATGACCAATAAAGTCCTATTTGGGGAGGACATTTGTCTGGGGCTATGTGAAATAATGGACCGATTGCAGCCAGTTTCAACAGGTTTCGTCCTTTTGTCGAAGATAATGCATATATAATGCATTAAAAGACGAGACGATAATAAATTTTAAAACTAAAATTTATGAATTAAGCTTTGAGGTTAATATTTAATTAACAAACAATAATAAAAACCAGGTTGAAGCTATTAAATATTTAATTAAAGACTACTCAATTTGATTTGACTAATATATAATTTTGTATATTTTTTTAATAAAAAAATGAAGAAAAAATTTAATTAAAAAAAAATTGGACTTAGCACGTTTACTCACTAAGCTACCGAATGAATTCATTGATTTTAATAATTGTTCTATGTAAATTTTTTATTTTTTTTTTTCAAAATAATTGCAATTAAGAAGCTATATTATTGATATCTGTATTTTAGCACGGACAGTGTTGACGTTTGATTGATATGTGCATATTACAACAAGCACTCATACGCTCCTTATAAGAAGCTCTAAGAGCGAAAAATACAGTAGCAGCATTTTTGTTTTACATCAATTTAAAAATGCTCTTAAGCTAAAACAGTTTTTGCTTTAAAATTGTAACGTATGAAATTTAAACAAAATACGTCAACGATACCAAATTATCAATTTGAATTACAGTAATTATTTTGGTGGTTTCGATCAGTGATGGGCGTTCATATTTTTCAGAATACGAAGATTTTCGTGAATTTAAACGTACACAACAGGATTGTAAACAAAACACACAACAAGAGCGTAAAATATACAATGATTTCTTTACACACATACCTAAATTGGAGCGTAAGGCGTTTTTTACTTGTCAACAATTCTCATGCCCATACAATTTGTATGCAGCATACCGAAATAACGCGACGGCAACGCTTTGTAATTGGAAAATCCGATTTTGACAGCGCGTTTAATAGTGAAGTTAGTTGCAAAACACAATAAATGTAAACACATACATACAAAAGGAGAAACAAATATGCAAGAAACTCATTTTTTAAACTTTAATATTTAGTTTTTTTGATAAAATTTTAGTTTACAAATAACGAAACAAAAATCAGAAACACCAATACTGCAATGTACTTTATTGTTTAAATAATCCGGGTTGTTATATTAATTTCTTTGATAACCTTGTTTTTATTGGTTGACGTAGCGTTGGCGCTTTTATTTAGGTATGACATTTCAGCGTCAAAGCTAAGCGTAAAGAAACGTTCCGCCTTACGCTTTTATTTAGGTAGGCCAGTTAGTTGCTTGACAGCATTCAACGAAGCAAGTGTGTTGCGGATATTTTATTTTCTTACGCATACATGCACACAAATTAAATTTCTCTTTTTGCCTATGAACGGTTTTGATATTTTCGCTGTTAGAGCTTGATAATATTCAGGGAATATTGGAAGAATATGTACCAAATTTTTGAGAAAATTGGTATTTTCGGATTTATTATTTTCAATTTCAATGAAATTTACCGCATATAATATGTATTCAGTGTTCATTAAATCATTGGCATTTTGACAGTAGATTCTTTCCTTTCCAGAAATATGAAAACTTGAGTACTTTAAAAAACTGCAAAACATTTTAAATTTTGATTTAATTTCCTTCAATTTCAGGGTTACAAAGTTCGAAGCTATATATCACAAATTACACAGATACGAAACAAATGACAGTTCTCAAAAAAGTAATATCGAACCGTATGGTTATTGTTCATTGCTTTATTGGCTAGTACAGAAAAAGTTCAAGTTTAGACAAATTGGTTGTTATATGTGAATGTTATAAGCTCTTCAAGAAATTTAGGGTCAAAGTGTCCAGCTGTGATAGCCTGTAATTCACCTTGTGTTTAAACAGCGTGGTTACAAAATCAATTTTTTGAATGCCTGATTCACTGCCCTATACACTGCATTCGATTTGAAATAGCAGTTTAGAATATACATTTTATTTTCTCTTTACTTTTTAATCACCCCATTTCTTGCTGTTTTGTGTTTTATTTTTTAACTTTTTTATACCGATTTCAAGTAGCACCCATACAAATGGCCCTCCGGAATACTATTTGGCATTCATAAATATATTGATTATGCGGCAATCCTGATGAAATTTAGTTCTAAGTAGTCTGAAATTATAGTGTAAGGTATGACGAAAATCAGGTAACATTTGTCCCTTGTCTCCTTACAAGGCCCCTCAGAAAATGACTTGCACATTCATAATTGTCTTATAATAATTAATATCATGATGAAATTAGACATAAATAAGTTTTATATGAACCTAAATCTTTCTATCTTTCTATCTTTCTGTGAGGAGCGGTCTATAAATGACCCTACCGCTATATAACCCTTATATGAGTAAAATATTTTACTGTCGATTAATTATTTATATATTATGATATTAACATAATTTTCGACAGAAGTCATTTCAAGTTTTAAGACATTATTCACTCTATCAAATTCTGTACCATAACTGCATCAAAGCCCCATAGAAGGCCAAAACTACATATTGATGGTGGGTGTACATGATTCGAATATAATAAATGTGCCCTTAATTTGCACTTTATGAATTTTCGATGCAACCAAGTTCTGAAATTGTTCCCTGTCACCAAATTCACATTTCTTTGCAGTTTCGAGTTTTGGGTTAAAGTAGCAATATTTAGAAAAAAAAACTAAATTCAATTAAAATTCTGATCAAAACATTAAGCAACATTAACTGTGATACTTAATTTTATTTTTAAATTTTGACTATACAATTTGTGTACTTTAAGCTGCACGCTCAATGTATGGACGAATTTAAAACTCATTCACCTGTTTCAAAAACTACAGGCTGTTTTGTGTGAGGTTAGGATAAAAGAAAATTTGAGCTCGATCGGTTAAAAATTAGCGTGCCGCACGAGGGAGAAATTTCGTGAGAATGAAATTGGGAGAAAATGAAAAAAAAGGCTCGTAACTTCTCAGAAGTCACCCCTAGGGAGGTAAAATATATGAGCAACCTCCATTATTTTTGTATCCCCAATATTTCTCTAGAACCCTGTATCTCCAACCCTTCACGGTGTCGCAAGCAAAAAATTCTAAAATACAAAATAGGGTCCTCCTTAGTGTACTTCCACTTTTACTTGTCGTACTCAAATACCAATAATATAAAATTAACAAAGCAGATTATAAATTTAATAAAAACAGGTAAGAGAGCTACATTCGACTGTGTCGAATCTTATATAACCTTCACCAAATTATTCTTTAAAATACAAATTTTAAATATTTTTAGGTCAACAAAACTATTTTTTTTAAATTTAAAAAAAAGAATGGTTTTCAAAATTTTTAAACTTTTATTTTTTAATTTACTAGTGAAGAAAATGTACGAAAAAAAAAAAATTGTTTAAAAAAAAAATCGAATTAAAAAATAAAAATCGGAATGACAAACTTATATGTACCCTTCTCACGAAAATGAAGGGTATAATATACTATTCCTGAAGAAAAACTTCAACAAACGTAGTATAATAATATTAAATGAAATGAACTTTTGATAAGAATTACATGGCCTTGAAAACCGATAATAGGCAATTCTATGAGAAAATTTATTAATTACTAAAGGTAGGGTCACACATGGCAAATATTTCACGAAAAAGACGTAACCACTAAATAAAATGTATTTGAATTCTTTTATTTATTTCAAAGACTTATATTATTTAGGATGATTCTAAAGAAAAATTTTGTTTTATTTTATTTGATGCTTTTACAAAACACTCATAAGAGTAAACAACGTCAAACAAATTTGTGCCAAAAAAGTGGTTATGCTTTTACCTTAAGAAGATCGATCTACTAAAGGAAACATAAATACTAAATAAAAATTTAATTTAGAGAAACAAAAATATAAACATTTTCTAACTTACTTAGATAACCTGCTATAATTTGAGAAATCATATCTCAAAGCCGAAATTTGATATAGCGTGGGTACTCCTCATTTATTGATGTAGCAAAGAAATCTGATCCGTAGTTTAGAAGTGACGTATTTATTGCCATTTATTTATCTTCTGGACCCACTCTGCAGTGTTGTGATTAAGGAAAAGCTTTAATTCTATTGTAGCAACCTTTATATGAAAATGAATTTCAGATGCTTCGTGACTTCTGGAACTACCGATAATAGAATTTATTTTCAACATGATATTCAGTTGATATACAGCAAGACGTCACTTTATATTTTGGACATCCATTCTCTGGGTTTGAATCAGATCGAAAATTTTTGTATTACTTATATAAGAGATTTTATTGTAAACACCTCATTATTATAAGGAAGCAAATACACAATATCACAATGTCTATTTAAAATTTAATCTTTAACTTACATGCTTCATTCATTCAGTCAGCAAAATATTTGAAATATTTTTTTGTAAGAATAATCTAACAATTTAAAGAATAACCTCAATTATAAATATTAATTGACCGTTGATGAATTTTTGTAAAGCTAATTGTCTTCTCATTTAAACTTTACACACATATTTATAATAAATTACATTTTAATTGTTTCACAAAGATTACCGGCTGATGTCATTTTATTATCTGACAGATAATTATTAAATTGGTTATACTATAAAATATAATTATTATAAAAACACACTCTGTAAATATTTTGTCTGTAAATGCCAAAATTATTTCTTTGGGTGTATTTACACACATCTATGGGAATATTGTCCGTATTTTCGAATTTAATGCTCTATGGCAAAATCAAGGTTAAAAATTGCCAGTAGCACAATTTCGTTTAATATTTTTTGGCTAAAAATGTTCGTATTTGTTTATACATACATAAGTATTTATAAGAGTAAATAAAATAAATCGTATAAAAATGTATAACAAACTAAATTGACAAACAAAATTTTTATTATCATCTCGTGACTTTGTTTTTTTTTATTTTATATTATATTAATTGTGAGGGTGATTTTTAGTTAGTAAATGTAGTTTTATGTGAGAGTTATTTCAAATTTATTTAGTTAAAGTTAAGACAAACAAATAAATTTACACATTCCTAGTTGCTAGATAACAATAGGAATAGAAAATTTATCAATTTGTTAACACTTCAGTATTAAATTAATCATTGCAAATCGGCCAACAAATGCAGATAAATTTATTTGTATTTCTAAAGACATGTATAGATAAATAAATATAAAATATAGCAAGTAAGAGTGTTTTATTCGGCTGTGCCGAATCTTGTATACCCACCATCAATATGAGACAATAAAATACTTTTCTGATATAGGGGGTATGGCCAATTATGAACTGATCCTCATAAAAGTTGGTTGAAAGATTTAGGTTCATATAAAACTTATGTATGTCAAACAGCTTTACAGTATATTTATAACCGCTTAAACAGTATTCCCGGGGTCATTTGTATAGGGCCAGGTGAAATTATGGCCAATTTTCAATTCCAAACAAAGTTTTGCCACACAGAGTATTTGTGAAAAATTTCAACCACCTAGCTCCTTTCCATTGGGACCTATTGTGTTTTAAAGAGACAGACGGTCGGACAGACGAACATAGCTAGATCGTCTTTGAATATTATGAGGACCCAGAATATAAGTACTAATGTTGATCTGCGTCAAATCTTTTGATGTGTGGCAAGCGGACTAACAAAATCAATATACCCCCAATATTTTTCGATGGTGGGTATAAAAACAGAAGCGAAAACCAAAAATAATACATAAGTCTACAGGAAAATAAACATGATTTTTTGTTTTCTCTCGATTTTCAAAACAAATGGAAAAGTAATACAAATTGAAAGAAATGTATTAAAAATAATCAAAACAAACAAATTTTGTGATCGGCATACAAATTAGTGCAAATTAATGAAAAATATATTGTGTATGAACGAACACATTCTGGCATTTTGACATCAATCATCAATTGGAATATTTTGACTAAAACATTTACATTCACATATAAATTGTTTGTGTTTGAAGAAAAAATATTTATTATTTCAAAATATTTTCCATCTCAGCACTTTCTGCTGTTTTTAGAATATGTTTTTCAGACACAAGAGATTTTTGTTTCACTTTATAACATTTACTAAATATTCAATAACATAGAATATAATATATCCATAGAAGCGTTACTGAGAAGGGAAAAACCTAAGTCTATTGTCAAAAACCTAAGTCGTGAGACTGTATTAGTACATAGTTTTGAGGTTGTATTGTTGCCATTTTAATTTTCAACAGACACACGAAGTTTTACAAAAATGTTCACATTTCTGTTCCATAAATTAAATTCTACCACAGATAGAATTAAGTGTCAAAAATTAATAAAACATAATTTTTTTCATTTGAGCAAAATTAACCTGTTTCAAAAATAAAAGTATATTTAGTCCGAAAATCAAAGTTAAAATTTCAAGCATTTTGATGTGTTTAATTCTCTCACAATTATGTTGAATTCACATATCACTAGCACGTATGAAGAGAGAAATTATTGTTACTCTCATCTTACTCTCAGTTGCGCCTCTACTTGTACCGTATGTTCAATAATTTATACCGGTATTCTTGATATTCAATATTAAATGTAATTAATTCTGTAGAATACTTTTGATCTTCTATTATTTGCCATACTTATTTACAGTTAAAACCACTTTAGCTCCTTGGCCACAAAATTTAATTCAAAGGTATGTTACAACTTAACAGGAAACATTTTCAAAAAAAAAAAATGTGTGCTTTTAGAATAATGGTTTTACCATTTTCATTGCAAATGTTATCTTGTCTCTCCACCAGCAAAGACTAGCATAAAAGGTTACAAATCAATACCAGCAACGACCTTTAAAAAATAGCTAATTTTCAAAATTTAGTGCACTCTATGTAGCTATTTTTTTATTATTCGTTGAATGTGTTATTCAAAATAAAGATAGTTTACGTCACGAAGCACAATACAGTGATTTCATTTACGGGTATTGTCTTACTTATTCTGCAAAATGACAGTATGTTGGCTGGTCCAAGGTGGTCAAATTTACTTTTTACAAATGAAGGAATTATCTCACTGTCTTTCCTATTGATTATTTAGAATGCAAGCTATGAGTGATGTAGAGATATGAATGCGCAAAACAAAACTCAATTGATAATGTGAAAGATATTTCGTGTTCCAATGAATGTCCAGGCGAAGTCTGGTGCATAGTCCGTTTTGTATTTTATGGATCATCTATAGCATAATACAACACATTAGTTAAATCAACCTACTACTTTTTCTATACAGATGGAGATTAAAAATATAAAGTTTTTAAATTGCAAGTCTGAAAAGTTTCCAATCAGCCTGAGCTAGGATCTCTAGATCCAATACTCAGATTTGAAGTGAATGATACCTTAGTGCTGGTACATAAGTGTCCTACGTCAACAAAGTTAGCTGTAACAACAGATCAGTAAAACTTGTTACTGGAGTCTAAAGACTGGTATTTAGTATAGACTACATTATAGTTAAGTCTGTACTGGAGCTAAATACTAAACACTGATGCCAATGAATGAAACAAAATACATCGAGAACAATAGCTCGATGTAATTTAGCCCAAAACCAATGAAGAGAGGCAGTTCGGATATATCACCTCCTTAAAAGTCTACAGACTCAACTGCTGCCATATTCCCAGGACTCTTACACGGATGATAAGGGGTTTAACTGAACCTCGTCCAAATGGCAATCATGGATAAAATCATCTGCAAAGGCAAATACCCGGCTGAATTGATCAGGGACCATATTCTCTTATTAAAATCATGTTATGATTCCGAATATAAATTTAAATCTCGGGAACCCAGAGAAACCCCCAAAATCCCACCCACGAGAGGTACATATCTTATTGAACATCAAAATGATGATCTCTCGGTAGAGTTTTGAAAGATTTGTAAAGGAAATTAAATAAAAATAAGCTTTGCAATTTACCCAAACTTGACCTCTATACTAATGGTCATCATTTAGACTATGGGACAGAACTTAATTGAAATAACTTTTGTAACTGAACTGAACTCAATCTTCAAACTAAAAGAAAAACGGCCTGCAGGAAAGAAGTCTTGTTCTAAGGCGACTACCTTAACCAATACGCTTAACGAGAAAATACCAGAAACTCTTGAAACTAATATAATTATTCCTGACCAAATCATCTACAATCTACAATCAAACAAGTATATCGGATAACGGTCATTTTGTGCACCGATTTATCATCCTCCTTTTGCGGACGATAAAGTTATTGTAAGCAATAAAAACAACTCCAGTCTCACATCACTGAGGTTTATAAATGGTTGGACAAATGAAAAATAAAAAACAATGCTATTAAATATGTCCATATTTTATTCGCTCTAAGTAAGGTTAAGTGTCATCTCAAGTAGATAAACTATACCAAAATTCCCGAACAAAAGTACTCAATGTCAATATTGAATCTAAAGTAAAACAAATAAATTCAAAATCTTCTGAAATGCACTTTATCCATTATTAGAGTTCTTAGAAATAATTTGTGCAAAATATTACCAGGATTGCCACATAATCAACCTAATAATGACTGCTCAAACAATATTCCGGGGCAAAATTTGAATGGGAGCTAGGTGAACTCACATTGCACTATCGTGTTTTTAACAGACAGACGGACGGACATAACTGTCTTAGAAACTTATGAGGACACAGGATATATATAAGTATTTTTGGTTCCACGACCAATATTTTGATTTCAATATATCTCTCATTTCTGTTGATGGTGGATATATGAATTGAAGGAGATTTCATGAATTTTTTATGTTCAACAGTCGTACAAAAAGATGTTAATATGAAAGCAGTAGGTAAGGCTGTTGGCGAAAGTCAAGGGACCTTAAACAGCGTGTACTCAATGTCAGTGTATACTGCCTCTCCTTGATTACAATGTTCAGTTGAAACAAGAACCGAAACCTAATGATCATGCACAGCGAATATTATTTATGGAATGATTATTGAATATCAATAACTGTTTTCACGTGATTGTCGCAAAACAAATGCATCCACTACGTGTAACTTTTTGGTTTGGATTTTCAGCTGAGTCATAATTGGACCATACTTTTTGGAAAATGAGGCAGAAAATGGTTTCAAGATGGAGTCACATGCCATACACTCCGTGGAAGAATTCAGTTACTGCATTAGATACTTCCTGGTAATGTCTCCCTCTAAATTGTGTGAGTTAACATACTTATTAAACTTTTTAATGGATTATTTGAAGTCAAATATCTATACCAACAAACATACAATTACCTAGCACTTAGAAGGAGGAAATTCAACGATTCATCAACGAAATTCAGCCACATTTGTGCAAATTGTTTATGGAAAATTTCGACGAGAAAGTGCGTGTGCCAGCATAAACTGTTTGCTAGTTCCGCCACGTCGAGTTATTTGGCCACTGAGAACTACTACTAGTGAATTTTCAATACACGTACAATGTTAATTACGGTTGAATTTAACATGGGCCGATTGCCACATTCTGCATACCACTTCATTATTAAATTCAGTAGTACTAACTATACTGCATTTGAGAATAAAAGAAAAAATAAATTCATCAGAGAGCGGGGTTGAACTTATAAACTCTCGCTTTTTAGTCAAATGCTCAACCATAGAGAGCGGAAACTAGAAAAAATCTCAAACAAAAAAAAATTACTCAAAAAAATCACACATACGAGAGTCGTTTTAGTTTTCAAATCAATTTTTTACTAATAAATTCTCAACACTTCGGTTTTTGACAACTGAGTTAGGTATTTGACAGGAGAGTTTGTGATCTATGTATATTTATCTATGGCTCTAACCACTAAGACACGGAGCTTTTGTTCGAACTGCTCTCTATTTGTTATTAAGAATTGCATGTGAGTCTACTCTCAATTTTAGCAATTTCTTCATTGAGAACGAAAACAAGGGCTGCGACATTCAGCATTGCATGTGGACATCGAAGTGGTATATTTTAGATGATTTTATTTTACTCGAATTTTCAAAAACTTAAGACGAATATCTCTCTATTGTTTATTATTGAATATGCTGACGAAATGTATTGTAAATGATAACCATTTAACTACCACTTTAGCAGCAACAGCAAACTAGTTTGTTGTAATAATAACAGATTAAATTCCAGCAGCTCCTCTAAACACTGTGCAACATTTTCAACGTTATATAAATAAACACAGAGTGCACTCATTGTGCTGACGTTGTATATTCCTTCATGTCTGTGTTTATATATGAATGAATATGTAAATAAGTGTGTGTAGGAGTACAAAAGTTAATTTTATATAAATTTAATTACGCATGACATGCTGAAATTTCACACTTTTGTGGCAAATTATGAAATCGTGACTTTTACAGATAAATTACATTGATTATATCAAGAAAAGGAGAAATGTTGTTTTATTGTATTGATTCTAGACAATTTTTTATTATTATTTGGTAAGTAAGTAGTTATATATTATTGTAACAATTTCTTAAGCTTTATTGAGTTCTCAATATTTGTATTTGTTCCAATTAATCATAATTCCTCTATATTGCGATTATTTTCGTTTTTCCATTCATTTCTTTTGTTATTTTCCGTTTTGATGGTCACACAAATATTTATTAATAATACTACATAAACAATAAATTTAACTATTATTAGAAAGTGTCATAAAATTATAACTGATTTGTTAAAGGCTAAACGAAATAAATTAATAAGTCATAATAACAATAAAAGGAAGTGTCTTGTGAACTCATTAATAATATAGAGTTAATAAAACTCAAAGACATAATGATACACATGTCAATTGGGCATTATATTCGTATAATGGCATTTAAATGATGAATACGTTATTGTTATTGATTATTAACGTTACTTTACGATTTTACGTGCATATGAATGTGATCAATTGTTTTGACGTAATTAACAAACAGAAGATTAATTATTTGTTATAATACATATAAGAAGGTTTGAAAGAAAGTTTATTAATTTTTACTATTGTATAATAATTATTTTATTCGATAATATTATCAAGGTTACTTAAAATTTGATTTGACAGAAAGAAATTTAAAATTTTCTTATAATACAAGTCATATTAATTGATGTGATGAGCTAACTATGTGCTGATGTTTGTAATACCCAAACATATTAGTAAAACACCAACTTTAAATTATATGATCGACTCAGAATCACTTTCTGAGTCTATTAAATGATATCCGTCCGTCCATCTGGCTGTCTATGTGAATTTGTGTGCAGAGTATCATCACAATTTTGAAGATATTTCGATAAAATTGGGTACATGTATTATTTTCGGCCCAAGGAAAAAGACAGTTGAATCTGGTAAAAATCGGTCTTCCGAAATATGACTTTTTTGGTCATAACTGCATGATAATTTCATGGCGATCGGTCCATATTAGGATATAGCTACCATACAAGGCCCACTTCCGAAACTCAATTCATATCACCAGCATAAATACCTTAAAAAGTTGTTTCATATAGAAATTATTCACGCGACCTAATTTCACAGCGATCGGTAAGTAAGTGAGCATAGCTCCCATATAAGGTCCACATCCGAAAATGACTTTAGCGAGTATAAAACTCTTAAAAATGTTGGTATAAAAAACCAATTCAATATAAATATAAATAATATATTTATAGCTCCATATAACCCCCACTTCCAAAAATCACTCAGAAAAATAAATTATTGATATTAAACAAAAAAAATAAATGTTTTTGCTCATTTTGTCAGTGTAGGGTATTATATGATCGAACTTGGTATGCATTTTTACCATATTTTCAAATTTTATAGACTTCTAAAGTAGAAAATCTCGGACATTTTTGTTTCATAAAAAGTACTTATCTGAATTTTGAACACATTTTCCCCATGCTATGCACAAATTTTCACATGTATATTACGTTTCAATCAGCGCAGTAGTTTCGGAGTTATAATACACAGTTTTCCAACAAGAGGTGTTTTTTTTTTTTTTTGTATTCAAATAAAAATTACATTGTCTGAGATAAATGATCGGATTTTATTTCATAATAAAGAGGTATGCCGTTAATAATGAAAACCAACATCAGCCAAATGGGCACCATGACCACGCTTATAGGACCATATCCTTTTCATGAAATTTTCCATAAAGAAATCGCAAAGTGGCTGCCCTATGTCCTCGATAGCCTCACGAATTATACCTTTGAGGTCTTGAATCGGCGCTGAGCTGTTGGAATAGGCCTTATCTTTCACATGGCCCCAAAAGAAGAAGTCGCAAGGTGTAAAATCACAAGATATCGGTGGCCAATTGTGATTACCTCTTCGAGAGATAACACGGTCTGGAAACTTTTCCCGTAAAAGAGCAATGGTTTCGTTGCTTGTGTCGCACGTAGCACCGTCTTTTTGAAAGTAAACGTTGTCCAGATCAATATCACCCAACTCCGACCATAAGATACGGTGTAATGACGTTTGTGGAATGCCCAATTCCAAAGAACGACTAGGAACGAACAAACCTGGGTTTTCTTCAACACTTTGGGCTACAGCAGCAATATTTTCAGTTGTTCTTGATCGACATGCACGGGTTTTGTTCTTCATATCACTAACTTGTCCCAATAGCTCGAATTTTTCCACCAATTTCTGTATTGCGGTCCGACAAGGTGCTTCAAGACGACCCAAAAATGCTTTATTTATGCAAACTGTGACTGCAAGATTTTCAGCATTTTTGTAGTGAATTTTAATAATTTCAATGTGTTGTTGAAGCGTGTATCGTTCCATTTTTAGTAATGGCGTAGTTTCTACTTGGCAAATGTCAAAAAATTAAAGCTTCAAAAGTGACAGCAAAGCCACATGTAAAAGAAACAAAATGAGATATCGATCATAAAATTGATGGATTGAGTAGTTAATGTTCTTCTTTTGATTGATTGAATTTTGAAAACATTTTCCCCATGTTATGTACACAGTAAGACAGTAATAGGGTTTTCCAACAAGAGGTGTTATATTGAATCACCCGGTATTTCACTCACTTTTGAAGCTTTTATTCTTTGACATTTGACAAGTAGAAACAACGCCATTACTACAAATGGAACGATACACGCTTCAACAACACATTGAAATTATTAAAATTCACTACAAAAATGGTGAAAATCTTGCAGTCACAGTTCGCATAACAAAAGCATTTTTGGGTCGTCGTGAACCACCTTGTTGGACTAAAAAAATAGTGAAAATCTTGCAGCCACAGTTCGCAAAACTAAAGCATTTTTGGATCGTCGTGAAGCACCTTGTCGGACCGCATTACAGAAATTGGTGGACAAATTCGAGATGTTGGGACAACTTAGTGATGTGAAGAATAAAACCCATGCACGTCGCTCAATACAACTGAGACTATTGCTGCTGTAGCCCAAACTGTTGAAGAAAGCCCAGGTTTGTTCATTCCTCGTCGTTCTTTGGAATTGGGTATTCCACAAACGTCATTACTCCGGCTTTTCGTATCCAGTCGCCAACAGGCTCTAAAATCGGTAAAAAATTAAGGCCCAAACAAAAATCCTACTGCTAAAAAGTAGAATCCTTGTGGCCACACGAAAATATTATCGAAATTATCGAGAAAGTTGAGGCACGGCAAAGTTTGTAGGATGCTGGTTGTGCAGAATATAAACTGCCCAAAGATATTTTATGGCAAGAGTACGCAGATGCCAACCAGGTAAGTTTGAACGATTGCAAGGAAAATGGGCAAATCTCCGGACCTCTTTCAATTGCAATTTGGAAAAATTCAGACGAAAAAAGTCAGGTCAAGGCACTGATTAACATTTTCAAATTGTTTGTTTCAAATGATTTGTCATTTCTGGCAATGTCTAACATTGGACAACCGTATGAACTGACATTTTTAGGCAGATAAATTTATTGTCATAGCTTTGGTAATCGACATATAGGTATTGCTTACTAGCAGCCATTTGTAGGTCCAAAACAGTTTTTGGTTGAAGACAAATTCGAGTTACAAAATATTTTTTCCGATTTTGATCCATTGTCGGTCAATACTGAATGGTCTTTTTTCTAGTAGTCGTATCTCAGCTATTTGTTGGCCGATTTTCCCGATTTTAAATAGCAACTGAACAAGAATCTTACCCGATTTATTGATGTGTTAATAATGGTTGTAAGTTATTTGGGGGCTGTTGTAAGTTGATTTCAACAGACAGACGTTTATGGCTATATAGACTGCGCTAACTATAACGATCCATAACACTTTATGGGATTTTTATTGGTAATTTCTTATATTAGAATTTATTAATCTAAAAACAGTAATACCTGGAGAGTTTCCAAAAAATCAAAAATTTTTTTGGTGAAAATGAGAAACAGTATTATCACTCCAAAGCTCTAACTGCTCTGTTTTTATATCAGGTAATAATTTAGTTTATATTGTACGGACACCTATCTTCGTTTAGACATACCTATATAGTCAATGATTACGTAGTCACACACTAATCAAAAACATATTTTAAACACTTCATTAAATAATTTATCAAATTAGATGATAATGCAAACAAAATTATTATTATTAGAAGATAAGCAATATTTGTATGAAAATCTAAGCATTTTCGAAATTTTTAAATCACTAAACATTAATTTCTAGATAATTATGGAATTAAATAAATGTTTTTTAAAATTAGATATGATTAGCAATTGTTCAAAAATAATTGTATTTTCGTAAAAAAAAGTAAATATTAAATTTACTTAAAGTGCTGGACTAAAAAAGTTACTGATAGGAAACAGTCAAAAAAATTCTTTGGTTCCAAATTTAAATTTATAATAAGTTGTCTACAACAAAGAAAAAACTGTACAATACATTGTTTTTGTTTATCAAAACAAAAATCAATATATTTCAATTAATTGCAGCTGTTAAACGATTGAAATCCATTTCAATCAAAAATTTCAATTATTATGCATTCATGCAGTATGAAAAGATGAGGTATGCTTAATAGATTATTAGATTTGGAACACCTACTCAAACATAAATTTATTTTTAAAAGGGATGTATTAAGCGAATTTTAAATACAGGCAAATCCCGGAGCGATATGTTGTCAGGTCCATTAGTTAAATCGAAAAATTCGTTATATCGAGATATATTTTTTGAATAAGTTTTAAGCGGTGTGACATTAGGAGAAATGACTATCGTCTAACATTTTTTTATATTTTGTAGTTTTTATTCACTGTTCTTCTATAGGTTGACTTGAGGCATTGCCAATTCAATTCGTTGAAACGGATTTCGGTTCTAAAAATGATTCTATATATTATTTTAATGAAGATAATTTACAACAGCACTTCGTTACGAAACTACTGGCGTTTCTTTGCCTTTCAAAGATTCGTTGTTTAATATTCACTATAGCAAACCAAAATTGTTAGTCTATCCTTCGATAACTTTCTTCCAGGAGCATTGGTTTCTCTAGCTCATATAATTTTCCAATATCAGTTTTATTCGCATTGAGAATAACATCATGAGGTAGATTGTGCTTAACTATAATAGTATGCTGATTCCTTAACCCTTTGACGACCATAGGCAAGTATGCTTGCCCGAGGATTTTTAGTTTATATATTGGTCCAGGTAACAGATACAGCAAATATGTCAAAGACTGTTTTATAGAAGACGAATTGGGCAACAATAACGTAGTTGAGTGCAAGTGCCTATCTGTTCCCACTTGTTTTCAACGAGGCTCCGAATTTGGCCAAAAAATGGGCTTTATGAATAGGTCAACTACGGGGTATAAATAGGAGGCAAGGGGCTGAGAGTTAATTATGTTTTGGACTCAGCCTTTATCTATCAGAAAATAAAATGGAGAAGTTTGCGTAAACTCCAATCTGAATTCAGCTAATCAAATTATGTTTGCCTATATTTTGAAACGTAATGTTTTGATATTTTGAGTTAATACTGATTATACATATATCTTAGACCAGTGTTTTATGATAGTCGAGCAGTCCAATATATATGCTTTGCAAAAAGGGCATATTGTCACTCATACCCTGTATGAGTTTAAGGCTTATATGGGTATTATCATACAAGGTGGCGCAAAAGTAAACTTCCGATGTTTTTTGGCTGTAATTAAAAAAAAATTTAATTTTTTTTACATCAAGTTGAGATCCCTTTTATGGCATTTTTCATCACTTTGGTCAAAACTTCCGGCGATAGGTCCTCACATTCTTGATGGATATTGTATTTAAGAGTTGCAAGAGTCTGAGGCTTGTTGACATAAACCCGCGACTTCAAAAAGCCCCACAAAAAGAAGTCTGGAGCGGTCAAATCAGGCGATCTTGCTGGCCAGTGCAAATCGCCAAAACGGGAGATTAGGCGCCCGGGAAATGCATCCTTCAGAATACCGGTTGTGGCACGTGCAGTGTGTGCAGTTACACCATCCTGTTGGAACCACATGTTTTCCAATCCCAATTCATCAAGTTGCGGCAAAAAGAACTCGTTGATCATTGCTCTGTAGCGCTCACCATTCACAGTAACCGTTTGGCCCGCGACGTCTTCGAAGAAAAAAGGTCCGATGACTCCTCCAGCGAAAACAGCACGCCATACAGTGACTTTGAGCGAGTGTAATGGCTCTTCGTGGGTTACACGGGGATTTTCAGTGCCCCAGAAGCGTAAATTTTGCTTATTTACGTACCCGCTAAGATGGCAATGGGCTTCATCACTCATGATTATTTTTGATGAAAAATCATCTTCCTCTTGGTGGTGATTAAGGATGGCTTGGTGGTGATTAAGGATGGCTGATGTCCAGACTGGGCATCAGCAGCTAACAGCTGATGCCCCGTCTGGACTTTGTACGGAAACATCTTCAAATCTCGTACCAAAATTCGCTGTAAAGACCGTCGACTGATACTCATTTGCGTGGCACGTCGTCTGGTCGATGTCGACGGCGCTTCCATGACATCCTCGGCTACAGCAGCAATATTCTCTGCAGAACGGCTACTCTGGGGTCTGTCACGCCTGGCAGCATCTCGTGTTGTGCCAGTCTCTTCGAGGCGAGCGGCTAAACGTCGCAGTGTTTCACCAGTAGGCGTTGGACGGCCAGGAAATCTGCGACGAAATTCACGTTGTGCCAAAGTCATCGACCAATTATTGGTCAAATAAATAGTCAGCAATATTCCGCGTTCTGGAGCAGTGTAGCGTAACATTGTTTATTAACGTGTATTTCGCATGTGTTTACTACTCAATGTCAAAACAGAACTGACATCAGGGGCCAATCGCAAAATTTATAGCATTTTCTGATAGGAGGATTACTTTTGCGCCATCTTGTACAAATGAGCTTAGTGAAGCTCCCATAAACACGTCTGTATTGGTCTACTGATCCAACTTTTCACCAAGTTTAGATCGCAGGTCAAATTTGACAACAATAAGGCAGATGTTAGTGACCGTGGTTATAAAATCCGGCCAATTTTAGATCACATTAACAAGACTATGCCAGACGCATATATGTACGTATTAAAAAAAGCTGCCAATCGATGAACATATGGTTAAGTTTAAATGATACAATGCCATGAGACAATACATGAAGGACAAACCTGTTTCATGGGGATTTAATCTTTGGTGCTTATGTTAGTCAGAAACTGGATACTTGGAGATATACACCGGAAAAAAAAACATTCGTTGAACACGGCCTTGGTGAGGCTGTTGTCTTCAAAAGTAGTTGAAGTTTACTTCGACAATCAGCTTGAAATTAATGCATATTCTTCAGGAAAATGGCGTGCGGAACAATCCGATGTAATGGAAAGCACATTCCAAAGAATTTTCCGGCGGATAAAGATATGAAAATAGGGGACATCAGTTACTTCATGTCAGATAGCATTTCCGTAGTAAAATGGATGGACAGTCATGGCATCTACCTCGCCTTAAATTTTGTTGACCCAGCAGCACTATTCGAGATCAAGCGACGTGTAGCTGGTCAAGCTGCGAAAATAGTTACTGATTACCCCCTAATTATACAGCACTATAACAAAGGAATGGGAGGAGTAGATCTAGTGGATAAAAAAAAGAGCATTATGAGTACGATCGTAGAAATGCCGTTTTTATTTAAGTCTGCTCTTCGGCCTTTTCGAGTTATGTGTTCATTATAACAACATAATAAATAAAAAACTCCTATTCGCCAACCTCTCCTCTGTCTACGTAACCTTTATCGATTTCCGGGCAGCTTTAGCCAAAGAAGTAATAAGTAGCTTCAACTCAAGAAAGCGTGCCTTTTCAGCGGTAACCACATCTGGAACTCGTTTTATAAGGGCAGATTTTTTTTCAGAACTACTATAATGGCATTTATAGCAGAAATAATTCAAACAAGTAAATCGCTTCAGCCGAAAATCTTTGGTCGTCGAAGGGTTAAGAAGTTTTACACCGTATTTTAATGTTCACTGGAATATTAAATTTGAATGCAACATTTTATAATATTACTTATCGATTTATCTATTATAACAAACCTAAAAATATAAATATATGTGTGATCCAGAATTATTAAGAATTTATAAAGGAATGCTCAAAGTGGACTCAATGGTACTATTTATTTATTCTCAAGGTACTTTTTAAATTTCCGCTTTAATGAATCTAGAAACATTTGAACCAGAATGAAAATCTTTTACATTCGTATAATTGTACTTATTTTCTAAATTAATTAATCTAGAAACACAGAATTAGGTAAATTCGATTCTGACTGAAGTAGAAACCCATTAAGGTGGATTTATCATTTTTAAATATTTCCTATTGGTCTTTCTAAGATTGAATGAGAAAGACAAATTAAATATTTCCTAAACGTACTTCATACAAATATATATATTTCATCATCTTAGTTGGTGGAATTTAAAAATTAAAAGGAAACAGAAGTACATACGCAGTATATTTATTTAGCAATTAACCCAATTGTGTGCGAAATTAAACATTTATTATTTTTTTTTAACGCAAATGTTTAGAAAAAATATATTTATTTGTATCGCTATACCCGATGACTTTGAAAATCTGTATTTCTTTCCGTAAACAAATATTCACGTGCACTTGCACCTTTCACAATTCGCAAAAATAAATTTGTTTTAAAATCGAATTACCTTGTAAGATCACATGAATATGTATTGTATAAATAAAACCAGTACAATTCATTAGTAATATGACGACTATTCACAAAAAATATACAAATGTACAACTATGTATTTATGTATATGCAGGCATGACCATATGATCATGAATTTATAGGCACGTATTCTTATACGCACATTATCGTTACCCTGCCATTAATGAGATACATGTTTTTATGTGTAAGTTTCTTTAAGATAAAACCAGTTTTATTTTCAAAAAGCTTTTAAAAGAAATGCAACCACATGACATTGAACTTGACATCATCCATTCGTTCGTCCGTCCGTCCGACCGTCCGACCGTCCGACCGTCTTATCACAATCACGTGTGCATAAGTATGTTTTATGTACCAAACAAAAGAAAAGGGGTAAGTAACACTCACTCGTTTCATTCCCCATTTATGTACATTTAATGTGTCTTTGAATACTGGTTCCGATGACTAAATAAATGTTCAACTCTACGTAAAATTGCATTGAAAATTAAGTGTGATTTTTTTTTTTTTTTTGTTTGAAAATTTTATTTTACTGACACACATCATTGCGATGCATGTTTGGAATTGACTAAAAGTTAGTTGCAAGAGAAAAACCTGTTTTCGTGAGCAGCAGAAAAGTGCACATTTAGTTGCAGTGATGTAAAGCTATCAGATTTATAAAAAATCATACAAATAACAATAAATAAACAAATAAAAAAGGTATATTGGGATTAGACTGAACATATGATACACCGCACTATGGGCCCAAATTCTATAATTTTGGTCAAAGCTAGTATTCAAAACAGCAAATTGATATTGGGCGTATCTTTTTAATAACTTATATAGGAGTCAGACGGTATGTATTGCCTGTGTTTTGTGACATGTATTGGGACATTTTTGCACATGTAAGCTTGTACATTAGAACGTACCTCTAACAAAAACTGTCCATACACCTAATATAAAGTATTTCTGCCAAACGTAGTGGTCGTCGCCTTTTTAAATTTTTCGTTATATCTTTGGCATTTAAAGTCGGATCTTCAAGTATGATATCACACGGTATTTACGTATTTATATATAGAAAAATGTCCCAATATATGTCACCCTCCTTGTAGTTATTGAACATTATAGTGTAAACAACAAAGTTTTATGTGCTTCGAAATTGTCGAATTTTGTGCCAACAAAGCGTCATAAGCGGAAAGTTTTGCCTTACTTCTTTAGTTTGAAAAAATAGTACCGCTGAAGCACACCGATTGCTCACCGAAACTTATGGTGAATGTGTTTCAACGGTGGTGATTCAGAAGTGGTGATTTTGATACGGAAGACAAAGATCGCCCAGAGCAGCCAATAAAGTTTGAAGACCAAGAATTGGAGGCATTACTCCATAAATTCATTGCAAATTCATTGGGAGCTACTCCAGCAGCAATTTTAAAACATTTGCGAGCAGCAGGATTCATCCAACAGCATGGAAATTGGTTACCATACGAATTGAAGACGAAAGAACTTAGTAAACGATTTTACTTGTCCGAAATGATCTTTGAACGCTATAAAATATACTCATGTTTGCACCGAATCATTTCTTGCGATAAAAAAACCATTACGAAAACCCGAAGCGTAAAAGATCATATTGTTGCGATTTTTCAATAGCGATTTGAATTTAAAGATCTGTAACGACTACCTACAGCATTCATCATGTTTATAAACACGTCCATCGGTAGAGGCTTCTACTTATCAACAATGTTGATTGCATTCGGTTATTAGCATTTCTTATAAGTATGGCAACACTAAATGTTTAAGCAGCTATCATTGACATCGAAAGCTCTAGAATTCGAACATATTAGTTTGTACGTTAAGACCATTGTAGAAGAATCCCGAAAGATGGCGTGTGTATAAATAGTGGCATAGGTTGCAGTCGTAAGTGAGTTTATGATAGGCGCTGCTAACATTGACATCGAAAGCTATAGAATTCGAACATACTAGTTTGTCCGTTAAGAGCATTGTAGAAGATTCCCGAAAGATGGTGTGTGTACAAATAGTGGCAGAGGTTGCAGTCGTGAGTGTATTTATCATAGGCGCTGTTAGATTTAACATCAACGGCCTTGTACATTTAAGTTTGTACATTATAAAGTGTGTGTGCATTTCTGCGAACTGATAAACGTGTATAAATACAGTGAGTGACTATTTGAACAGTTGTTGTTGTACATTTAGTTGTTTCGATCGATGCAGAATACTCTCTCTGGGATACGCTACACTTCAGAAAAGAGTATCCGAAATTGACTTGATTCGTTCTAAGCTCGGAATCCATATGTTGCCAGAAAGATGGGAAAAGGCCACAGCTAACAACGGTCAATAATTTGAATAAATTTGTATTGTACAAATGTTTCACAATTAAAGTTAAATATTTGTAAAAATCCCGCATCGTTATACACCCTTTAATGTCATATATTTATTAGATTTTTTAATTGTGATCAAAAGAGCTATCTAAACATTTAAAATGCTATAAATTTGCGAATAATTGGTTTTGACAATTAATTTTTATTTGCGAGATTTAGGAGAAGTATTTTTAACACATTGTAGAATATGGAATATTCACATCTGAAAATAGTGAAAGAATTTAAACACAATATTTGTGTTAAATTTTTGCTCAAACTCTACAAAATCGTTATTGCTACAATTTATATAAAAATTTGTAGTAGACAACACTTTTTACAGGCGTATGAAAAAATAATCGTTTATTTAATGTCGGTGTTTATATATAATCAAAGCTCGTAAAAAGTACTGTTCTCTATACATATATATATAAATATAAAACTGCTGTTTTTTATGTTAAGTGTAGTAAAACAAAAGAAGACAGTTTAACATGACCACCCGATACGCTACGCTAGTTTTAAATGGAAATACAACATGAGAACAGCTTGATGTATGATTTGTTATAAACGGTCTAAAGTTCGTATGAATAAAATAAATTAATGTATAAATAAAATACTTATATGTATCTTCATATTTTTCACTAATTGGCTAAACTTAAATCTTATTAACTAAAACAATATACTATTTATGTACAATTGATACATCCAGATGTATATATTTAAAATACCATTTATAAAGCGTTTTATTGCTCCTATACTAGATAAACATCTGAAAGAAGAAAGCAGACATTTTGACGCCTCAACACACACATCTAAGTAAATAACAACTTTCCTATATATTTACATACATAAATACGAACTTGTAAGTATGTATTAGTATTAGTCATTTCCGCGAAACTCTTAAACATATCGCTTGATTCGATGGCTGGCTGATTGGCTGGCTGACTGACTGCCTATTAATATATAAATTAGTGAGTGATCTCATTTTAACAGACGGTTTTTATTTGTTTTATATTGATTTAAAATAATTTGTTAATTTGACTACGAGTACATACCTACATACATATTAAAACATAATTTTAAATGCGAGACATAAAGTTATTTAATACAAATATCAGTACAAGCTAATTTGGCTAGTTTGAATTGTTAATTAAGCATTTTGTGCCCTAAATGGAGTTTATTTATTTAATTTATTCATATATTGTTATATTTCATAAAATCCATGTTTGAAATGAAATATATATTGACCATTTTAGGAAAACTCATCTTACCATTTAAAGCTCAGCAAGTTAGTGGTCATAGACCCCAAGAAAGTATTTATAGAGGCGCTTCACTTTATGTTTTGTTTAAATTCTTAGATGATTTATATGCCGGTGGCAAATTGACATCGGAATCGGAATGTTTCTGACCAATTTAAAAGATTGATTCCGTTATCGCGATCGACAGTTTCGTATTTGATTAAAGAAACAGTTTGCTTTTTATCTTTAATCTAGTATGAAAATGTCGTAGCTGTAATTAGTAAGTAATTTGTATGTCGTGATCTAGCAAAATATTTTAAAACCTCGAATAACTAAGAAGCGAAATTAAGTTCTATGGGACGACGCCAACCCATACGAGATGTTTCCTGTGGATTATGAGCTGGCGGCAATTTGGTCCGTACTTTTTTGAAGCGAAGTTAAGAAGAACATATCAATCAACACACGGTATCTTCTAAACTACTTTTTTGATTGCCAAATGATGTATAAACGAATAGGATGAACACCATGTTGGAACACAAGGTGAGATTGTAAAGCTCATAAATTATACAAATATGTAGAGATGTTAATTATTAAGCGAGAGGGTTTACTGTCAACCGATCTAGTCTGGCAAATCATCATGAATAGATTGACGCTTGAACAACGCAACGAAATTATCCAAATATACTTTGAAAATCAGTCATCGATTCGCGAAACTTATAGACGACTGTTTAATCGCAAAATTGTCAATAAACAAAATTGCCGCATATGGAGTGAGACCAATCTACAACAGTCCCTACAGACTCCATTACATGCAGAAAATTACAACGTTTAGTGCGTTTTACACGCTACAGGCATCATCGGACTTTATTTCTTCAAAAATTAAGCCAGAGCTCGCGTTACGGTCAATGGAGATCGTGATCAATGATTTTTTTGTTGAAAAATATAGATGACATTGAGATGTGGTTTCAATAGGCTGCGGTTACGTGCTATACGACGATCGTAACCACCGATTTATTGAAATCAAAATGTATCAATAAGTTGATTTCGAGAAATGGACTTGTCAATTGACCTGCAAGGTCGTGCGATTTGACACCTCTGAATTTTTTCCTGTGGGCCACCTGAAGTCACTGGTTTATGCTGATAAGCCAGCAACAATTGACCTCTTGGAGGCCAACATTGTTCATTAGAGGTCCAGAATGCGATTCCTCAAGAACAGACACGGTGGCGATATGCCCGAAATCATTTTAAAATATTAAGAAGTCTTTCAATATTTTTAAATATTGAAAGACCTTTTGAATTAAAGAAATATTGTTCTGCCGTCTTATTAGATGTTGCCCAAGCTTTTGACAAAGTATGGCATAAAGGTCTAGTACATAAAATAAAATGTTTACTACCACTATGTACTCATAAATTGCTATATCTATCGAATAGACTTTTCAGAGTTAAGTTCAATGATTATGTGACGAGAGAATACAAGATTAGAGCTGGCGTTCCACAGGGAAGTGTACTAGGACCTACGTTATATTTGATTTACACCTCTGACTTGCCTACGTGCGATAAATTAACAATCTCTACATTTGCGGATGATACCGCCATTATTAGTTCACACGAAAACCCACTCATAGCATCTAGTCAACTGCAAAATTATCTCCTACGTGTGGAGACATGGTTGAAAAACTGGCGAATAAAGGTGAATGAGCTGAAAAGTAGACATGTTACGTTCGCTCTAAGGAGAGGAAATTGCCCACCTGTCACACTCAACAACGTTAATATACCGCAGTCTGTATATTAACGTTTCATCTTGATAGACGGCTTACTTGGCGCCGCACAGTGGTTTAGAAACTTTTTTTTTTGGAAATAATTCGGTATCTCGGGAACTATTGGAGATATTATTACAAAATTTCACATGGTTAGAGCTGAGGTGTTTTTGAGTTGAATTACATTTGTTCAGCTTCCTAGGGGTAATACGGGCAACGTCATTTACCTTAAAAACTAAAAAAATTATAATATGGTGATTTTCCATGAAGAAAAATATAAAATTTTATTTAATGTAAAATTTTAACGGTTAAAGATATCATAACAAAATTGGGAACTAATTTAGATCCAAATGTCCTTAAATTAATGACATTATAATTTTTGACATTTTCTATTTTCAAATACCGAAATTCCTAAAACGGGGAAAATGTGTTCCAAAAACTGAGTTTTTTTAGAAAAGTGCCTACTGTGACGCTATTTACCGTGTGATAGTAAAACAACTTTCTAAGTATTTAAACAACATATAGGGTTATACAAATACGGAACTTTTTCGAGGATCGATGCTTTGCCTATTTAAAATTTTTTACTGAAACCTAAATATTTTTTTTAAAATTGTCCAAGTTTGGATAGGTCTGGGGGATACTGTGTCCGCTTAAGTCAGCCCAATTTTACTTTACACGCTTTTGCATTAAGTTTTCTTTCCGGAACATATACAAATTGTATATAGTCCCAAAGAAAATTTGTTTCTACAAAAGAAAAAATATAGGGACTTTTTTAGGAAAAATCGTAAAAAATTAGGCCCATTTTACATGTTCCAACTTTGGATGCGTGTAACTTTTTACACGGACGAGATAACTGTTACCAAGTTGTTTTTATTTTATTTAGAATTTTATTGCCAATATAGCTGATATTTTGAAAAAAAAATTCGACCCTCCGTAGGGCCGAAGATAAGGAGATAACCTACACATATAAGCGTATTTTTTGTAGATCTTCTCAAGGACTATTTATATTTTAAATTTCAGCTCATCATTTTTGGGGATTTTTTTAAAAATTTTGAGACCCGAGGTGACCAACTTTGAGGGGGCACAAACTTGCCCGTATTACCCCTAGGAAGCTGAACAAATATAATTCAACTCAAAAACACCTCAGCTCTAACCATGTGAAATTTTGTAATAATATCTCCAATAGTTCCCGAGATACCGAATTATTTCCAAAAAAAAAGTTTCTAAACCACTGTGCGCCGTCACATAGAAACCAAGAGACTTCACATGAAGCTAAAAGCCTCTAGCTTTCATTGGTTAATCGGTGCCCAATCAAAATTAAGCCTTGAATATAAAGTCATCCTGTATAAGACCGTTTTAAAACCAATTTGGACGTATGGAATTCAATTATGGGGAATGGCTAGCAACACCAGTATACAGAGGGCCCAATCTAAAATTCTTAGGACCATGGCGGGAGCACCATGGTATATAAGAAATGAAAACATCCACAGGGACTTAGATGTGACATTGGTAAAGGAAGATCTACCACCCCGCTAAGATGAGTGCCAGTTAACCATGAAGGCTCTCTTGTTGGAGAGCAACTATTTTCAATTTTAGTTATAAGATTTAAATACTTATTGTTAGGCCTATAAAAGGCAGATTCAATAATCTAATAAAAACGTATAAAAAAAAAAAATTCTCCATATCAAAATGGACAGAAAACTGCTATTTTCGGATTTGACATCTTCGATTTTAATGAAATTTACCACACATACTACGGTTCCAAAGGGTTCCTCAAATCAATGACTTTTTCATCGGAAACGCATTGCATCGCGATTTGAAAATGGAAAAATATTTGAACATTTTTTAATAGTATATACACATAATTGCTCATAACTATGACACTATTCAAAGTCCAACATCACTTTTGATTCCATTTTAAAGGCAAAGATATTGTCTTTAAAATGGCGTGAATAAAATTGTTTACTTCCAAAAGGTTAAAGGTCAATATTCGGAGTGTATATCAATGTAAAATATAACAAAAATCGAGGAGTTAAAATTAAAAAAGGATATGGTATGAGGACACCTAAACTCTCTACTATGTTCGAGCAATGTTCGAGAGAAAAACGTCTGTAAAATTGGCATACGCATTTTCTCTAAATGTGTGATGGTTCCATTACACATTGTATTTAGACTATCCTATCCATTCTCTTCTACACAAAATTTTGACAGATCATATGTGCGATAGTGTAAACTGGCTTAAGTACACAGAGAAAACAGTTTCGTAGTAGCAACCGAATTTGTTGGCAATCGAATGATTCTACCTTAGTGACCGAATTTTACAGTTGTGGCTACAAAATTTTTGAAGGGGTAACAAAATGTTGGTTGCTTCAACCGAAATTCTTCTTTACCATTGCTGACTTTCTGTAGATAGAACAGAAAAGTTCTCTGTGTGCAACCAAATCAATCGATTGGCAAGAAATTCGGTTGCTATCACGAATCTGTTGTCTCTGTGTAGTATCAGTATTATGTGCTAAGTAGGTATTATTGTTCAACATTGTTCATGTTATTCACGACATACGGTCAGCAATGATCGCAAAAGTGGCCCAAAATTGGATGTGCAGTATGCGCTTTGTCAAGAACAGTGATCCGAAATCATTTGCCATGTATTCATCTTTCGAAGAAAAAATGTTTTTGAATAAAATTAACTTTTTTGTGAATTTTTAAATATCTTTGAGAAAAATTAACATCTATTAAGCTCCATTTTGTATCAAAATTTGGCCATTTTTCAAACTCATTTCAAAATTTTGAAAATCCCTAGTTTTCACGACTAGGAATATTGAGTTATTGCAAACAAACTTTTTACGTGTTAGTTTGAAGTTTATTAGCCCTCGGAGGTATAGGGATTTTTTTGCGCTGAACGGTGTAACCAGTTCTGTGCAGACCTATATGGGATTTGTATGGAAATATATTGTAAGGTCTCCTAAAAGTATGTGCAAATTTGTTTGTTTGAATGCTGTAAACAAAGCGGCTTTTTGCAATACATGCAATGAAACCACAATTATGTACATGCATTATTAATGTGTGAATCCCCTTACATTATACATAGAAAAGAGCTACCATATGTAAAGTTTCCTTTTTTAATTTTTCTTAACGTACAAAGTATTCATAGGTCTGCACAGACCTGGTTATGACGTTTTAACCAAAATATTTGAAAATATGGAATATGCCGAAATTGGGTCCACAATCGGTTTGATTTTTTACTCATTGTGTCCGGAGAATATTGCTCCAGGCAGTCATGAAATTATTTTTCTCTAACACGAAAAATAATAAAGTTTATATGCAAAAGGTCTGCACAGACCTGATTGTACCTCCTAGGGTTAGTATCAATATACATTTATTTCAGTTGAAAATTACATATCCATCACTTGCAAAAAAGCTACAAATAATACCCTGATTAATGTATGTCTTAAAAAACCGGTGACAAAAACCTTTTGTTTTTTTGGTGAAAAACAAAGTAACAAAATAAACCTGTAAATTATTTAATTATTAATTAAAATCATATATAAACAATTTGTAAATCTACCTAGTCGTACATCATTTACGTGCTTAGTCTAGCGTGTTAACAAATTTAATTAACGGGTCTCAGTAACTGTCAACAAAATGATTAATTGATGATTTTAGTTAATACAATAATAACAATAATAATAATAATATTCTTAACTTTTTTTTTTAATATTTATGTTTTTTATTTTGATTTTTGCTGATAAATCATTTTCTACTTAAACTGATTTTATACTTATGTGTCTTTGACAATAGCTGTGTTTTTATTAAGTATTTTGTTTATAAATCGGAAGCATGCGATATGAAGACTAACACAATGGTGTGTATGCGTAAATATTATTTTTACACAATTTTGAATTGAACAATTTTTTTTTTTTAAATTACAAATAAACAGTAAGGGTATTTCTGATTTACAGAAAAGTAAATAAAATAACTGTCTTGAACTAAGTATCTAACTGCATGAGTATTTTAACAGGGCAACCAAAAATATGTAATATCGTTTCAGATAATTTAGAAAATTTTGGTATCGATTTGTTAGTGCATATTTTGCTTTTTATAACATATTTTTGCTTATTTTGCTAATAACTGCATATTTTATTTCATTCATTAATTTTTTTGTAATTTTATTGATTAATATTTTACTATTTTATTAAGACCCACTGATAAGAGCCCATATATTTTAATGTATTAAGGCACAATACATTAAAGTTATGGGTAAGTTCTTAAGTATATGACAAATATAGTCATAATATTTCATCATACTATTTTCTGAAGTAATCATATTATGATCCAAAGCAATCAAACTACGAGTATTTTCATGTAGTGCCAAAGTCAATAAAATCTAAATTTAATCCTATAATAACCAACTTTAAATTTATAAATTCTGTATTTTATTTAATTTTTATGAATTTTTTAATAAATCTTTGAATTTCAAGCAAAAACAAAATAATTTTAAGGACAAATTTTTAATACTTTAAGTGCATTTTCAATGTTGTTAAGTGAAGTTTTTTATGCCCATGAAACACTTATTGAGAGCATATTTTTGGTTGCCCTGGATATTGATATAAGAGTTTATTACACTTTAAAATTTTTACAGGATGAACAATGTTAAAGAAAATTAAATAATGATTAAAAAAATGTAAGATAATGTTAAACATTTTTTGTTACATTGACATTGAGTTGTCTAATTCGTTAATAAAGTATTTGCTGTATGTATAAATGTTTAGCTAAATTCCAGCCAAATTAAATTATATTGACAAATGATTATATCTCGAAAAGTTAATTACAAACAAAAAAAAAAAAAAAACAAGTAAGAGTGTTATATTCGGCTGTGCCGAATCTTGTATACCAACTATCAATATACCAGCCATCAATATTTTTCTGATGTACGGGTTATATAGTGGTTCAATTATGAACCGATCCTCACAAAGGTAGGTAGAAAGATACATAAAACTTGTTTATGCCCAATTTCATCAATTCAAATTAATTATTATAAAACAATTATGAATGCTCAAGTCATTTTCTGAGGGGGAACCTTTTATGGGGACTAGGGACAAATGTTGCCAGATATTTCCCATATTTCAAGGTATATTTTCACAGTACTTAGAACTAATTTGTAAAGGATTAGCGCACAATTTACATAATTATGATTGCACCAAACTGTATTCCGGGCGGAGATTTGTATGGGGACTAGGTGAAATAATGGACCGATATTGCTCATTTTCAATACCAAACAAACCTTATAAACAGAGAGTATTTGTGGAAAATTGCCAGCTAGCTCTCTTCGTTTGGGTCCTATCATATTTTCAACAGACAGATAGACAGAAGGACATAGCTACTTACATAGCTCATACGGACCCAGAATATACATTTGTGGGTCTGCAATGAGTATTTCGATGTGTTACAAGCAAAATAAAATCAGTGAAATAAAATAAATTATACATACAAAACATAGCTATATTCGGCTATGCCAAATTTTATATACCCTTCACCATTGTTGTGGATGCTTGATTTACCCACTTAAATATATCAAGAAAACCTTTAAACATTTTGCATTTAATTGCTGACGAACAGATTATATTGTAGAAGTTACAAACGAAATGAAAATCTTATATATACCCGTCTCACGAAGGTGAAAGGCATAAAAACAAAAACGTCAAACGAAACACCAAAACAAAACAAAAATACGCAAAGCAATGAAACCAACACACATCCAAACATATGTTTTTTTGTCAAAGCATGCAATAAATTGTCTTTTTTTATGAAATTTTCAGTGGTTGTCTCGGACTTTGCTCATATCTCCGTTATTTATGGAAGGATTTTGCTGATTTTAAATAGGAAACTTCTCGAAAGCATGTCTGATAGAATTATTGAAGATTTGGATCCCGGAGATATCTGGGGTCTTCAGAAAATTGATTTTAACAGACGAAGACGGCTTAATCGACTCCGCTATTTATAAGGATCCAGAATATATATACTTTATGTGGTCGGAAAATTGTGGAAATTACAAACGGAATGAAAAACTAATATATACCCTTCTCACGAAGGTGAAGGGTATAAAAAAAACTGCTTTTAAAAATTCAGCTCCATCTCTTTTTTATTATTCTAACAAGCTGATGTTGGGCGTTGAATTTTCTGTTATGTTTGCAATTCCAATAACAATTTATTAAAATAAACAAAATAATAAACAAAAAAATTGTTTTATTCATTTCAATTTCTGCATAACGATTTACTTTTATATTGATTTAATTGCGCACTAACAATGACAGTATTTGAAAAAATGCCATGAAAATTGTCATATGTATGTCTGTCTATCTATCTATCTTTATGTCTGTCTGCCTGTCTCTGTTCATATACCCACAAATTGTTTGGAAAACTATTTCAATGCAAATACTTAGATATGTATAAAAATGTACTATATATATTTTATGAGCGTGTATATTAAGGAATATATGAGTATGAAACCAGTGAACAATATGATTGGAGAATTTAATTTAAATTTATCTGATTAGTAGAAGTACCAGAATTATTTTTTTTTTACAATTAATTTAAGTAAACAATATTATATTTTATTCATATTATTTAATATGTGCAATTTCTATCAAATGAACTACTCAAATATATTTACAACATTCAGGCAAAAAATTGACCTGTCATTTCGCTATAGCACCTAGTTATACACTATTTGTTGTAATATTCTTAGGTATTTTTTCAAAACTCAAGCTAAATGTTTATTGGGTATCTTATATTGTCATAGGCTCACATTCATACATATGAATATTTACTCGTACAAATATGTATGTTTTGAAAAACAATTGTCTAATGGAAGCTGTTAACTGATGAAAACAACCACAATCTAAACATTTTATTAATAATGACAAACAAAAAAATAAATAAAATAAAAAATAAAAATACAAATACAAAATATTTGCTAATAATAAACAAAAACTCGGTAGTATTTAATTGTGATTTGTAAAATTTATACATGTACTCGTCGTATTCGAGTATCGTAGTTGTTCGGCGACAATTTCAAAAATGATATTTTTGTTAAAATAAAAATATCTACTTCCGTTTTTGTTTACAATACTGTTACGGTTTTTTTCTACCATATTTTCTGTTTGCTATAAAGTTACATACGAGTTCACATTAGTAAACAATAACACTTATTTTCATTAAAATAACTTTCAGTTTTTTATTTTCATCTCATTCAAACAATTAAAAATAACAGCTAATAAATAACAGATTATTGCTAAATTAATATCACATTTAATTATATGTGAGTTGTTTAATTAATATAAATATTTGTGGTGTTAAATGTTATAAGATATAAGTATATGTACTTATATAGCGATAGATCAAATTAATTTATTAATTCATTAAGAAAAGTTGATTAAATTTAATAATTGAAGGATGTCTCAATCTGTGATCCCGGGATTTCCCGGAAAATATCGCAGATACACATGTAGCAATTCTGTACAAAAGCGGAATTAACAATAGAAGGCGTATGTTTTAAACGCAGTTTTTGTTTTTAAAAACTTATATATATTTTTGAATAGTACATATTCGCACTTAGTAACACTATGTAAACAAGAATGTTTTTTTTTTTTTGTTTCGAAAATGTAGAATTTTGTGCCAACAAAGCATCATATACAAGAAGTTTTTCTTTAGTTAAAAATGTTTATAATTAAGATATTTTTGAGAGCTTAACTATTTTAAGATATGGCTGCTGTATGGGGGCTATGAGAAATAATGGACTGAATCTAACCAAATTCAATAGGCTAAGTCCTTGGGGCAATATAAAAAGTTTGTGGTTAATCGACCCAGAGCGTAGTCCTGAGCAGATTGGTATACTTTAAGGTGGGTGTTAGCACAATATTTTTGCACGTTACATACATCAGCACTAACCCATTATACCCTTTCCACTATGGTGATGTAGGGTATAAAAACGTCCGCTGAAGCATACCGATTGCTCACCAAAGCTAATGGTGAATGTGTTTCATCGGTTTCAATGTGCGAGAAATGGTTTGTTCTGTTTATAAAGGTAGGGTCACACATGACAAATATTTGACGAAAAAGACGTAACCACTAAATAAAATATATTTGTATTCTTTTATTTATTTCAAAAACTTATTTTACTTAGGATGATTCAAAACAAACAATTTAGTTTTATTTTATTTGATGCTGTTTGATCTTACAAAACAATTGTAAGAGTAAACACGTCAAACAAATTTGTGCTAAAAAAAGTGGATACGCTTTTTTGAGCTCGCAAATTCAATTTAAAACGTTAGCGAGCAGCAGGATTCATCCAAAAGCAGGGAAATTGGGTACCACACGAATTGAAGCAGAGAGACCTTGAAAGACGATATTACATATGCGATGACAAATTGATACATTACGATAACCCGAAGCCTAAGAGATTGTACGTGAAGCCAAGAGATTGTACGTGAAGCCCAATCAGCCGAATCGACACCAAAGCCAAATATCCATGGCGCTAAGGTAATGCTCTGTATTTGGTGGGACTTAATTCACTATATAGCGTGCGGCCCATTTAAACTGAACTATCGACGCTACTGTACTTTCCCAAGCTAACTTGTTCTGTTTTTTTATTGGGATTATGACTTAAAAATGAGGGATTTTTTTTTCAAATTTTTAGCATTTATTTTGAAACTTTTGTGCAAAATAAATTTATTCAAAGTATTGGCCATTGTTTATGACTTTTTCCCATCTTTCTGGCAACATATGGATTCCGAGCCAAAAGAACTGCTCATCTTTTGAGGCCAAAAATGAATCAAGTCAATTTCGGATACTCTGTTATGAAATGAAGCGTATCTCCGAGAGAGCGATCGAAACAAATAGTAGTCAGACGGGGCATGGTCTGGACTTTAAGTCGGGTGAGCTAAAATTTCCCAACCACTTGTTTCTAAATAGCTTTAAACAGGTATTGCAACATGTGTCCGAGCGTTGTCATGATGGAATATTACGGTTTGATGTATGGCCGCATATTCTGGGCGTTAAACGAATCAGTTACAATCTGTGTAGGTTCCCTTTGATGTTCTGGTAAGACCTTAGCAGCTCATAAGAGACATGACTCTTTTGCTCACACCAAATACAGAGCATTACATTAGCGTCATGAATATTTGGCTTTGCTATCGATTCGGCTGGTTTGCATGGCTTCATGTTGATCTCTTATGCTACGGGTTATCGTAGTAGATCCATTTCCATCGCAAATAATAACTGAGTGCAAAATTTTCTTTTATAGCGTTCAAGCAGCTTTTGAGACATACAAAATCGTCTTTCATGGCCCCTCAGCCACAATTCGTATGGTAGCCAATTTCCTTGCTGGAAGAAGCGTGCTGCTTGCAAGCATTTTGAAATTACTAATTGAGTTGCTTCCAATGATTTTGCAAGCTCTTGTTGAGTTTGACAACAATCTTTATGGAGATACGCCTCCAATTCTTGCTCTTCAAACCTTTTTGGCTGGCCTGGGTGATCTCTGTCTTCCGTGTCAAAGTCACTACTTCTGAACCGCAGAAACCATCTCGCATATGCCGCCATGTAGGCACAAAATTAGACAAAAACAAATTAAAAAGTATGGTCAGTCAAGCCCGACCATATAATACCCTACACTGAGTAAAACGTTTTTATTAATTTCAATAATTTATTTTCGAAAGTTGGCCTTTATGGGAGCTATGACTAATTATGGACCGATCTCGATGAAATTAGGTCGTGTAATTTATGTATATAACATATCTTTGTTGAATTTTATGTAAATACCAACATTTTTAAGAGATTTATGCTCCTTGAAGTGATTTTTGGAAGCGAACCTTATATGGGCAACGACTAACTATAGACCGATCATCATTAAATTCCAATACATTATTTCCGTATTGGAATTTTACTTGAACCGAAATATGCGTAGATACGTATATAAATAAACAGTTATGACCGATAAAGACCAATTTCGGGAGGACATTTGTAAGTGTATATTTAGTGAAATAATATACCGATTTCAGCCAGTTTCAATAGGCTTCGTCCTTGGGGAGAAGCAAATGCATTTACCAAATTTTATCGAAATGTCTTCAAAATTGCGACTTGTGCTTTGTGCACAATTTTTACATGGACAAGCAGCCAGCCAAACGGATGGCTATCGTTTAATCGGGCATCGTTTAATTGGTATACTCGTTTAATCGGTATCAGTACAAACGCATAATACCCTCCCCACTATGGTGGTATAGGGTATTAACATTTTGTTTTTTACACTATAATGTTCAAAAGCTAGGATAAATGACAGATATGTACCCTACAATATGTTATTAGAACAAAAACCGCGTTCAAAGGATACGCCATCTGTTGAAAATCGCATTTTTAAGTCATACTTCCAATAAAAAATTAATAAATAGTAAATAAAATATGGAGCTCAAAAATTAAAATTTGTTATTAAAGGATTAAATTTCGATTTTAACGACTTTTGCACTACATGCAAATAGTTTGATTCAATTCATTTTATTATTGCAATAAATTACTAAGTGTTTACTTAAGTTTTCAAATGTTTAAACTAAATCATTATTTTAGGTTTTCCGTAAAATTTCTTAAAAAATCTTAATCAATTGATCAATTCAATTTTCAGCTGCATAATCAAAGTTTTTCATGTGCAATGTTTATATGATCAGTAGGAGATGATATTCTGCATAAATACTCTAAATGTTTCTATTCTGCATAAAGCTTTAAAATCCACTTTTTATCATTTGAATTATGTGTTTGAAAACTCGATGGAGAGCATTTGTCATTTTTTATAAAAAATTGTAATGGATTTTGGAGCATTTATTATATATGTATGTAGATTAACATCTAAATAAATTCGGCTTTCAAAAATTAAATAGAATTATGAAAAGCCTTACAATAGTTGAATGATTTGTTCCATTTAAGACTGCGGCGATTAAAACCCATTTTTGTTGCAGTTTTATCATTGGGACTCAAAATACCATAACATGTCCTATGTTTCTACCTTTCTCATCCATTGCTTCTTCTATCGATATCCATGTATATTGTTTTTTAATGATTTCTTAATATCTTCTCAACAATTTGTCTATCAGCGTGTTGAAAAGGTGATTAATTTTATATTAGTGGTAAAGTGTTAATGCCCAACCATACTGTCTTAAGCAGCCTTAAGTTTTTTTTGAACATTTATCCAACATTTTTTTAAAGAGTCATATATATACTTAAGAAGTTGCCCATAATACGTAATTTATTTGTGTATTTTTTATATTTTGTTAAATATTGATATTTTTGTGTGTATATTTTTAATTTAATTCAAATATACGAAAATTAGGCTCCCTTAAGTCAACAAAAATTCAATGAAGATAAGTCTATTATGAGACTCTCATTTATATAATAAACAGCTATTAAAAAAATTATAAACATGTTACCCCTCAATATTTCTAGTTATTTCTTAATAAAAGTTGCTACGGTTTTACCTTTAAAAAACGTTGATTGCAAATAAAAGCAAAAACAACTCTTTATTTATTTAAAATGTACAACGACAGTCTAAATAGTCACTATGTGTTTTTAATACACACACGCTTATACACACACGCTCAAACTTAAATGTACATGACAGCTGATGTTAACTCTAACAGAGCCTATGATAAACTCACTCACTACTGCAACCGCAGTTACTATTTATACACACTACCATCATCATCCGAGTAGCCTAGACTGTTCTTAACGGTCAAAACTCGTATATTCGAATTCAAGAGCTATCGATGTTCATGTAGGCAGTTTAAACATTTAGTGTTGAAATACTTACAAACAATAACAATAACCACATGCTCTCAACATTGTTGATAAGCAGAAGCTTCTACAGATGGAAGTGTTTATAAACATGATGAATGTTGCAGGCAGTCGTTACGGACCGTTAAATTCAAATCGCTATTGCAAATTCGTAATAAGATCAACCACAAAATTTATCCTCATAAAATTCCACAATATAACTCTGACAATAAGAATTTTCTCAGACATTAACTTACAACTTTTTTTATTTAGTATAATCCTCACTTCGACCAAAAAAATAAAAAATTTAACCCACTGTAAAAAAAAAAACTCAGATCAGCTGAACTTTAAGTTTATTCTACAAAACTGATCTACTCAACATGGCAATTCAGAATAATAGGGTCTCTATTCTATTCCAACCCCGGATTTTTAATTTTAAAACCCGGGATTTTCGAGATTTTCTAAATCCCGTTTTCCGTAATTAAGTAGGAGAAATTGTAACATGATGTTCAGCAAAGTTGTTAAGCTCAACGTCTGCTGTAACATCTATATAAATATATAAATGTCTTTGTAAGTTTGTTTGTTTATTTGTTTGTTTGTTTGAGCATCACGCAATATTGAACGTAGATAGATCCTTACTCGGAAGCGTCAATAGGCTATAACTTTTTTCAATACTTGGACCAGAAAGGGGTAAACAGGGGGAAAACCGGTAAAATTGGTACCTTTAGTTCTTAAACAATAAATACTAAACGGCCGAAACGATTTTATTGAAATTTCCACCATAGACTACGACAGGGGTAGCGAAGCGTTATATAAATATATAACTGTCTTTGTAAGTTTGTTTGTTTGTTTGTTTGAGCATCACGCCTAAACGGCTAAATCGATTTTATTGAAATTCGGAACGTATGTAGATCCTTACTTGGAAGCGTCAATAGGCTATAACTTTTTTCAATATTTTTACCAGAAAGAGATAAACAGGGGGAAAAACTGGTAAAATTGGTACCTTTAGTTCTTAAACAATAATTACTAAACGGCTGAACCGATTTTTACTTCAAGCTAGTAGTTAATATAGGAACGCGATATATTTGTTTTTTTTTATAAATGTAAAAGCCCCTAAATAACAATAACGAAACAAAAATCAAAGTGGCCCTTCCAAATATCAAAATGGCCCTAGCATAGTCGAATAGACTATTGAAAGTTATTTAAAAAAATGGTATTCCTACAAAACGCGGTAAAGTTTGGAGATAATTTTTTAATTTAAAAAAAAAAACGCAAATAATTTTTTTTATAAATATATCAAGCTGGCTCGAATCTATATTTATAATTTGTGGTAACGGGAAAGATTCCGCTATTTGACTATAAAAAAATAAAAAATCGTTTTTATATGTGAGATTTTTATTCCAAAATGATCCGAAAAAAATGTTATAGTAAATAACACAAAATTTGCCATCCCATGGTGCTAGGGCCAAAATTTGGTTATAGCCCTAATGTACATTGTACATACTTTAGTGTTATTTCTTCTTATATAATATACATACTCATGCATGTCTTTTATTGCAATCAAATGTGATTTATTTATGAATTATATATTATATAACCCCGAGTCGGGATTTCGGAATTCCAATCAAAAAGTCTTAATTTGTTGGACAGTGTTATTTTATTTATTCATTCATGTAATTATGTATGTAATTCATGTTATTATTGAACCTTAACAAAATGGTAAAATATAGAAATGAAAAATTACAATGAAAAAAATTAAAATTGTATTAAGAAAACAAAATAACTAAGTAAAAAAAGAAAATATGAGTTAAATATGCAAAAATATGCTAGAAAAAGCTAAATAAAGAGCAAAATATGGAAAACGGATAAAAAAAATTAAATATTGAATATTTTCGGATGCCCTTTGCAATGTAAGTTTTTGCTGGATAGCTTTCAGTAAAGAAGATTTTTATGAAAAAATATACCAATGTATTCTCATTTAAGTTTTAAAACCAATACATTTTTTTTTATTTAAAGCATGACTCTATTTGGTTGACGCTGATATGCATACTAATAAGTTAAAAGCTGTCTTTGTCACTTTAAACATTTTTAATGCCTCACGTGTTCCAAAGATTGCAATTTAAAAGATGTGCTAAAAATTAAAGTTAACAACTTTTGCTGATAAATCTGGCAGGTTTTAAATTTTATAGGATTTAAATGTACATATAAATGTAATTTCTTCCAATAACATGTCTTAAAATTTTCCATATTTTTAGCAGTTGTTCCAGCTCTAATTTATACCGCTTTAAATCCATATACATACAAATGTCACATATTTTCTTGTAGCCTAGTATTTATGACACCCATCAAAGTACGGCATTAGAAAATCGTTCTAAACTTACAAGTACACTAGGTTTTTTAACTTTTAATTTATTACATGTATGTATATCGCATGCAATGAAGCGAATCATGTTTATAAGTTTCTGTTCTTATTGTATGTTTTTGAGTTGTTGTTTTAATTTTAAATGGTAAACTATTAGTTCATTGAACTTTTCACATTTTATTTTGTTAAACTTCGTAGATACATATAACCAACCAATGAAGATATTGTAAAAAATCAAACTTCAAAAGAGTAAAGTATAAAGTATAAATAGAAGTAAACAAAGTAAGTTTCTACTATTTTTGATATTTATGTATGTCTAATGTTTATTTATTTTAAATGCCACTAATAAAATGTGTAACTGGAGACTAAAATACAAGAACCCTAGGGGAAAGTAAACTAATCATGTGACTGATGTCTTGTTGTTAGATACCGGTTTTACTTATGTCTAATAGTCGTTCAGTGGTATACATAGTGCCATGTATAAATAGAAAAGTAGCAAAACTTTAGTTCAAACACTTATTACTTTGTAATTTGGATTTATAGTTTTCTATATGAGAAAATGCAAAATATACATTGCAAATTTTACTTCAGGCGCGGATCCAGGGGGTGGTGAAAAGTTTTAGTATAAAAAAGAATAAAAAAATTTAAAATAAATTTTACTTTATTTATCACCCCCTCTAAGGTTTACTTGGATCCGCGCCTGCCCTAGTTTCTGTAGCTCCATCGTTAGCTGGTAATCTATATAAATATATAAATGTCTTTGTAAGTTTGTTTGTTTGTTTGTTTGTTTGTTTGTTTGTTTGTTTGTTTGTTTGTTTGTTTATTTGTTTGTTTGTTTGTTTGTTTGAGCATCACGCCTAAACGGCTGAATCGATTTTATTGAAATTTGGAACGTAGATAGATCCTTACTTGGAAGCGTCAATAGGCTATAACTTTTTTCAATACTAGGATCAGAAAGGGGTAAACAGGGGGAAAACCGGTAAAATTGGTACCTATAGTTCTTAAACAATAAATACTAAACGGCCGAAACGATTTTATTGAAATTTTCAACATAGACTACGACAGGGGTAGCGAAGCGTACCGGGTCAAGCTAGTTATACAATAAATATTTATGTTATTAACTCTACCAATAAATACTGACAATTGTGAAATTATATCAGAGGACATTATAGTACATAACACGTCTTGGCAATTTATTAAAAATTCTAGTTATAAATATTTTATTTCTATAAAAATTGAGTAGTTATTGAGCAATTAAATAATTTCTGTTTGTCGTTATTTTAAAATATTTTTACAAACAATCGAAGGGTATGACATAAAGATAAAACACCCTGATAATGCTTAAAATGCAAATGAAACATTTTATCTTGAAAGTATACCCAAACAAGGGAATATATTGGGTTGTCGTATTTGCTACGATGTACAACCCATTAAGGCAAACAAAAATCTCTCGGTTTTCTTCTCTCATAATAAAATTTCTCACTAAAGTAACTAGTTACATGAAACGACTAAGTTGGTCGTTAAAACTATAAGCTCACATCGATATGTTCGTCCAAATAGTATTTCATATTAAGCTACAATTGTACTTTTTCAGTCAAGACAACTAGGGTAAGACATTAATAATCCATTTCATACAAAATATTTGAAGGTACAATTGTACATTTTTAGCATTTTAAGGGTGTCAAGGCTACTTGGTCTTATTGAACAGGTAAGACATCGACATATTTCTCTGAAGTTTTAAAAGTTTTATCGTAACTAAAAGTTTGGAGATGTTTTCCTCCACTGTGTGGCAGTTGATTTTACCAGAAGTCTCTGGTACGAATTGATAAATTAAAGCAATTATTATTTGTAGATAATTGTCGATGGCGGTTCCCTAACGGTATGGGTTGCGTTTAGCTGTGTGTGTGGAACCATAAAGATATGGTTTTCGTTAACTAGAATGAATAGTTTGGAGTTCCAGGAGTGCTCTCCAACCATTTTGGAAGAAACTCTACAATCCTTAAAACTGATTCCGGCACATTCACCAGACAATAAATCTATAGAGAATAGAATTAATGCAAGTTTATTATGAAAACCAGTATCACTCGGTTGAAGAGTTGAACATGATTTGAATCATAACGTTACTTTAATATAGAAAGGCGTGTTTTTTTAAGTCGAGAATTTTTCGTTGAATATGATATATGAGTGGACCATTTATCGAAATGAACGAAAATCTGGGCTTACAAAAAAAAAAACACGAATTAGGGCCTCTTTATATTAAGGTAACGATAATCATAATGATTTATTAATAAAAAAATGTGAGAAAAAAAAATTTTTTTTTGGTTAAAAAATATTTTTCCAGATTTTGACCCATTGTAGGCTCAAATTACTATAGCCTTATATACATCGTTGCAATGGACTTAGAAATATCTATCATTAGATATCCATATTGTCTATATTTACTTAGCAATCCAGATATAGATCAAAAATCTAGGTTGTCCCAGTTTTTTCATTATATCTCAGCCACTTTTGGGCCGATTTTCTCGAATTTAAATAGCAACCGAACCGGGTCTACAGCGGATATAATGATGTATGCATCATGTATGTAAGTTTTTTGGGGGCTACAGAAAGTTGATATCGACTCCGCTATATATAATGTACAGGTTTAATAAAATATGAGGATGAGGCTTTTTGATAAAAAAAATATCTTAGTACTGAGTTTTGTGAATTTCTATCCATAGTTATACATACATATGTAGCTATATATAAGGCACACATCACGAAAATCCATTATGCTCTAACGATGTGAAATTTATCACTGATATTTTTTAGTAATAGAAAATATAACAAGTAAGAGCGCTATATTCGGCTGTGCCGAATCTTATATATCCTTCTCCAAATTAAAAAATTTTAATTTTTTCGAAATTGTTTTATAATTTTTTAAAAAAAAAATTTTTTTAATTTTTTTTTTTAAAAAATTTTTTTTTGTAAATAAAAAATTCGGATAAAAAATATTTTTCGCGATTTTGACCAATTGTAGATCCAACTTACTATAGATCGTTGCAATGGAGTTTGAAATATCTGTCATTAGATATATTGTCTATATTAACGACTTAGTAATCCAGATATAGATCAAAATTAGGTCAAAAATCGATGTTGTTCCGGTTTTTTCCTTATATCTCAGCCATTTGTGGGCCAATTTTCTCGATTTTAAATATTAACCGAACCTGGTCTACAGCGGAAAGTTCAGCATACAGATGACCATGGCTATATTGACTTCGCTATCTATAACGAACCAGAATATATATTCTTTGTAGAGTCGAAATGAAAATGTAGAAATGACAAACTTCTATATACCCTTCCTTGGTATAAAAATAAACAAATCTTGTGAAATAGACAAATGTTTTATTAAGATTCGTCACAGCCGAATAAAACACTCTTCATTGTTTTAAGTTTATTTATATCTGGCTTCAAAATGACTGTATTAAAAACAAGTAAGAAGGTATGATCGGTCAAGCACGACCAAATAATACCCTACACTGAGTAAATGAGCAAAAACCATTTGTTTTAATTTCAATAAAATTAGGCCATCTGTTTTATGTCTATATGCAGCTTATTTTTGTTGAATTTTATGTTGATTACAGCATTTTTCAGAGATTTATGTTCTTTAAAGTGATTTCCGGAAGCGGGTTTAATATGGGAGCTATGACTAATTATGTACCGATCATCATTGAATCATCGTGACATGACTTCCGTATATAAAAAACTTATTTGGAGCAAAATTTGTGTAGAAACCAATATAAAAACAGTTATGACCGATAAAGTCCAATTTCGATAAAAGACAATTTTATGGTGGCTAGGTGAAATAATGGACAGATTTCAGCCAGTTGCACATTTGTTGGTACCAAAATTTGGTCGAAATATTATTAAAATTGTGATTCTGAGTCGATCAATATACTTTAAGGCGTATGTTAGACTAATATTTTTGGGCGTTACAAACATATGCACAAACACATTATACCCTCCCCACTATGGTGGCGTAGGGTATAAAAATTACATTTTTCAATTCTAAATCTCTCAGATTCCAAGATTATTTCAGATACCCTACTATTGCGAACCATTCACCCAGTTCCCAAAATGGTAACAAAATTTCTCAAGCATTTGTTTTCAAAAAACTCAAATTTATTAAAATTCCAATATTTCAATATTAGATCGGAAAATCACATGTCTCAGTTGTCAAAAACTTAAGTGGTGAGAATTTATTAGTAAAAAAACAATGTGAAAACAAAAACCACACTCGTGTGTGTGATTATTTTGAGTATTTTTTTTTTTTTTTTTCTTTGAGTTTTTTTATAGTTTCCGCTCTATGTTTCACTATGTATACTACTATTATTTCAAGTTTAAATTATTTTTGTAATTTTTATATTTCTGAAATTATTTCAGATATATTTATGATGACTGTTAAGTGCTTAACAGTCCTATGTTGACTGTAACATGATCAATGTTAAAAAATTTGGTTTTTGTCTGTGCTAATTAAATTCGAATTTATATTCACAAACAAAATTGTATTAAAAAATATATACAAAAAATCACCAACTTTTTCGAAAACCACCAAAAACAACTTCCTTAAATTAAGTTTAGCTGGTAGGTGCTTCCCCTGTTAATTAAGGAAACAAACAAGCACCTTATCTGGTAACCCTGACCATATATGTATATAAATATGTATATCATACAATTTCAAAAGAATTTGAGTGACAAAATATAGAAATAACAAAATTACTCACCCTTATCGTATGTGGTGTACTATTATTATTATTATTGTTTTGTTTATTTTTTGTGAGTACGAAGTAAAACTAAAATATAAATAATATTTATATATTGTATTGTAATTATTAACTGAAAACACTTTAATTTAACACACATTATTGGGCAAAAAAAAAAAAAAAAAAAAAACAATAAATTAACGTACAAATATTTGTGCATACACAGTAGGGTGAAAGAGTATTTTGGCAAAAGAAAAATTAAAAAATAGTGGTTATATATCACATTCTCATATGCATGATAACAGAAGGGATCGTGCTAAATATCGTGAAAATATAGTGAAACCCCTTGTGTTCATTCGAAGACAGATCTTCGCGATTATATGCTTTACCGGTTTTTAAAGATATCGAAAACATTATGGACGCTTAATCGTAATGAGCGATAACATTGTTAAGTATATCAATTTATAGACCGTTTATAACAATGTTAATCAACAAAACAAATGCTGATAGGGACTTAAAACTCTGGGGTGTATCGAACACCGGCTTTGCTAAAATCACTTTTTCTGTATATCAAAATATTCTAAAGTACATTCTGTCATATAAATTCAAAAAGGGATTTTTTCTCAGTAAAGAAATAATAAAGAATAGGGTGCTCAATGGTATTATGATACCAAAAATGGAGAACTAAACCAAACTAAAGAGTACCTTTTCGTTCCTCAAAATGGTACTTTTTGAATTTTCAAACTTGACGGTAGTTCAAGTGTCGAAAATTGGTACTTTTTTTATAATGGTACTTTTTATTATATTAAATTATTTTACATAATAGTTGGCAGATATGCTTTTGAGTAAAGAAAGAATCAAGGATAGAGAGCTTAATGGTATTGAGGTAACAAAAACTATTAGTATTTTTTCGTTTCTACAAATGGTATTTTTTGAAATTTCCTATAATAATGAACCTATACGCAAGAAATAAACACACTGAGTTGGAGTATAAAAAGGGATACCTGCAATTAATAGTACTTTTTTGAATATTTTAGAATGATGGACCTAAAAGGGATAATCAATGGTACTATTTCTTCATTGTAAAAGTACTTTTTGAATATTTTAGAATAATCAACCTACAAATTAGTTGGAATTTACAAAAGGTGATTTTAGTGGTACCATTCTTTTGTATTTTCTATAATAATGGACAAAGAAATATGAAATTAGACATTCATGATGCTGAGTAGGAATAGAAAATATGATATTTTTGGTACTTTTTTACTCTAATAATACGGTTTCGGTTTTAGGCCTTGAAAAACCGCGGTTTCGGTTAAAACCGAATACAAACTCTATTATATATCATATAAAAGGTATTTTGGAGTACTATTCAATGATACCCATAGTTATCAGATCATTTTCTAAATATATGAGAAATTTAATATTATAAATATTGACTTTAAATTCCTATAACTTCTAAATTGCTTAAAAATCAATATAGTTATGCCCAAAATTCTCCTAAATTATGTACACAATATGTGGTAGTATAGGTTTTTTTAAAAAATTATTTTTTTTTTAATTTTCATTAGCCAAAATACTTTTTTCATACACTGTATGTGTAAAGTATGTACGAATGTATGCATAAAATAGGTATGATGAATAATTAACAAATATTATATTTCTGCACGTTTGTAATTTTGTTTTTTTTTTATGTGATTTGTTTGTTATTTTTTGTCTTCTTTTTTAAAATTAATTTTCAATATTTGTTTTATTACTAGTTTTGCAAATTACAGTCGCGTGATGCATAAATTTCTAGTTATTTTTTATTTTTTCTCTTATTTCCATTTTGTGAAATTATTAAAAGAATTTGTAAAACAAAAAATATATAAACTTTCCACTCGTTAAGATTCATCATCAATATCGGCGGCACAAGCTTTGGCTCTAGTACCACTTATTGAGAGTCATGTTCAGTTGTTATATTGTTCATTGGGGGTAAGAGTATTTTATTTACTTATTTTTTAATATTTCTTTTTTTTTCTTTTTGAAGACAACGGACGTCGTAATATATCTATATGTACATTAAATGATCTATAACTATTTGCTGTGATGTTTGTTTGGTGATCACTGTGGTATGGAATGACGTAGGTTGGTTTTTCGTAAAGGCTACAGTTGTTGGTTCTTTTTGGTTTGTCCACTACAGCCTCGAGTTATTTTTATTTTTAATTATTTTTATTTGTCTGGTCACCAGCAATATATTAATTCTTTTTTTTTTGACACTTTAATTGTTTACGAGTGATAGATAATTAGCTTTAATTTTTGTATTTGTTTGCCACTGCGGCATATTTAAGTTTAAATGTTATGCACTTTTTTTTCAAACAATTTCTTTAGCATTCATTTATTTTAATTATATACACTATTTTATTTTGTTTTTAATTAATTATATTTTAATTTGTTTTAATTATAATTTTAACAAAACCAATTGTATTGAACACTAACCACAATATAGTCTGCATTTGCAGCTTGTTTCCATTGGCAATGGACAGACAGCAACAACTAAAATGCTTCTTTTGCTTTTATTATTATTCTCTTTTAACAACAACAAAATCAATAATAACAATAAAACAAATATTATTAAGAATTACATATAACAACAACAAAAAAGTGTTTATGGAAAAACAACAAAAATAAAGAAAGAAGTATCAACAAACGAAACTTGAACTTGATCGTGTGTGTTGCCGTTTTCACGTTTCTCACAGTAATGATTTACTGTTTCTTTGCTCAGCACGTTTTAAACGAAAGAAAAATAGAAGTATATACAAAACAAAAACACAACAAAAACAAACAAACAAAAAAATACTACAACAAACATTTCGTACACAATTTTACACATACTGTATGTTTGTATGTACATAAATTCATATGTACACATATGTACATATCTACATATTTATATTTTACAAACGTACATCTAAATGTTTGGTTATGCTGCTGCTGTCGAACCAAGAATCCCCAGAACGCCCAGCGAACCGATTAAAAATGATCAGTAAAATACACAAAACAGAAATTTTGCCGAACTCACATGTTTTCACATACACCCCAATGTATATTTATGTATATGGTACATACATTTGCACATAAACCCTGCAAACATTTCCTATTGCTAAATTCATTACGATTAAAATAATCTTTCTTAGCACCATGGTCCAGTGTTGTAATTTGTTTGTAATTTTATATTATACTAGTTTAACCCATTGCGTTTTAAAAGGATATTGAATGAATATAATTAATACCCGAATTTTTTGTTAGTTTTTAATTGTATACCATAATTTTGCCGTTGAAAGTCTAAAAACTTGTTTGAATAATCTTGCAATTATAGTACTCAAGATATTTACAAATAACTACTTTCTATGGTAGACTTACCCCCTGTTCCGATCGCTCCAATTTTTGGTTAGACCTCATGCAATGATATGAAATTTAATCGTGTACAGTTTGAAGACTTTCACAATAATAGTACACCAGATATTCGAAAATAACTGTTTACATTTTACGATATGATCTACTAATCCAATCCCAATAATTATCAGACAAACTATGTAAAATGATAAGAGAGATATTCGGACAAAGTTGGAAAAATCTCGCAATTATTTTTTTTTTCTTGGACCAGCACTCAGGGGATTTGCCCTACTCATGCAAAGCATTGTGTTGGAACTAGGAAAATAGGTTATGGGAGGGAGGATAGTTAGAGGGAGTGGTGTTTGTGGACATTTGATTTGAATTTACCTATATTGAAAATGACAGGAAAGACTTCAGGAGGAAGCTTATTCTACATACAAATAGTACGGCGATCCAGTTTCCAGTTTCCAGTCGACAACGAATTGATGAGCGCTTGCCGAAGAACGTGTGTTGCGTAAAAGCTACGGGTTTCGAGAACAAGTTCCCTAATTTCAGCAGAGCACATACCATTGTAGTATCGGTAGAACAGTGAAACACAACCCACATTGCGACGATGTTCCAGTGAGTCAACAGAGCTGGATACCCTACTTTCACCGATAAGCACCTTCGCCCTCTCCTGTATGCGGTCGAGTATTATAGGTACCATGTCCAACCAACCAACCATATCCACTAATACAATCCCGCCCATTTTTACTCAAATGCCGTACATTGATAGATGCCACGCCCACTTATATAATACCGTCCATTTTCACTCAAACTATGTAGAATAAGGATGATATCCAGGGAAAATTTTAAGACTTCCAGAATTATAGTTCTCCAGATATTCGAAAATAACAACTTACTTTGTATGGGAGGTGCCACACCCCCTGTTTCTATCTATTCTATTTTTGTTTGACTTCGTGCACTGCTAAGAAATCATCACCGGAGCCTTCCTTCATAGGCAGAATAGAATCATCGCCGTAATCATCGCGAAGAGTTGGCATAACTAAAACGTATAATAACTGCCTGGTTGAACTTATTCAAGATGAATGAACAGTTTTCGTGACTCTTATTTTTTTTTGTTTGGATTTTTAATATTAATAAATTTATAACATTAACAATAATATAATAATATTACATTGAACTTTCATTTAATAAATTTAAAACTTGACAAAAATTATCGCGAGTTTGTTTTGCAATGTATGAGGTATTTTTTGACTGTGTTGGTTCTATATCACTAAGGGCAGCATTATTGATTTCTGACAATGGAGTTATAAAGGCATCACCGCGGCTGGAAATAGAGTTTAAAGACTGTCACAATTATAGTTCTGCAGATATTCGAAAATAACTATCTACTTTGTGGTGCCACGCCTATTTCATGCGCATTTTCAGCCAAGCTGAAAACAATGATCCCGAAGTAAATCCGGCGAAGTTTTGTGGCTTTCACCAGATATTCCATAATAATTATTTACTTTGTATGGGAGGTGCCACGACCACTTAAAATTTTAAAATAAAAACCAACATATTGTTCCGCCAGATACAGGGGAACATACAGTAAAAATTTCAAGTCCAGTGGTTAAGGCTCACATAAGTCACAAAATAACAAACAAATAAATAAACAGAAATACATTAATTTGTATATACATCTATAGATACCATTATGTTGGGTAGTGTACGAACAGACTTAGAATAACTTTCTGACTCGATGCGACGGTCAGAAAGCCAGTTTACTCCTGGGGCAATGCCTTATTCAACAAGTAAGAGTGTTATATTCGGCGGTGTGTACCCAACATCAATGTGTGACAATATTTTCCTGAAATAGAGGTTATATAGGGGGCATTAAATTTCGGACCGATCCTCACAAGAAATGGTAGAAATATTTAGGTTCATATAAAACTTGTTTATGTCAAATTTCATCACAAAATTAATTATTAAGTATAAGATAATTATGAATGTTCAAATCAATTTCTGAGGTAGAATTTGTATGCGGACTTGGGACAAATGTTTCCCGATTTTCGCCATACTTTAAAGTATAATTACAGAGTACTTAGAACTAAAAACTAAATTTGTTCAGGATTGTCGCATAACCAACTTATTTATGACAGCTCAAACAGTATTCCGGGCGGACATATGAATCATTGACCGATATTGCCCATTTTCAATACCAAATAAGGCTTAGCAACAGCGAGTATTTCAAATAAACAGACGGATCGTCTTATAATTTCGTAAGGACCCGAATATATATACTTTTGTGGCCTTCGGATGAATATTTCGACGGAATGACAATATAAAAATACCCCCCAATATTTGTTGATGGTGGGTAACACAGATTGGATCTAGTACTCTTCCACAATAAGAAATTGTGTTGTATTTCCAAACGATGTTCTGCCAACTGTATTTGATTCGCTTGCAGGTAGCACGATAGTGCAAGCAGGGGTTCAAGTGATGATGAAGTTTAGATTAGCGTGTAATAGAAGATCATACATTTATGGTAATACTAGCTTGACCCGGTGCGCTTCGCTACCCCTGTCGATGTAAAAATCGGTTCAGCCGTTTAGTAATTATTGTTTAAAAACTAAAGGTACCAATTTTACCCGTTTTCCCCCCTTTTTATCCCTTTCTGGTCCAAGTATTGAACAAATTTATAGCCTATTGACGCTTCCAAGTAAGGATCTATCTACGTTCCAAATTTCAATAAAATAGGTTCAGCCGTTTAGGCGTGATGCTCAAACAAACAAACAAACAAACAAACAAACAAACAAACAAACAAACAAACAAACAAACAAACAAACAAACAAACAAACAAACAAACAAACAAATAAACAAACAAACTTACAAAGACATTTATATATTTATATAGATTAAAATATATGGCCCTGCATTCAAATGAGTGCAAAATCGATGAGTCGCTTTTTCACAAGTAACATACATTATATGCTAGTGTAAAATATTTTAAATGATATTTGAGAAAAACTGAAATGCAAAAATAAAATTTTGGTCCTGAACGGCCAATCTACTCAAAGGTTAGTGCTGGTTAACACACGTCAAGTTTACTTGCACAAGTTTTGAGTTTGTTGATGAGAGAGGAGATTGGAAAGATTTTCCTCTTTTTCTTCCTCTCAACATAACTTGTGTTAATGGGGGTTAACATACGTTAGTAGGGAACTTTTGGAAAATTTTTAAATACTAATCCCCATTGACACAAATTCTTGTTATGTGCTAACATATAGTTATATTTTCGATTTAAATAACACTCAGTCTTACTTTAGGTTAAAACATAACTGTACATTGCGATAATATACACTCTGTTAAATCTTGCTAATGTTGTACCGTTACAGACAATTTTATTAAATTAATCTCTGAATTGTTGACTGACAATACAAAAAAGTTTAAAATTTCTTAAACATCCAAGAAATCTATGGGAGTGATAAAACTGGGCAAAAAAAAAAGAGATCGATTATAAGTTGTATGAAAATCCGAAACTAATTCCATTTTCGATTGAAATGGAATTTCCACCCGGTGTGTGTTTTTTAATTTATGTATTATATCTGTGGACTTTTGACAAAACAACTTAAGTGTAATTTTAAAATTTTTCAAGATCGATAATTATTTTATTATTCGACCTTAAAGAATTTCGAGAGCTTTGTATAATTAAGACAAATAATAAAGTTCTTCAAGGACAAATAATCAAATAATTATCGATCAATTCAACAGTTTTTGCGCACTCTTGAAAAATTTTAAAATTACACTAAAGATATATAACATTTCAAATTTCAGGAGACAGCTTTTGCCTTTTACAGCAATATTTAAATGTTCATTTATGTTGGATAAATTAATGTATTCTAAATTGTTTTCAAACGAAAGTTCAACAGAGCCGTCATAAACATGCTGGCCTATTAAAGCAGCCTATGTACTTTTTACATATGACCTAATTTAATTTCTGGACTCCTAAAGAAATTCTGTTCAAATTGTAATGAAAAATTTGAAAGAATCAATCTGGTTCCTTATAAAGTTTCCGAGATATCGCTTTGAAAGCATCTCATGTCTGTTGAAATTAACTTTCCTAAGCCCAAAATAAATTTCAGTCATGATTCATACACCACTGTATCCGCTGTAGTTTGCTCCACAAATGGTTGAGATAACTGGATTTTTTCACCAAACATTATTTTTCGCAAAAAAAAATATTTTTATTTACCCATTGCTGCATATTTATTTATTATTTGAGAGTAATTCGTATTGAGAAGCACCAAAAATTTCCGCTGTGTGTTTGTTTATTATGTGTTATTTAATTGTAAACAATATTTTCATACCAAAAAATAAAAACATAAACATTTTGTTATTCTATTTTTCATTAATTGTCCGCGCCTTATATATTTTTATGTACATACACACAAAACTTTAAAAAATAGCTAGCTAAGAAGTTCAGTACGAAATATGCGGTCAGTTTCTTACTTTGCTTAAACAAATGACATTTGACGAAAAATGACGAAAAGTTTTGTTAAGTACTTTATAATTAGTCACATACGTTTTATATGTATTCGCACAGTTGCTTAAGCCAGCCTATGCATTTTATAGTTGGGCCTTTACTTGTTTTACTTAGCTTTCTTTAGTTAGGAGACGTTTATATGTTCTATTTAAGATTAAATCAATAGCTACGTGACTAGTAATTTTAACACGTGCTTGTCCTAAGCAGGGGGTCAATTGACCCTTATTGACTACAATGAGACTGTCTAATAGCTGGTCCAAAGTAGTCAACGCATTGGATTCACATACTGGTTAAAAAACGTCAGTTACATTACTAGCTTCCTAAGTGGTAACTTGATCAGCTACATAACTAGTTATTTTAACACCTACGAGTGCTAATTACCCTCAAATAGTTAGCTAAAAGACATATCATAGGCAGTCTAATAAACGATAGCTTGTAAACAAAACTTTCTTCGACAACTCTCCAATGGATTGCTTCTGGTGGATAAAATTACTACTTTCTAAAATACAATACAAAATAAACGTTTAAAGTGACTTCACTATAGGTTACTAAAGCGACTATTGGCCTCATGCTATGTTACATGGGATATCAGTATACTTAAGCAAAAATAAACATAAACTGTATGAAAATTATATCAACACAATTTGTATAAAACTAGTTTGAACGAATTACTCACAAAACGTGACAACACTCCAGATTACTAAGAGACACTTAAGTGACAATTGTCTTCTCGCTAGATTACTTGGGATGTATCAAGTAACCAATTATCTTCTCTCTGCACTACAAAGAGCACATACGTTTCAAATGACCAAAACATATAAATTGGAGTCAACCAAGTGATAAGGCATTTGTGACGATTACTCTCTATAAGGGATATATTGACTACATGCTTAACTGCTCGGTGCTTTAAAGCCTGGGTAGGCTTTCATATTGTTCAGGTTACAAAGATTTTCGTCAATTTACATGTACACAACCCGAACGCAAACAATAGAGCTTCAAAATACAAATATTTCATTCAGTTGCACACCAATTACTTAAATGCCTCTATTTGCCTATCAAGACTTTAAAGTATAAAGTGTTTCGATGATCTTGTATTTTATTTGGTAAATGACTATGTTTTTTGCAACTATCGTCTAAAAGTGGCTAAGAAGTGTCTTTTGTGATGCTTGGCAAAAATATATTCTCGTAAACGTTTGAAGGGCATTATTGTTTGTATGGAATATGCATTTACGTACGGAAACTGCAGAGATGGAAATTTGTAATATATAATGGATTTTGGCATCTTTCCAATGAAACCACAAATATCACATAATGGAATACTATTTATTCGTTTTAATAGTTTGTTTGTTGTCTTTAAAACTGCATATGATGTTGCAGATCTGTAAAGAATAGATACATTTTTAGTATTAGTGTATAAATTCAAACAACGTAGATTATTTTTCATTAATTAAGAGATATAAAAAGTCTTTAAAATTTGCACACAACTTTTTATACCCTACACCATCATAGTAGGGAGTAAAAATAAAGTCCTTAAAGTATACAAATTTGCTCAGGGTCACTTTCTGAGTCGATTAACCGATGTCCGTCCGTAAGTCTATCCGTCCAAGTAAACTTTGTAATTAAACTACAGGTTGCAAATTTAAAGATAATTCGACAAAATTTGACACAAACTTGCATATTTCCCCAAGGACTAACTCTATTGAATTTTGTTAAAATCGCTCCATTATTTCTCCTAGTTCCCACACAACTGCGCTATCTTAAAATAGTTAAGCTCTCATTAATGTCTTAATTATAAACATATCCAAACCAAATTCAGCACAAATAAGTTTTGTATAAGCTGAACTCGGACTACAAATTTAGTACCGATCGGTCCACAATGTTCCATAGCTCCCATATAAGCACCATTCTCAAAAATTTCATTAATGAGCATAAATCTCTGAAATATGTTAGTATCCAAGTAAAATCCAACACAAATGCGTCACATATATATACAAATCATGCTACCAAATTTTGTGACGATCGGTCCATAATTAGTCATAGTTCTCATATAAGGCCCACTTCCGAAAATCGCTTTATCTATCATAAATATCTGAAAAGTGTTGGTTTTGTAATAAGATTGAATGCAAATATATTTCATATCAAAAGAAAACTGTTTATAATCATATAATCGGTGTAGGGTATCATATGGTTGGTCTTGCCCGACTATAATTTTTTACTTTTCTAATATGTAAATGGCTAACTTGTTAAAAATAGCACTGAAAGAAGCAACAATTTCAAATTTCACACAAAAGTGCCATTTTGACTATTACGTTCACTTGTTGCTATAGTACAAATAAATTGATGTTTTGGTGAAAACTCAAAATCTCACCCGAATGTACTGTTTTACCTTTGAAATAGATTTCATTTTATTCACATATATGTACAAAACTCAGTAATCGAGATATATTCGAAAATATTTCCACATATCTAGGTAGTCTACTGAATGAGTGATATAATTTTAATTTTAAAGGTTTTAAATTGTATTGAAATAACTGTGTTCAATTTATATAAGTACATCACTATAAGTTCATAAATGTGTAATATGGAGTATTAATCAGATATGGTAACGATATATGACTCATCAATTAAAATATACTTTTAATCAACGCATGCCTGATTGTGTGTTTATAGATGAATGTAATTACGAAAGTTTATATCACAATGCACAGTGGGGTTGCATAAAAAATAAATAGAAATAAATACAGAAATTCTAAATATAAATACAATGATAAGTTGGTGACAGCAGTTTGGTTGTGAAAATGAAACATGATTGATTTAATCCCTTAAAGACCATTAACCTAAAGATCTAACATTGATACTAAAAAATGTATTATAATAGTTTATTATATGGAAACAAGTGTTTCAAATGTTTATTACTATTGACCAGTTTGAAAGTATTTGCTCTTCATTTGCACTTTCATTTTGAAAAATACTGATAAGTACATGTACATAAAACGTTTAATTTGACAAGTTTATTTTTATTCTTTACAATAAATAATACTTTTCCAAAGATTAACTTCACTAAATAATTTCCTGTAAAATTATATATATGACTTAAAAATGCGGCATTTTTTTTTTTAAATTTTTAGCTTTTATTTTGAAGCAACATAAATTTATTTAAGGTATTGGCCATTGCTAGCTATGAAATTTTCCCATATTTCTGGCAACAAATGGATTCCGAGAAAAACCAGCTAATCTTTTGAAGCCACGATCGAATCAAACCAATTTCGAATACTCTGTTCCAATGTGAAGCGTAGCCCAGAGAGTGCGTTCAGCTTAGATCGAAACAAATATTAGTCGGACTGGGCATGGTCTGAACTATAAAGCGGGTGATGTAAAACTTCCCAAACACTTCATTCTAAATAGTTTTTAACAGGTATTGCAACATGTGGCGGAGCGTTGTCATGATGGAATATTACAGATTCATGTCTCGGCGTTTTCGGCCTATGCTCGCTTCAAACGAATCAGTTGCACTAGGTGCAGCTTCCCAGTGATTGTCTCGCCAGATTTCAGCAGCCAATAATAGATAGGACCTTTTTGCTCCCTCCAAATACAGAGCATTACCTGAGCTCCATGAATATTTGTCTTTGGTGTCGATTCGGCTCGTTGGCCGGGCCTCATACGCTTCGAGTTATATTTATAGCATTCACTTATCATTTCGGACGCAAAATCAAGGTCTCTTGGCTTCAATCCGTGTGGTATCCAATTTCCCCGCTTTTGGGTGAATCCTTCTGCTGGCAACCGTTTTGAAATTCCTGCTTGAGTAGCTCCCAATGATTTTTCAAGGTCCTGTTGAGTTTTTCTGGCATAAATTATGCCTTTTACCCTTCTTTGTGTTCTTTTCTGAAAAATGTTTAGTTTGCTTATAACGTGTTCTTTTCAAATAGTGTTGCCTTAAAACCCCGATTATATGTTACATGTTTCACCCTCAATTTTATCAAAGGATTAGAAAGGAACCACTTTTTAAACACCTTTCTTGTTATTGTTTTTAAAGTTCATTTGTGTTACTGAAATTAGTTTTGTATTTTTTGATTAATAGTGTTAAAATGGAAGCAAAAAGTATAGTTTTAGAATATTTAAAAGCTACATAAATTAAAATTGCATAAATGCTAATGGTTTTTGTTCTATTGTGATCGTTAAAAATGTAACACATTATGAGGGAATGAGTGACCTTTAATAAATGGTACAAAATATGTTGGCAACATTTTGTGTCAGAAAAGAAAACGCCATAAGTGACAATAAATGACAGATATGTGCCATTCAAAATGACTTATAAGTTATTAAAAACAAAAACCGCGTTCAAAAGATACACCATCTATTTTTAAGTCATACACCTAATAAAATTTATCAAATATATTAAATCAACAGAATTTCCAAAATTCGTTATATCGGCAAATCTGACTGAACTATTTCTGTTGCATAATTACGTAATTCCATCCCTGATGTTTCTTCTCTCTTACTTTGCAAATATTTTGTTATTTTACTCTATATTTTGTTCGCAATATCGATCTTATTAGAGTCTATCAGTTAAAAAAAAACATAGTTTGTGACTCGTCATCAGAAACTCTATTGTACATATGTATTTGCCTTTGGAAAGAAATAACCACCAACTTTGAAACTTAAAAAAACTCTGAGAGCATTCAGTAATGACAATATAGCGATTTTTAAATATGCAAAAAATTGTTATATGTAGTTAAGTAAAAAGCTATTAAAAGAATATACAACATTTATTTATATTTAATAATATTAATAAATTACATAAATTTGTATTCAGCTTGTGAGAAAATTTTATTATTTTATAATTTTATATAATAACTTATAGTTATACTGTTTGTTAAAATACTTTTTTGTATGAAAACTGTCAGTATAACTTTAGGTTAAAACATAACTATGCATTGTGATAATGGGGGTTACAGTTACTTTAATGCTGGTGTAATAATATAAATTGTTCAGTTTAATTAAAACTATTATTTTTAATTAACCAGAAAAACACTTTAATGTAATCAATATAACCACTACCAAAATGTTTTATTGCTGGCGCTTTTTTAATTTGTTATATACACTGGTTTTGTAAAGATACATATGTATATAGATATGAACTTAAATATATGTAAGTTCTCTTTTATCAGTTTGTTTGCCAACAATTTCTATAATGATTTTGTTACTCTCAACAAATGTGTCGTTCATAATGAGATGTTAGTTTTGTTGCATACACTGTTGCCAGATGATGTTCTCGCCAAATCGGCAAAATATTTTTTGGAATTTTAGAAAATAAGTTACAGTAGTATATTAGGTTTTATTAAATTATTTAATTCTAACAATAACAAAAATTGTTTTTTTTTTCATAAAAATTATTTTTTTTTTTCCAAAATCTTAACAAATTATTTTTATTTTGATACATTTAGTTTTAAGAATCAAGGAATTTAAGTTCATTAAATTCCGATTATATTTTTCACATAGCATCTCCTATCTAACAAAAACAGTAACGGTAATTTGGCGGCAAATCTGGCAACAGTGGTTGCGAGCATATTCTCAAATTGTCTCTTCTTTCACACACATTCTAATTCAAGCATGGGTGCGTAGTATTAAGAGATATAACGAATTTTGTGTGTACCCTACAGGCTGTATACAGACTTTGAAATGTATATTAAATGTCGTACTTTTTAAATTTTTTGGTCCATAACTTTTAAACCTTTCATTAAATTACAAAACCCTAGATTTTATAATACCGAAAAATCGATTTAATGTCATTGCCATCTACAATTTATATGAAATATGCTTATTCTCAATAAACCAGAAAACGGGGACGATTATAATAACATATTATAATTATATTATCAAAATACCGTTTTAAAATATTTTGCTTCTAAAAAAATAAATATAAACAAGTAAGAGAGCTATATTCGGCTGTGCCGAATCTTATATACCCTTCACCAAATTATAGATTAAAATAAAAATTTTAAATATTTTTAGGTAAACAAAATTCAATTTTTTTTTGGCAAAATTTAAAAAAAAAAAATTTTCAAAGTTGTTTTCAAATTTTTACAATTTTTTTTTTTAATTTTTTAAAATTTATTTTTTTGATTAGTGAAAAAAAATGTTTTTGGTAAAAAAAAATCGGGTTAAAAAATATTTTTCCCGATTTTGATCCATTGTATGTCCAATAGCCTTATATACATCATTGCAATGGACTTATCATTAGATATCCATATTGTCTATATATTGTCTATAATTCAGATATAGATAAAAAATATACCAAAAATCGAGGTTGTCCCGGTATTTCCTTTATATCTCAGCCATTTCTGGGCAGATTTTCTCAATTTTAAATAGCGACCGAGCCGATATGTTGATGTATCAATTATGTTTGTAAGTTATTTGGGGGCTTTGGAAAGTTGATTTCAACATACAGACGGACATGGCTATATCGACTTCACATCTAAAAATGTAGAAATTACAAACGGAATGACAAACTCATATATACCCTTGCCACTCATGGTGAAGGGTATAAAAAAATACAAACATTTGAAAAAAAATTCAAACTGAAAAATAATTCAAAATTCAAACCATAGAGAAATACACATAGAGCGGAAACTAGAAAAAAACTCAAACACAAAATTACTCAAAATCATCACACATACGATTGTTGTTTCTGTTTTCACTTAGTTTTTTTCACTAATACATTCTCACCACTTAGGTTTTTGACAACTGAGTTAGGTGTTTGACCGGAGAGTTTCCGCTCTATGTATATTTTCGATATGATTCAAACAAGATAAGAAAGATGAAAACAAAATGAATATGAAATCATCTTTTTGTCAGTTTTATGGTGAATTGATCTGTATGCAATACATATTTAAAATTTTCAAATATTTTCAACAAAATATCCACATTTATATACTTCCTTTTTTTCAGTTTTTTTCTTTTATTTAAAATCAAATCTGTAACAATGCGGTTTGATATCGTTTCTATTGGAAATTATGGTAGCGAAAACGATATCATAATTTCCTAGAAAAGCAATATTATAAGAAACGTTACAATTTAGTCCCCAAATACTATCGTACTACTCTCTATTTGTTATTAAGAATTACATGTGAGTCTACTCACAATTTTTGTTATTTTTTTATTATCAGAGAGAACGAAAATACCAACGGCCACATACAGCATTACATGTGGCCATCGGCATATTTTAGAGGATTTTCTTTTAATTGAATTTATTTTCAAAAACTTATATATATAATATAATATCTGACTATTATTTGTTACTGAATATGCTGGCGAAATGTAATGCATATTAGAAGCCACAGCGAACTAGTTTGTTGTACAAGTAGTAATATAGATAGTGTAAGGTTTCAATTGGAACTTTTCAAACTGCTGGGGAATATGAACACTGTGATACAAAATAATGAAAAAATTAAACACATTTCACATTTTTTATATATTTGGAGAAAAGAGTGAGAATATGTGAGTATTTTTTGGCTTCACTAATAATCGCACAAGGAAAATTAGCCCAAAAAGTTAATTTGAACAAACCCCAATGTCAGTCTGCCTTTTATCAAACACCCAAAAAGTGTTGACAAATCAGTTAGAAGATAAGTTAACTATCATTACGTCAAATTTAACAAACCTATTGTAAAGAATACAAACTGTTTATTTGAAATAAATAGACAATACAGTGTTTTTCATTAAATAGTTATTATAAATGTCGCCATGATTGGTAAGGGTGTGATAAGTTTGCCATTCAAATATTAAATTTTATGAAGAGGATTTTTATAAAAAAAAATTTAAGTAAAATTGTGAATTTTTTTAGACGATTCTCTACATAATTAATGATAACTCAAAAACGCTTGATCCGATATTATTAAAATAAACGTAGGAAAATTGAAATTTACATAGTTTTTAATCCGTGTATATATTGCGTTTTAATCGGTAGTTTCGTGAAAATAGTAAATTTTTTTGTTTTAAAAAATCATGAAAAATCTAAAACGGCAGAAACTGTTCAAGTTTATTGCTTTATAGCAAAGTTACATATAATAGCAATAAAATGAGATATCGGTCATATAAATCGATTGATTGTTTTCGAATTTATTCACAATTAAGTGAATTTGCTCATTTTTACAAAATTTTAGTTTTTTGTATGATATACATAAAATTGTGTAGTTAATGTTCTTCTTTCGATTGATTGAATTTTGAAAACATTTTCCCCATGCCATGTACAAATTTTCACGTATATATATTGTATTTCAATCGGCTCAGTAGTTTCGATGTTATAATAACAAGTTGAAGCAAAAATATATTTTTTACATGAAAATAGCAATTTTTTTTATTTGAAACCATCATGAAAAATCTAAAACGGCAGAAATTGTTCAGGTTTATAACTTTATCGTAAAGCCACATGTAATGGGAACAAAACGAGATATCGATCAGATTATCGCTTTTAGAATGTATTTACAATTACAAAACTAGTTATTTTAACACGTGCATGTCCTAAGCAGGGAGTGACTTGATCCTTTTGGATGACAATGATACTGTCTGATAGCTGGTCCAAACAAGTCAACAAATTGGATTCTTAGAGTCAGTTAACTTACTAGGTACCTAACTGGTTACTTGATCAGCTATATAACTAGTTATTTTAACATTTACGGGTGCTAATTAACCTCAAATAGTCAGTTAAAAAACATCTCATAGACAGTCCAATAACCGATTGCTTGTAAACCAAACCTTCCCCCGACTACTCTCCGATAGATAAAGTCTGGTGGATAAAATAACTACTTTCTATAGTGCAGTACAAAACAAACTTTTAAAATGACTACACTTTAGATTACTTAGGGACACTTAAGTGACAATTGTTTTCACGAAAGTTTGCATGGGGTGAATAAAGTAACCAAATGAGTTTCTCTTTGCACTTCAAAGAGCATATACACGTCAAATGACCCAAAATGTATAAGTTGGACTCAGCCAAGTGATCAGACATCAGTGACAATTACTGTCTATAAGGGATACATTCAGTACTTGCTTCTAATTTTGCTATTAACATTCTTAATTTACCTTAAATCTTAGAATTCTTCATTTGAGACTATTTTAATAGTATTTATTGTTGGTAGTGTAGTCAGAATTCTGTCATAGTATGCATTTAAATACATCTATTACTCTTTTAAGTCTCGTGCTATGATGAAAATAATGTTCATATATTTTTCATGACATTTTCAATTGGTAGTTAAATTGCAACACAATAGATGATTCGTAAAAGCAATTTACGCTCAATATTAATTATTATTTACAGATCGCATAAAAAAATCATCACAACAAATTTATAAAATATTTAATGGAATTTTTTTTGTTTGTAGTATCTTATTTTTCATTTGTTTTACTCAAGAATGAAATAAATTTTTAAATTAATTTTTAATAATAAATAATTGTAGAAAAATCATTTAGATGAATGAAGTAACAAAACCAATACTTGTAGAATTTCTTCATAAAAGTTATTTTTAAAATGTACTGAAGAATAACATATCAGGGAATATTAGTCTTACACACAAATATATACCGATATGTATTTCAATGTTTTGACTCAATAAATTAAATTATTACTTAGTAAGATAAACTTTGTTGTTTAATTTAACAACCTAAGTATTTTGATTGTACTACAATACAATACGCTCAGGTAAATTTATGACAATCGATTTTTAATGTGACTAATTCTGAAACGATTAAATGTGCTCAAGTACCAGACACATTTTTAATACATAAAGAATACTTTACCTTTTTCGTCTTTCTATTGATAACAATTCGTTGAAAAGTGATAAAAGTTGAAAATGCACAATGGCTGTGTATGCGAGTGAGTAAATATTTCTAAATGTTTCTACTTAATATTAAATACAAGTGCCGTCTTACGTATTGAAAAGTGCAAAGAGCTACTAAATTATGCGGTATTTAAAATAAATACTACTAATATTTATTGTTACTATCAAGTATTTGTAAATAAATGCTATTTAAAGTTTTAATAATTTATTTAGCAATAAATTTCTATGATTATTAGCTTTTCGACAATTGACAGAAAAGGGCTTAAATAAGTGTTTTCAACTTCTTACCGGTGGTATTTTCTACTTTGTGATGGTTTTTGATATTTATTTATAATGATTACAAACTAATTGAGGTGGTTTTTAAGTAAGGCAATAAATGGTAAAATATGATTTAAAGAGTTGTAAAAAATCGTATAGGCATGTGTTAAGTATTAAATTACTTTAAATATGTTTTTATGAAACCATATTAATTTCCCATATATTTCTATAGTAAGTACTCGAAAATTTTTTGTGAATTTTGGTAATGGCAACTAGTTACCAAATACATTATTTAGTAATGAGCGGTCGTTACCCAGCACACTATTTTATTTAGTAGAGTACGTACTTATTTTTGTATAGGGGGGACTTATGGATTTAGCACAGCTTTCTAGTGTGTTTGACAGAAAAACGAGACTTAAGTGATTTAATACCAGTTGAAACCATTAAATTTTTTGTTCATATATTAATTTATATGTTTATGTTAAAACCATTATTAACTTCAAATAAAATAACTCGTACTGAAGCAGTGAGTAAGGAGGTAGACTTTCAAACACGCAAAAATGAATGTAATTACGCATGCATTTTGTCAAATATCGAACAAACTTTTGCTACTTTTTTTAAAAAATAAGCCTGCACCATTATAGTCATTCTAAGGACTGGGATCGAAAAAAATCTTAAATAAAAATGAAACCACTAATCAAGAGTGATGAATTTATGAACTTTTTCCGGAAACCCTTCCATTAAGGTTTTAATAGTGCTAATACGAACACGTAGTCCATCTCCGTTTAAAATCTACCAAACTTTTGGACCACTTTTTTGTTCTCTTCAATTCTCTTTTAACAAGATCGCAATACCTCTCCACTGGCCCTAGCTGCAGGCAGTTTGGAGGATTTTCCTTTTTTGGTACAAATACCACATTATTGTTCTTATACCACTCAAGACATAGATGCAAAATCAGGCCAAATATAAGTGGACACATTAAGAAGTCTTATAAATGGAAGCATTCTCTTTTTTAAACATTTTTTGATGTCAATTTCGGTATTTATAGAGCCCTTGTAACAAATGTTTGGCTTCTTTTGCCGCAACTGCATAGTGCCTGTCATACCAAAACGTTTTTTGGGAAAATTTTCTGCTTTTGGGTTCTTAACTTTTTTACAACATTCCCTCGAACATCAGCAACATAAGAATATTGACCCAGAAGCTGAGAAAACTTTCTACAACATTCTCCCGAGCATCAGCAACATAAAACTATTGACCCGGGAAGCTGCGAAAAATTTTCCATACGTACGTTTCGTCATCCATTATGCAACAGGTATATCTTTTGTATAAAATTTGACTTCAATTTCCGTGGTCATATTTTGGCTTTAAAATGTTTGGCAGAGTTGCTGTCAGGAACTCTTTGAGATTTGTATGTTTTTAAACCTGCGTTGGCTTTAACTTTTCGTACCAAATGGTCCGAGTACTGAGCTATCCGGACTGCTTTCCTACCGGATGTGTTGGGAGCTCTTTTGAAAATGCTTTCTGTTTATTGGCTTCAGAAGCATTACGTGGAGCATTCCTTCTACATGAACCATGTTTTCTATCAATGGACAAGTTCTCCTGATACTGTTTAATTACATTGGAATCAGTTTGACGGCGGACCTTTGATTGTTTGGCCAACTTTTTGTAGGACCAAGTTGGGTTTTGTTGAAAAGATTTAATAATTTTAGTACGCACTTTTTTCTCGGCACTCATTTTAATCAGATTAACAACAAATGAACATAATTGACATTAAACGTAATAACTGACATGCTTTACAAAGGTAACTTGTAAAAAACATCAAATACCCAACAAACCTTTTTTAAGCAGAATGTAACTAAATTGTAGAATAAGCTTATCATAAGAGATTACTTACAACTTTTTATAATAGTGTTTTGAAAATGCTTCACATGACAATACTTTTTATATAACAATTTAACAAATATGATTGCAAATGACTTATGCTCGCAATAGTTTTGTTAGTGTTTTTGAGAATAATATCCCGTTATTTGACACGTACCTGAATTTCGTATTATTTGTTGAAGTTTTTAGTCTTAGTGTTTTTAAAAAGATTACAACTTTTAAAAAAGTTGTTATTAAAATAATAATACAGGGAAATCCCGGTATTACGAACGATATGTTGTTAGGTCCATTCGTTAAATCAAGAAATTCGTTATATCGAGATTTATTTTTTGAATAATCATCTAACTTTTTTTCATATTTTGTAGTTTTTATTAATTGTTCATCGGTGGGTTGACTTGAGGCATTACCTTCACTCAAACGGATTTCGGTTCTAAAAATGATTCTACCATTATTATAATTTTAAACATCACTTTGTTACAAAACGAGCGGCGTTTCTTTGCCTTTCGAAGAAGAAAATGTTCTTTGTTTCCACATTCATAAGAGCAAACCAAAATTGTTAGTCTATCCTTGTATTTCTCTAGATATTAAAGCAATTCTATTAACTGGAATGTGTTTTTACCTCTGGTCGAGTAATCAACAATTAAACTCATTTTCCACAAGCGGATACACATCATTATTTAGAGATAGATGGTTATTTGAGTCATTCTTGATAGATTGATGTAATTTTCAATGTTAAAAATTTGATCGTTCATTTAATTTTGTTTTATTTTTCTCAACATTCGTTAAATCGACTACAAAATTGTTGAAACGTTCGTTATATAAGGTAGTTAATTTCAAAAATTTGGCTGCACGTTATATCGGATTTTCGTTAAAGTGAGATTCGTTATTAAATAGTACTTAATAAATAATTTATAAATAAATTTCAGAAAAATTAAATTCTTATGAAAAATGTGTACAAATATTATTTGGTTATATTCCCAAGCTTACAAAAACATTCCGAATGTAAGCTTATTATATACTACAGACAAGTAATATTATCGTAAGGGTTTAGTTTTCATTATTAAATAATTTTTAATAATACTTTTAAAATAGTAATCACAACACTTTTCTAAGCTTAAGGCTTATGTTGTTGGTAAGCTTGTTACAAGTGATTTCTAATTAGTTTTGGTTTGTTGGGTAATAGTTAGGTTACAACAAATGAACATAACTGACGTTAAACATAATAACTGACACGTTTTATAAAGGTAACTTGATCAAAGGTAACGTTTCTGTCGTTTTCAAAACCGATTCCGACAATGATTAAATTCTATGACAACCCCGCATTAAATAAATGTTGGCCGTAAACCAAAAAAACTTTTTATTTTTTAATATTAAAACGCAGCTTATTTAAAAGTGATACACGAAAACAATGTATGGAGGGTTTATTGGGTAAATTCTGTATTTAAACAAAGGAAGTATGTTAGAAGGCAAGAAAATTAAAAAACCTAAAAGCCAAACTAGTACAGCGAACCTTATATAAGAAAAGAATATCTTTGCTTTGTGCCTTTGGATGTAAAGTGATCCAAAATTAAAAACCATCAAATATTTTCATTAAATTATAAAGTTTTATCCAAAAAGTATTCAATTGGAAGATAAAACGGACAAACAACCGAAAGCTTGCTGTAAAGCTTTCGGGGGATAGAAAATCTCTTCTATCCAATACATTCTAAAACGATACAGAACTTCAAAACAAATAAAAAATAAAACGAAAAAATCGCACAGTAAAATAAGCTGAAAAGCGAAATATTGTCAGAGAGTGTAAAAAGGATCCAAACTTGTGTCCATTGCGGAAGCCACTACGTGAAAAAAGCTTGCGCCAAAATTATCCGGAATATACTCCATAGAGCGAATTTGAATGGTATAATGTCTAGAAAAATGCCTTTGCTTAAACTTCACCAAACTACACAAATCAAAAGATTTTTCTTTTTGAAAAGATGTGTTGTTCATAGACTAGAGAAAATTTAACATATTTGGCTCTAATGGAAAATCATATTTATGGCGAAAGGCTAATGAGGAGCTCTTACCAAAACATGTAAAATCGACTGTAAAGCATGGTGATGGTTTAAGGATCTTTCTTGGCAGCTGGTTCAGGTTCTCTTCATTTCATCGATGACATATTGGACCAAAAAATCTATTTAGAAATTTTAAAACTGGAATTGCCTTTATCAATGTTTAACGGAGTCTGTCAAACAATTACTACTTCTACCAGGATAACGACCATATGCATAAAGCTTACAATGTCAGGTCGTGGTTGTTGTACAATTGATCTCATGTAATGAAGACACCTGCCCAAAGCTCTGATATCCACCCCAGCGAGAATCTTTGGAGCTACCTCGATAATAAAGAGAGACAACACCATATTTCCTCTAAATAGGAATTGAAAAGAGTTCTTACTGATGAATGGGAAAATATTGATCTCACCGTTTGGCGCAAACTAGTGGAAAGTATGCCTAAGTAACCATAAATGCTTATTCAAGGAAAAGGATTCCATATAAAGTATTGATTTTTATGATATTGTTACTTTTTTAGCATCCATGTTAAATGTACGAGTTTGGCTTTTAAAAGATTTTTTTTGTTAATTCTTATTTACAGTGTTATTTAAATGGTTTTACTTTTATTTTATATATGAATTTAATAAAGAATTACGTAGTGGGCAACATTTGTCCCTAGTCCCCATTTTATAAGGACCCAGAAAATGTATAATTTGTATTTCGAAAGAATTATACAAGGTGGCGCAAAAGTAAACTTCCGATGTTTTTTGCCTGTAATTAAAAAAAAAATTAAAACTTTGATTCTGACACGAATCTTCCTCTTGGTGGTGATTAAGGATGGCTTGAGCGTATGTTAGACGCGATTGGCCGTCAGCAGCTTACAGCTGATTCACCGTCTGGACTTTGTACGGAAACATCTTCAAATCTTGTACCAAAATTCGCTGTAAAGACCGTCGACTGATACCCATTTGCGTGGCACGTCGTCTGGTCGATGTCGACGGCGCTTCCATGAAATCCTCGGCTACAGCAGCAATATTCTCTGCAGAACGGCTACTCCGGGGTCTGCCACGCCTGGCAGCATCTCGTGTTGTGCCAGTCTCTTCGAGGCGAGCGGCTAAACGTCGCAGTATTTCACCAGTAGGCGTTGGACGGCCAGGAAATCTGCGACGAAATTCACGTTGTGCTAAAGTCACCGACCGATTATTGGTCAAATAAATAGTCAGCAATATTCCGCGTTCTGGAGTAGTGTAGCGTAATATTGTTTATTAACGTGTATTTCGCATGTGTTTACTACACAAATGTCAAAACAGAATTGATATTAGGGCCAATCGCAAAATTTATTGCATTTTCTGATAGGAGGATTACTTTTACGCCACCTTGTATATTGTATGGCTTTCACATACAAAGAAAAGATTGGTAGAAAGCACAAATGCAATTTTTCAGGAACGAATATTTCCTATTTACTTATGGATGATTGAAAATAAAGAATTCCAGGAACAAGATAAATTTGTATTCCTACTAAGCGGGTGATCTACAATTTATTGATGAGAATATCCACAATAGTTTAAGTGCATAAAAAATGTGGAAACTTAAACAATTAATACTGTAATTAATCAAGTGGAGCGTAATTGTGTTTGTATTTCTGTACATCAAAAATATATTAAATCATCGTTTGTTCTTTTAAAATGATGTATGTTTTAATATTAATAATTTTAACAGAAAAGTACTTGAAATATTCTTAAGATAATAAAATATTTACGAACTACTTGTATACGGTCGGAGAATATTTCAATTAATACTAATTATACCCTACACCTCACACAATATACTTGTGTACATTTATTTGAAAGATAAAGGTCGAAAGTATTATAATATTTTATGATTTAGGTGTAAGACACGTGTTATATTGATCAAAGTATTTCACACGATAATTTTGTTGGACGAAAAATATAACTTTTTTTAACTTTTTAAATTCCACCACTGTGTGTTGTTAACTAAAACAAATTTAGAAAATCCAATTATGTTTTTAATCTACTTTTCCCAATAACTAACCAAAATATATAAGAATATGAGACAAATACAACTACTTTCATTCAACTAACTCAATTCTTAGAAATCCGTGCAAAAATCCTCTCAACCATAACTATGGCCAATAGCGCATCATGTGGTCGTTCTCTGAACAGACCACAATTTTCTCACCATTCACATGTATTTATGTATTTTATTTGGAAAAATCCATTTCCCTAATTTATACGATTAATAATGATAATAATATTTTTAAAAAACTTAAAAAATATCTATTTATTTGAAACATCATCATTTGTTACCTCCATTATCATGTCAATTAACATCCGACTGTAAATTATGAGGCAAACATGTACTCAACGTAGTTAAAAAAAAGATTATTTTTAATACAACAATTGACTAAAAATAGCAAAATAAATAAATTCGAAAATAAAATACCAACAGAAAAAATGGAAAAATTCGATCAATTACAATTTTTGTGGTGCTTATTTTCAAGTGTGAATGAATTTTAATGCAAATTGAGAGAAATATTTAACATATAATTAACAAGTTAATTTTATTTGTGTGACATGACAAATGATTTGATTTAATTTTGACACATTTAATATGTAAAAAAAATCATTGTGAACCGTCAGTGGTTTTTAATTTGTCTAAACAATTTGTACATTTGTGATGGGACCATAATTGTTTTTTTTTGCACTATTTGTAGTTATTGGGAATTTGTGGAAAATTTAACAGAAATACGTTTAAACAAATAAGAAAATTGTAATGGAATAAGGTCGACCTTGAGGTGTTCTACATATATCAATATAGGGCCTGTAGATGTATTACAGAAGCCCTCATTTTGCTCTTTTTCGATGCTCATCTCAAAGTCTAAAATTATTCTCTGTCATCTGAAAAGCAAGTGCTGATTTGCACATTTTATTTGAAATGCATTTATATTGATATATTGCAAAAGAGGCTGATAGATGAATTCAAGCGGCATGATATTGACATCGGAGCTTACGAATTCGAGTATAATGAAGAAATGGAAGTTTCAAGCAGCATGGATTTAAGTACAATGTTCGCGGTTACGATGGAAAAATGGAAATAGCCAACGTGAAGCTTCTAGCTTCTAGTTCGGGAAATTTTTACAGTAAACAACGAGAAGCTGTTAGCTGAAGTTGAAGAAACTTCCAGAGTAAACAACGATAAACTTCTACTTAAAGTTCAAGAAACTTCTAGAATCAACAAAAGACTGGATGACGTCGTACTTAGAAACATAATTTAATAATGTTCAATGTCAAAAAGAAGCAGTTTTAGAGGCTTTAAATGAGAAACAAGGTAAAGCCAAAAATAAATGCTGTAACTGTGGTGAGATTGGTCACATTCAGCGAAGCTGTAGAGCTGTAGAGAAAGCGAATCAGATATGTTTCACCGTCAACAAACAACCAGCAGTCGAATCAACAAGCATTTGAATAACCACCTTTAAAGGGAGCTAGCACCCAGGGAGAGGATTTGGTATGGGCCCGTGAAGAAGAGGAGGATTGTATAGACAATGGTTTGTTGGTGTTGGAATCAGCAGATGTGAAAAGTGGCCATGTAACGATGGGGGCCCGAACAGTGCAATGACGGAATGGTTCCAGTTGGAGAGCTTGGTCTGTCCCGCAGTGAAAAGATCATCAGCACGGATTCCGAGATGGGTGAATTTGCTTCAGCAGAGGCAGTAAATAATTGTGAGAAAAATACTGCCAATAAATTCGCCAAAGAAATGCATGAGTTCGTTCGGAAACGAATTAAAATGACCAACGACCAAATGAAAACCAAATATAGCCCACAACGTGGTAAAGGTTTGTCTTCCAAACTACAGAGTTACTGGAAGGGACTACATAGGTTGGTTAAGAGGTTGGATGACATGGTCTATAGAATACGGAAATGTGGAAGATCGATATCGAGAATTAAGGTTAAACATCGGAAACGGCTAGCTGACCACTGGGAAGTTTAATCTGTGCCTATTCGGGACGAGCAGGCTTAAGTGGGGGACAGTGTTACGAATGTGCAATAGCGATTTGAATTTAACAGTCTTGAACGACTGCCTGCAACATTCATCATGTTTATGAACACGTCTATTAGTAGAAGCATCTACTTATCAACAATGTTGATAGCATGCGGTTATTAGCATTGTTTATAAGTGTGGCTACACTAAATGTTTAAGTTGCTAACATTAACATCAAAAGCTCTATAATTCGAATGTTTTAGTTGTCCATTAAGATCATTGTAGAAGATTTACGATAGATGGCGCGTGTATAGATAGTAGCAGAGGTTGCAGTAGTGAGTGAGCTTATCATAGGCGCTGTTAGAGTTAACATCAATTTAAGTTTGTACATTATATATGTGTGTATTTCTGCTAATCGATAAACGTGTAAATAGGCACTGAGTGACTATTTAAACTGTTGTTGTTGTACCTTTTAAATAAATAAGGAGTTGTTACAAATTTTAAACTACAAAAACTGCTTGTTATTTGCAATCAAAAGTATCCGGTTTATTTAAAGGAAATATAATTTTTAAAAGGTAAAAACGTAACAATCTTTTTGTGCAGTTTGAATTATTTAAATTATTCTATTAACTAAACATTTGAGTTTTAAAGTTATAATTGTTTTTCTGAGAGAACGATGAATTAATTATAATATCTTGGGATTAATACTCCTTCAGTACTCGAATGAGAATTCAAAATTTTAACGCTCGCACCTGTAGTGTAGTATTATTGTGACATTAAACCTTAACTTTCTCGAGTAACATTCTGTCAGCAGCAATTCCCTTATTAGGTAGTTGTTTCAACAAGAATTTATATATTGCATACGCAAAACCAGTTAACAAGTTTCATTGATATTTTCAATACCCACCAGTTCTAGGAGACTATCCCGAACTAGTGATATTGTCTTCACACTAGTTAGATTACATGGGATGTATAAAGTAACCATTTAACTTATCCATACACTACTTAGAGCACAACGTGTCAAATGACCCAAAACATATAAATTGGTGTCAGCCAAGTGATCAGACATTATTGACAAATAATGTATATAAGGGATACATTGTCTACTTGCTTAACTGCTGGGTATTGATCGTGTGTGAGTTTTGCTTAATTGTACTTATTAATCATTTTTAGAAAATTTTCAATATCTCAAATTAAGAAAAACATGTATAAAAATATTAAAATCATTTCAATACCCTTCCCCATTGTAAGGGTGTATATAAGTTTATCATACCGTTTGTAATTTCTATTGAAATCATTACGCTTATAACACATTGAAAGGTTGGTCATATACCCAAAAAAAAAAAAAAAAAAACTCATATATGTCCTAGGGCAGATCCAAGGAGGATGAAGGTCCAAGAAGGATGTAAAATGGGTAAAAAAAATAGAACATGATGTCCGTCCTATGCTTAACAACTATATTCGCTGTGCCGAATTTTATATACCCTTCACCAAGTTGTACTTTAAAATAAAATTAAAAAAAAAAATTTTTTTAATTTTTTTTTAAATTTTTTTTTAAATTTTTTTTTTAATTTTTTTTTTTCAAAATTATTTTTTAAAAGTTTTTTCCAATTTTTAAATTTTTTTAATTTATTAGTGAAAAAAATTTATGACAAACGAATGTTTTTTTTGAAAAAAAAAAATTCCCGATTTTGACCCATTGTAGGTCCAACTTTGTATAGCCTTATATACATATGATATCCATATTTTCTATATGACTTAGTAATCAAGATATAGATAAAAAATAGGCTAAAAAAAGAGGTTGTCTCGGATTTTTGCTCATATCTCCGTTATTTATGGACGGCTGATTTTAAATAGTAAACTTCTCGAAAGCATGTCTGATAGAATTATTGAAGATTTGGATCCCGAAGATATCTGGGGTCTTCAGAAAATTGATTTCAACAGACAGACGGGCAGATAGACAGACGGACATGGCTAAATCGACTCCGCTATCTATAAGGATTCAGAATATATATACTTTATAGGGTCGGAAAATTATAGTGTGGAAATTACAAACGGAATGAACAATTTATATATACCCTTCTCACGAAGGTGAAGGGTATAAAAACAATTAAAACACCATAGTGTTTAAATCTCGGGTATATGAAAAATTAGAAATGATGCAAATTTTTGTTTTCTATACGATTTGAAAGATTTGTGTTTACGTAGAATCTACAAGAAGACACTACAAAAAACATAGCAGTATTTTATCACTTATAATTTACGCGATATTCGCATTAAAATTAAAATTTCGGTGTTTTTTTAGCTATCTTAGTCTGGATTTTTGCTAATAGCGGATCCAAATCTCTCCCTAGTTTGATGAAAAATATATTTTTTAAATTACAACGAATATGTTTGTAAACTGTTATAATTTTAGTATATATACATATAATTAAACTCTTTAATATTAAAAAAAACGTTACAAAAAATATTAAGTTTTGAAACACCCTATTTAGAGTAATGTCGATACAACAGTTCCATAGATAATGCAGTTTCTTTGTTGTTTTGCAAACAAAAAATACGGGTTTTAAATAGTGCTGCCAGATAAAACATCTAACAATGTTAATAAACAAAAATAAAACATATTTTCAGGCATACATTTGTATATGCTATTTTTAATACATCTTTTAGAAAAACCAATACACTAACTTAAAATTTTCTCAAAATTCATTTAAAAGCGAAAAAAGCAAATAGCTCTCTTTACAATTATACTCAATTCAATTCATTAATAATATTTCAAGCATTATGGTAGGTCACTTACAACAAAAAGCTCAAGTTTCCAAAGTACTTCACAAAGTATAGGACAATATTCGAACAATATTTATGCTCTGAGCACAGATCATGCGCATTCGTTATTCACCAGTGTGCCAGATAGCAAAAAACACTCGAATGTCCTAAAAGGTGTCTATATGTGTGTAGATAGGTGTGTGGCTGCAACACTCAAATAAATGTGTCATTTATTTTTACAACTGTATTTTGTTTTGGCATTTATCATAAGCTCTGAATGTGTTCGTACATATGATTATTGGTTTGTTTGGAACGTATTAGTGAAGCGTTTGTCGAAATTGATTCGATATATTTATTAAAGTAATTGACAACTTTCTTAGAAAGCCCTATAAGTAGTGCTTTATTTACATATAAACGTAAATTAAAATAAGCAAGCAAAAATCCAAGTGAAACATAGCCATCAATTTTGTTCAATACAAGTAATGTATTTATTGGAAAAATAAAATACGAGTATGTTTGTCAGTAGATGTGTGTAGTATGGTATAGATAACTATTTTTATCTTATTGTTGAACAAAAAAAACAGAGTGTGAACTATGATAGTAATTTTACTTAATAGGAATCTGTGTAAATGGAAAAACTGTTGTATTTTGTTGTATTTCATTAAATGTAATTGTTTACCATTTCCAACAGCATAAATAATTGTCAAAGGTTAGTTTGTAAGTGTCGACATAATTCCATGTAAAAATTGTTTTGTGTCAATACATAATAAGTCGATTTTTCTTAGGAGTTGTGGTAATAGCGGTTACGTTGTTATATTTGAAATGATTATACCATGAATTTGTATTGCTGCTGCTACTGGTTAATAGTACACTATTAAAATTAACACAGTTTGCATTTGACCTATGGCAATGTCTGTAGTGTTTATTAAAAACCAACTTTTTAAGAACCCGGTTTTTCGGTTAACCGAATCTTTTTTTAAAAACCAGTTTGTGGGTTAACCGTGTTAGATAAAACCGGTTCAACCATTTAAACGATATTGAAGGGAATTAGTTTAGAAGTTTCAACAATACACATTTATATGTAGAGAACATAAAAAAATACACTACGTAGCTGTAAGGCAGGATTAATAATATTTAATAATTATAAATAAAAAATTTTTGCAAATGAACAACAAGTCAATTTTATGAAAAGAAGATAATGCTTTATTCAATTAATTTAACGTTTGGTAAACTCATCAGTAAGTTTTAAATGAATCATTAGTAAGATTTAGCCTAAACTTCTTGAATTAAACGGAATTTAATAGTTCGAATAATTTTTGATAGTTTCATTATGTGCAATTGATTAAGGAAGTGGTTATAAGTAAATTTCTTTTGAATTGAAAGCCTATATGACACCCGACATTCGAAAACTGTTTTTTTTTTATAAATTAATTCAAAACTACAAACCTACGTGCATACAATTTTCTTTTTGTCAATGAAATAAGATGCAATTTCTAAAATTGGTTTGAATGTGATTTCGAGCGGCCAACCTACTTACTGGCCGACTGACCCGCGAAAAATATCGATGTTATTGATTTTAGTGTGATGAAAAACATCACTGGAGAAATGGTTCAAGTTGAATCCTCGCTGGAACTATCTCCAGATCACTCACCCACTATTGTTTCTTTATTGAGCCCCGAGAAATTGTATCCCCGACTGGTAATTTAGCGATGACAGGCACAAGAATTAATTGGCTCAAATTTAAAAAATACCTCAGTACACATTGCTCGGAAAACATACCGCTAAGAACATCGATCACTCTCTTATCAGTTTCGATAAAAATCTCAAACTGAACTTATTCTGCAGATGTCGAACGGCTCTTAAATGAAAAAAGAAGAGTTCGAAGAGAGTGGCAATTGCACAGATCCCCCAACTCAAATCGAAGCTTAAATATTGTATAAAAAGACTTAAAAAGATCTTGGAATTTCAAAAAATGGAATCATTAAAAGTCTAAAAGACCTGTCATAGATAGATAGATAGATAGATAGATAGATAGATAGATAGATAGATAGATAGATAGATAGATAGATAAAAAAAATAAAAAAATGGTCGGCCAAATCTATAACCAAATTATACTTTAAAATACAAATTTTTAATATTTTAAGGTAAACAAAATTAAAAAATTTTTTTTTTCGGAATTGTTTTTCAAAATTTAAAAAAAATTTCAAAATTTTTTTTCGAAATTGTTTTTTTTTTCCAACATTTTTTTTTTAATTTTTTAAAAAAAAAAATTTAATTTATTAGTGAAAAACATTTAAGAAGACAAATTTAAAAAAATATTTTTCTTGATTTTGACCCATTTTAGGTCCAAATTACTATAGCCTTATATACGTTGTTGCAATAGACTTTGCAATATCTATCGTTAGATATCTATATTGTCTATATTAATGACTTAGTAATGTAGATATAGATCAAAACAAGTAAGAAAGTATGGTCGGTCAAGCCCGACCAGATAATACCCTACACTAAGTAAATGAGCAAAAACATTTTTCTTTCAAAATTTCAATAATTTATGTTCGTGAGCGATTTTCGGAAGTGGGCCTTATATGGGAGCTATGACAAATTATGGACCGATCACCACGAAATTTGGTCACGTGATTAATGTTTATATGAAAGTTATTTATGTTGAATTTTATGTGTATACCAACATTTATGCTCGTTAAAGTGATTATCGGAAGCAGGCCTTATATGAGAGCTATGACTAATTATGGACCGATCATAATAAAATTTGGTGACATGAATTCCCTATATATAAATTAAACATTTGTGACGGATAAAATCCACTTTCGGGAGGACATTTGTATGGGGGCTAGGTCAAATAATGGACCGATTTCAGCCAGTTTCAATAGGGATCGTCCTTGGGCAGAAAAAATTATATGTACCAAATTTTATCGAAATATCTTTAAAATTGCGACCTGTACTCTGCGCACAAGCTTTACATGGACAGCCAGCCAGCCAGCCAGACGGACGGACGGACATCGTTTAATCGACTCAGAAAGTGATTCTGAGTCGATCGGTATACTTTAAGGTGGGTGTTAGACTAATATTTTTGGGCGTTTCAAACATCTGCACAAATCCATTATACCCTCCCCACTATGGTGGTGTAGGGTATAAATAGGCCAAAAATCGAAGTCGTCCCGGAGTATTCCTTATATATCCTTATATATTTGTGTAGACAATATGGATATCACATAAGAGATATTTCAAAGACTTTGGCAATGGCGTAAACAAGCTCAAAGTAAATCGGGAAAAATATTTTTTAACCCGAATTTTTCTTTTTTTCACCAAACAAATTCTTTTTGTTATACAATTTTTTCACATAAGATTCGGCACAGCCGAATATAGTTCTGTTGCTTGTTTTTAATTTCTGTAGGTCTGAAATCAGCAAAGTTTCACTACCGCAAATATCAGCCATTTAATAACAATATCTTTCAGCGATTTTGGGTTTAATCACATCCATCCATACGAAGTTTGAAATCTTCGATCTAAAATTAAAAAATATTTGATATTAATTACAGATGAACAAATGACTGAGACTTGTTCAAGATTGGGTTTTTTCTTGGAGTATATGTGGTTGATAAGACCTGATATAGTCCTCTGGTAATTATCCTAAGCATTTGATAAGGCTGCCTGTAAATGATCAATACTAGTATGAAAGTATATAGTCTACATTAGACCCCAATGCGCGTGCTGTTAGCTTTGTTAAACTTTTTCAAACTAAAGTGCAAGACTAATGTCTTCCCAAAATCCCAAATAGTATTTTACCATACATAAGGTGACACTCAACATTATTGCGTTTCGTGAGATTTCTTTTTTTAATTTATTTGAAGGATGTTAGCATTTTTACTTTTTGTAAATATCGAATTAGCTGCTTTTATTTCCTATACGTATCTATAATCTGTAATTTTTCAAACAACCTATATGTAGTGCTTTGCATATTGAACAATAATTGTTTTTGACAAACTAAAAAATCATCATCGTTTCCCAATAGAGTTCAATTAAAAATGAATATCTGTGTAAACAGATTTTCAATCATAGTCCCAGATGTGTTTGTTTTTAGGAAATCATATCCTGCTAATGCAAGATTATCTTTCGTAGGGAAAATAAAAGCGAACACACAGATACATACATAGAAACTTAAACTCGTATACACCCAGAAACCATTAAATAATCTACATTTACTACAAACATTGTGCAACATTCTTACGAAACAAGATCTCCTTTGTGGAAAATTTATTTTCTTGTTGTACAACCAAAACTCATTCTCTGCTCGTACCATAAAGATACCGAAAACTTTGTCTAAAACAAAGCAAAAAAATAAAAGAAAGCTTAAGCCAACTAAAGGAACAACTCATCATCATGGTCATTGCTTATGCATACGCATTGTTGCCAAGTACTTTAAAGTAAACTTGTACTTTGTCTTTTGATTTGCAAGTGATGATAAATACGTACAATATAGTATTGTTGGAATGATAAATACGTACAATATAGTATTTTTGGAAGCCTTGCCTTTTGTCCCTACATGCGATGTATGCAAAAATCTGACAAACAAAACCTCAAAGAGTTGTACAAATTTCAAGATAAATAGTAGGCTATATTAGAATCGCATCAGACTGAGTTAGACCTTTTGGTTTATTGTGATACCATTGATACCAGACATAACTTAGTATTAAGTCCATAATACGCTGCAGCTCAATACATGCGAGAACGCCAAGGTTTCGAATTCAAGAAAACATACGGTAATCATTCGACGGTGACAGAGACAGTATCTGGTTATTACACACTCCAGAATTGATATTTGGTTTATATTCTTAGAGAATTAAAAGGTTGTGTCCACAGTGTTCAAGAGTGGACACAACTGTTTGACAATTTTAAAGTAATTTTTTGCCGGTTGGTCTGCGCTTCAGCTTTTGTCAATACATTACATTTCTGGTGGAACCCATAAGTTTGTGCAGGTCTAGCGAGCTCATCCTCCCCTGTATACCCTTATGATCAAGGATCCTTTTGTTGAACTCGCCATCTCGTTTAGAGATGATTCAGCTTTAAAGCGAGAATTCTAGTGCTATAAATTCGTTTTGACTCTCACAGTAGATGCTTATACTGTGACCTCTTTGGCTGCTAGAATCTTTGCTTGGAAAACATTGTATTTATACGGAAGCCGTATTTATATAAGAAGATTCAGATCCCTTGTCTATACCCCATATCCCACACCTTAGAGTGTCTTCGAGTGAGTGTAATAATACCAGAGTAACATTAATCATGTAGTTTCCAGGTCATGTAAAGGCCTTCCTGAATTCAAGTATGTGAGGTGTGGTCAACCCTCTACCCTAAAACTTCAGATAGATTGCAGATAATTTTACCTAGTAGATCTGGTGGTATACTTATATGTGTAGAAAAGATATCCTATTATGTACTGCAAATAACATCATTTGTGTACAGTGTGGTAATTCTCCGAACCTTCTGTAACATATCAATATAGCAGGCTTGAAAACGATGACACCATTGAAGAAAATCGGATGGGGTTAAACTCCAAATCTCTTCAATACATCTATAGCAAAAGTAAAGCGCAATAAATGCAACTCAACTTATAATATAAAATAACACCAAGGTATTTAGTACTATTGGTTCTATTTATTTCGATGTTGCTAAGAAGTATGCGGCGGTATCCTTTACTTCTTCATAAAAATAACGAGTTCCATTTTGTTAGGATTGAGAGCAAGCGCGGGCTCATCATACCATTTGCACAAATATACAAGGCATTACTTGATAATGTTCAGTAAAAAGGAAAGGAATTTTCATAGGCAACTACATTTTATCCGCAGGATTCTAGGAACAGCAATTCTAGGAACTCAATTTAAACCCAAGTTCAAAAGAATCAGTGAACAAATGCCTCCCATATTTACCAAGTGGGTTATTCTACAGTCCCATCAGCATAATAGCGTCGGGTTTGCGAGATCTATTACGTTAGCGATTTGTTATCGCCCAGAGTAAATTCGGCATATTAATGATTATCCACAAGTGTTATGTTTTGTTCAGATGTCCTGTTTGCCATCGAAAGGATTCTCGTGGAAATGTTTCGAATTAGGACCTTAGCAGCTCCAGTACGTATTATGACAAGCAGTGAGTAACGGTCAAAATTCTTCTAAATCGCGAAGCTTCTGCAATATTTTCAATGATATTATATAAACTCCTCCATGATGGGCATTTTTTACATCATAACACCGTTTTATACGTCTTCAGTTGTGCATTATAGGGTACACAGTTCAGATCAATTCATGATTCTTTCGGACCCGTTGAGTAGTTTTGTGCAGGTATATCTACTTGTCAGCAACCCCCTATTCCACCCAATAGCCTTCTTCTTTCCCTTTGGCCTATCCGATGGACAAAAATAATCGCACGGAAGTTTAAAAACCCTGTTGAGATTGTCCACTTCAAGATCTATATCAGAGATATTTAAGAGTGGGTAACTTCAAATCGATCTTACAAATCTAGCAAACAGAAATCCATTGAAAAATCATTTGTTTCGTCTAAGATTACAGAAGACTTCATAAAAATAATAAATTCATATGTTAAATTCAATGTTCAAAGGAGTATTCTTGAATAACCCGCCAAATATTATTTTTTTAATAATTCTTAATTAAAATAATGTAAAAAAAATAAAAAGCCATTACTCGATCTACTGGGCAGATGATGGATGATAACCATTATAGTGGGGCGGATTTCATCCGCCAATATTTGGCATTGTTTAATTTCAGATAACCGGAGGACGATGGGGTACAGGTGGTCCAACGAGCCGTACAGTCAGGGGCAGGTGTTGGGTTCAACACTGGCTGCAAAAATCAACAACAGAGAGTGTCTACAGCAGAGTATCAACAGCAGAGAGTGTCAGCAGACAGAAGTCAATACCGATGATGGCAGCAGAGGGGAGTGAACAGAGTGTAAGTAGAGAGGAGTAAACAGAGTGTATTAGAAGAGGGAAGTCAAGAGAGAGATTCACGAGAGATGATATTCAGCCGTACTGAAGAGGACACAAGACAATGAAGGATGTAGCCATGAATACAACAAACACAATATCAACCAGCAATATAATACACCATACACACAGTTCAACAACAAACAAACTGTGAATGAGGATCAAACAATTGAGATGCTTTTAGCAACAACCGCTATCGGTTCGAACATTTTGTACTGCAGTAATAATATATAAGCTAGTGTAACAGAGCAATCGGTCTCTTTTGTGTTGTGCAAGTGAACTAGCAAGACGTGGGACAAGTCGGTAAGATAAAAATATATAAATTAAACAAGTTACAGAGCAGTGCTACGGAGTAATTAAATTGGATTTGGTAACACCGATCCTTATATAGTGAGAACAGGGCGCTGGTTTACAATCAGCTAACAAGGCGGATTATATCCTACCTTACCAAAACCAGATTTACATCCGTAGGCAGGAGTGGTAGGGTGCCGGTACGTGTCACCCGATATTTCACGGAACAACAGCAAGTTGTTCTCAATACAGAAGCATTCAATTTGCATTTGTGGCTCAATAAATTGAGTTAAGTGTTAAAGAGTTAACGTGTTTTAAATGTTATGTTAAGGACCCTGGACTAGATTTCAAACCCAGAGTAACCGGAGGTTCAAATATGAATATCTCGTCAACTATAAGAGATAATATAGAGCTATATAAAAAACATTCTGATCGGATCGATACCAAATATTTAACATCATTTGTTATTTTTCATATAACCGAGATGCCTTACTTTGAGGCTGATGCTCCAGCTATTATTTGTGTTTAAAATCGGACTATACGTTTAGATGTTCCTCCACTGTGCGTTGAACGAATATTGTATAGATGCGGTGTTTCATGCATTCAGTCAATGTGCAGTCTTGCCCTCTCTTGCTTTGAGTTGCTGTCGAGGTCTAATATTTAATAAATTTATTCATTCATAAGAAAATTAGGTTGGTTTATTATGAAAACATTGCGTGTCGATTTTACCCTTGGCTATTACAAAGGGTTGGGTAATGGATGGACCAAAGTGAATTGAGTCCAACCTTTTCTAACCACCTCGATTATGAAAATCGTGGTTTAATCTATTTAGGTACTTTTCAGCTATGAACAATTGGAGAAAATATTTTCCCGGCTTCTGCACTATTCTATCCAGTAGTATTTACATTATGATTTCTTTCCTATTTTGTTGTTTCTTAAATATAGCAGCAGCAAAAAAAAAAATTATTTATCTTTTGTTTCTATTTGACTTTTTTATTATTCTTTTCTTTCGAACATTGAAATAAACTAAGAAAAAAATTTCAAAATACTACTTATACATACATCTAAACACTTGCAGGTGTGTGTATTTGTACTCCTAAAATTGTTGAGAATCTTGTATTGATAACAGTAGCCATGGGACTATGCAGCAGTTAAAATATAAAAAAGGACAAGCTTTGGAAAAAGTACTGAAAAAAGTGAATGTTTAGAAAGTTAAAGAAAAATTTTAACCTGAAGTTTTGTTTTTTGCATTTATTCATTCATTCTATCATTCGTTCTTTTCAAAACAATTGTGTATGTAAGAGGATCTTGTGCGTGTATGTGTATGAGTACATGTTCATATACATGAGTGTTCTGACAATGGCATGTGTTCTAGGTGGTACGATGATGATTGTTATACTGTGTGTTGTACATTCATGAATTTACACAGTCATACAAACACACACACAGGAATACGTGTATGTATACTTACATACGAATAAATAAATACATACATATTTCTTACTGGATATCGGATGTATACACGTATCAACCGGAAATGCAAGTTTAGCACATGTTTTCTCTGTTCTTTTATATGTGTGTGTAAGTTACTGTTTCAGTTTCTTTTTATGCTTGTATTTTATTTTTGTTTTCTTTCTTTTTTTTGTTGCTATTAATATTTGAAAAAACTTTAGAGCGAGGGTTATTTGATATGACTGGAAAAAATAAAGCAAAACGGAGAAATAAAAAAGGTGTAATTATTTCTTTGGCGAATATTTACTTTATCACAGAACTGTTATTATTAACATATATGTGTATATAACTGAAAGAAACTAAATTACGGAACATAGAAGTAAGTATCTAACCTATATTTGATTGTTCAGTACATAATATTGCAGAAACTAAAATCAAAGCAGTAAATTTAGAATTGAAGAGCATGATATGAAAGCCCACTAGGTTTTCAAAACAGATATTATGTGTGCATATAATTTGACCACAAACTTTGAGTATTTTACAGCACCACTAGCAAGATTGCCAATAGTCCTTTTTCTATTTTATTTTCATTTACCCATAATAAAATGGCCAAATTTTATCTATCCGGAAGATTCTGTTTGAGATGAAGCTCTTCGAACCCCCCCAATAATGACCCCAATTGGTCTCGTACAAGAACCCTAGGCGTCAGACTCGGATATGAAGGGGTTCCCGGCCTCAGCATAAAACGTTCTCTATGCAAGAAACAATGGTAGGCCAAGATCATGTATTTTTATTTCCAAAAAATCTATTAACATTTTTCTTTGTACGCCGCTTAGCTCAGCGGACATAACGGTAGTATCGTGACTTAGGAAATACTAAGGAACCGATAGGTAAATACTTTCGTATCCCTAATTACAATACTTTTTTACAGGCTGATATAATGGTGACTACAAATGATTGAGGAGGATTGATAACATAACTTCAACGCGTATTTTTAAGGATAGTCAGGCGGTTATCAAAACCCTAACAAACGCTAGTATTCAATCTAGAAATGTTTTTATGTAAATTCTAGTCATTAACTATATGCATAGTCATTAACTACATGCATACCTGAATACTCATGCGTAGAAATTTGGACCAATTTGTCGACGACCTCATAAAAAGTTGATATTAGTCAATAATTTATTTTGCTATTTTCTTTAGAGATTAGCATTAAATTTTGCCTACGTTATTATTATGATAAAAAAAGCTTGTGTTGAAAATGGTAAGAATCGATCCATGATTTATCCTAACCGCCACACGAATTTCTTTTGCTTATAGAATAGCAGTATCTAAGTACACAAAATTCACCAAGAATAAGTTTCATGTAGATGAAAACAAAAGGGTTTTATGGTCAAATATATCATGAACATCGTTATCAAGTTGAAATTCGACATAAATAATTTTCATATGTAGAAATCATTCTACTGGATTTTGTGACGATCAGTTCATAATTGTTCGTAGCTCCCATATAAGGTTCACTTTCCGGAATAACGATCCTTAACGATCTAACCATGTACTTCCGTCTGTCGTTCTTTCCTTCTTTTTGTTGAAGGTAGGATAGGGCGTAGAGGGAAGGGAATAACTTCGGTCCATCCGACATTTCTAAACAATTAAAACAAGATAGGGCCTAAAAAGGATACCAAAATACGAAGATTCCCACGATAGCCGCTTCTATGCACCAGAATGACCAGAGTTCACTAGGCAAAGGACTGTTATCTCAGCAACCACTGCTGCTACTACAACAACAACGAACAAGATAGGTTGAACTGGAAATAAGTTTTAGAAATTCTTTGGTCGGACTTACTACCAAATCGGATGAATATATATACAAAATTCACAAAAAGTCAGTGCCCGTATTATATTGGTAGTGCGCATATATGATTCGGCACATCTAAATATAAAACTCTGTCTTGTTCTATTGTCATGTTCTATTGACCCTCGTTTGATGCTTTTAGTTGTTAGTTTTTCATAAACAAAAGTTTAGTTCAGTTTATATAGTGTTGAGATCCTTACACTATTTTATCCAGATTTTTTTTTTCAGTTTCTGCTGTCTGTGTATGCTAAATGAATCTTTTCTTTTTTTTTGTATTACTCATGCGTACGCATACAAATACATTTACACACACATATAAACAAATACATGTATGTATGTATGTATGTATGTATGTAAGTACATGCGAGAACAATAAAAGGTGGCAAATGGACATTGTTGCTTCTTTCTTTCATTCTTTTGTGAAAAACTCTTGGTTTTTTTTTACAACCAGGCATTTGGTAATTTTAAATCTATGTTTTTTTAACAACAATTTTTTCAAGAACTATTTAACTAAAAGTTTGTTGTATGAGTACAAAAAAAATATATAGAAATATTTTTAATTTCCTTGTTTGAAAAGGTATATCGTTTATGTATTAGTAAGTGTCTGTGTAAAAACTCTGTGTGTATGTATGAATATAAAATGCTTTTTAACTCATCCTTATCTAACTCTGTACTATTTTGCCCCGTTTTTTTTTTTTTTTTTGCTCACGAAACTTTAGCAGCTTCTTACGGGAAAAGTTTTAATCAAGTACCTGATAAACTTGTAAATTATTAGTTTCAATGCATGACTAATAAATTGAATGTACTCTTTTTATTTAATTTTCAAATTATTTTCCGTTTCTTTTTTTTTGAGTTTTTATGAATTTTTGAGATCTTAACTGGCTGTGTGTACTCTTTCACATTAAATAGAGTAAGTTGTTAAGTGTAGTATAAAATATTTGACTTTTTTTGTGGCTATTTGAAGAATCTTGTTATAGTTATAGTTGAGCTATTAATTGAGATACAATAATAGGGGTTTCCTGTATTATAAGGAATGTCCCAAGATGTACAGATTATTACAATTAAATACAAAGCACAGCTTTTTTTCTTTAAGTAGTAATTTTTTATTGAAATTTAACATAAATGTTCGTTAATGTTTTATTTCCTCTTTCAATGAACACGTAGTTGTGATCACGACCAGAAAATATAATTTATGCGGCAATCAGTAAATTATTTTCACCGTCTATATAGCATGTGTCACCGCGTTGTTGAAACCAATTGTTGACCACATCAATTTCACCCAATTTTGGCAGAACGAATTCTGTTATCATGTCGCGATATCGATTAGCAGTACACTGTTCGACCAGTCTAATATTTGAAGTAGTCCAAACTCCAAAGAACGACTTGCATGGAAGAATTGTGGATGCTTTTTTTTAAATGAGGATTCTTGGCACCTTATGTGTCCTCGGAAATAGGCTGCAAAAATATATTTACCATTTCTAGCAGTCATAGCACAAGAGTACTTGATTTTAAGTTTTGGCGATGGATCCGACGGAACACTCAGAAGCGGCGCTGTGTAGTCTCAAAGTAGAGCAGCTCAGACAAAATATTTAAACATTTGCAATTTTTTGTCTTCTGTCTAAAATCAAAGGCCTCGAGTCCAAAAATGTATGACTTTTAAGTTGAATAATGCAAAATTTTTGAAGGAAGGAGTTTTAAAGTGGTATATTTTTGAATCTAATAGATCAAATTTTTTAATCTAATTTTTGTTAGATCAAAAATTAACTTATCTAAACATATTTAGAATAAATGTGGATCAAATTGTTCGTAATATTTGCAATCCCATTAAAATTTTGATACAAATTTTAATTTTAGAAAGTCAATAAATATGCAATATGTAATAAAATCTTTATTAATTGACAAAACTCTATGAAATTTTCCATGTTTTTTAAATTTGTCATTTTAAATAACAAAGTTTAAAAAAACTTGTCAAAAGGTCAAAGGAAATCCCGCAATTCCTAAAAAGTGGAGCGAAAATCCCAAAAATTGTATTTTTTAAAATTTTACCCATAGGATCCACATTTTCTTCGGGGGTGAGAAAATACTTTGCCGATAAATAGGTTTGCAACGCTGCATTCCGTTTTCTGATCCCACCTTTGGGATTTTAGAACAAGTTGCCCAAAGTTGAAATTTTGATAAAAAATAGGTCAAGTTCTGAAGGGCGACATATTCGAAAAATAAAATATGTTATTTATAACAAAAAGTTTTCCATAAAAACACCTTACAGAAAAATATAAAATCGTTTTGTGTTCTTAAAGAAAGTTTTTTTTAATACAAAAAAGAGTTAAATCACTTTTTTGCCCAAAAAACATCAAAAATATACTATTTTTTTTGAATTTTTAAATTGAAAATCGTTTATTTTTGGATCCGTAATTAATATTTCTCTGAAATATTTTGTATATTATTGGTAATTTAGTTGTCTAATTTGAGTTAATTCGGTTCAAAGGTACGCCCTATATTTTTTAAATTTTAATATTTCAATTTTGAAATGCCTATATCTCGGAAATTATAAGAGATAAATAGCACACTCAATGTTTTATCAAGACCTAGCCGAGCACTTTCTAAAAATGTAAAAGGACTTGAAATCGGAAATTGGCAAGTGTTTAAACATTTTTTCGCACCTGGAGCATTTGTAGGATCCATTTTAATAACTTAAACTCGACAACTCCTTGGCTACGTCCACGTTAAATTTTATCCCGATCGGACTAGCCGTTTAGAAATGCCAGATTTATTTCCAAAAAATTATGATTCTACCCCACTGTGCTATGGGAAGCTCCCCCCTTGGGGCATGGATATGCATCTGGGTGAGCTCCCAACCTTGATGTTATGCCTCAAGGGGAAATATGGAGCGAAACCGGGGCTCCTAGGTGCACGGGCCTCATAAGACTAGAGTCATATCTAGTTCCATGGGGATCCTTTGGCCCCAGGACTTCGGTCCTGTAGGATTATTAGTGAGGTCACTTAGGTGAGTGCATGGAGACTGTGGTTAAGACCCAAAGAGTGTAGAAGATCGTTGGTTAAAGGACTGATATTTGGGCTAGTGCTAAATTTCGGACTACCAAATGTATCTTACTAAGTGCTATTGCTGACTCAACAGAGCCATTGAAAGTAGCAGATACCAACTGGCGTTTGTGCTCAGGAAATGTATTGAGGTAAAAGCATTCGTGATGTATATCTTGTTGGACTTAGTTCTCTGTCGAGGTTAAAACTGTGTGTTAAAGTACACTCACTTTGATTTTTATCGGCTGGGAACTTTTGAAGTCAGAGCCCATACATTGGACTGGATTACAAGACCGGATGTTACAGCTTTGATAATTGTCCTGGGCTTGTTAGTTGGCTAGCTAGCTATTGATGGCAGGGATTAGTAAGCCCGAGCTCTTGAGCAAGGTGCTATCAATGCACAAGAAGTTGCCGATTGAGTGTTCCTTGTCACTCAATGGCGGTGATAGACGCATTGTTTCTATCCGGTGTTAAGACCACCGTGCGGCTTAAGCCTATGCGGCAGGACACATTGTGCTATGGAAAGCATAGCTAATTGCTATCGGAGGTGTCATAGGTTGCGGCTAATAAATTATTTTCTGTGGCAGCCGCGGTCTGGGAGGGTCTTTCGGGTGCCCGATAAATTCCGAGTGATCCATGTAATGACGTGGCAAGCAATTGGCGCCACCAATCAATCATGCAACATTATGTTGCAAAGAAAAAGCACGTCTGGATGCTCCAATCGGCAATCCCGATACCAGACTACGGATGTTAACGGCCAAACACAGGTACATCCTAACCACAAACGATTGAGTAAAGTTCACATGTAAAGTTTTTAAGAAACTTTTTTCTAGGAAGCAAAGAGTTTTAAAGAAAGTTATCTTTGAACCCGATGGAGAATGTGTTAATATGGTCGATTTCAGTAAAATCTTCAGTATATATTTCCTATGGATTGCGTTTCTGGATTTGCATTATTAAAACTGAGCAATGCTATAAAATCATGTCGTATTAATCAGAATATTGACGAAATCCTTAAAGTTCAAATCCTAGGTACGGCAAAATTATGACAGGTATTATCGAAATCGAATCTTATATAGGTACCTTCACATAATAATACTTTAAATTTGCTTGGATTTGAAGTGTATATTACCTGATATTATGGTTATGACTTATGCAAATATGTGAGGTATCTGAGACCTTGCCCCTGTAACTTTTATTTATTCTTGATTATTTAAATATAAAAATTTTACAAAGTATGACATCAATCTCGCGTGATCTGAATCATCCCATATATATAATCATTTATATCATAAAGATCATTACTTATATTTCTTGAATTTAACCACATATACTTATGTATTAAAAAGCTTGAAATATAAGTTTTAAATGTTATAAACAAATTTTACTCTTTAGCAGCAGATGGGAATTGGTAAATATTTTCCTAGTTAGACAATTATTTAAATCTGTTCAATAAGTTTTTCGTTTAACATCTCTAAAAAATACCACTTCATTTATGTCAATCGAACTAAACAGGAGTTTTCTCAATATTATACAATGGATTCAAAGGTAAACTGAATACGATTGAAAAAATTATCGGATTTACTTTACTAAATCTATTTTTCCTTACGGTTAACGGGTAAAGCATATGGTAACAGCCATTAAAAGTAAAATTTATTTGAATATAAAAAGGCTACTCACTCTATAGAATCCTTTCAATTAAATTAAATATTAACGTTACAGGAAATACATTTATTTTGCAGAGCAACAAAGAAAAAAAAACAAACTGCAAATAATCAAACATTACCACACATTACTGGCAATAAGCAGTTTAACTTAACAGCAAGAAATGTGAGTTTAATGCCAGATTTTGAAATGGAAAAACTAAACAAATAAATAGAAACATGATACGGCAAAAAAGGGTTGCAAAAACTGGTTGGGAAAACTTATAGGTGTAAAAGTGAACATAATAGTTGACTATTTAAACATCCATATGTTGAACACACACATGTGCACACAAAAGTCTGGACCGAACCATGGCAAAAAAAAAAGAGAAAAAAAAAACATCGATACTTAAACAACGGAAATCAACATACCCAAACAATCCCAAAGGAAACGGAAAGTAGAGGGAAAAAAATATTTTAAATAAAAAAATAAACATGTTGTACCAACAAACACATATAAAATTTTATGTTTCCAATTTCCTGGCCATACTACATACATATAAGAGTGGATACGTTTTGGGGAGTTTTAGTTTGTAGTTGCTGCTGGCTGCCACCAAGGTATAAAACGAATCAGTAACAGGCAAATAAATGGTAAAATGTGGAAAAAAATAAAAAATCAGGAGTAAAAAATATTTTAATGCAGCATTATGATAAAAAATATTTATTTTTTTTAACATAAACAGAAATAAATGAAAAGTTTTTGTTGATATAAAAAAATAATAATTATCATAAGATACACAATGCATGGAAGAGGCACAAATGATAATGTGTTGTAATTAGAATATTCATTTTCATTATGGCGCAGTATTACTTTCAATACAATAAAATGAAACAAAACCGCTATAAATGAGAAATATGTATTATGGAATAGAACTGAAATGTCCCACAAAAAAATTAATATTTGAATTTATCAGATAAACATTTAACGACCAGAGTTGGTTTGTTAACAATATGAATTCGACATTGAACAGCTTTAAGCTGTTGCCTTCATCACATATAAAATTAAAAAAGAGCTAAAGATTGGGTTACAACGAATTTTAAATACCCAGAATATTTGTTGGACTTTTGTATATGTGAATAGTCAAAAATAAATAAACTTTACAGGGTAAGGTTTCCAATATTTCCCATATTTTCATAAATTGAAACATCGTAATTATAATTACAGGCTAACAATAATATAAATATATATAATTTTTTTATTTAAATTTTCCATAAAACTGCCATTATATTTTAAAAGAATTTTTGTGGCACGAAAAATTTTGCTTAATTTATCCAGCACTACAAAAGATATATATTTTCGATAAAATTCTAAATAAAATAAACAAAAACTTGCTAATCTCATCGCTATAAAAAGTTACACGCATGCAATGTTGGAACTTTTGTAGAAAAAAAATTTCTTCGGGACTATATAAAATATGTATATGATCCGGAAAGAAAACTTAATACAAAAACGTGTAAAGTAAAATTTTACTTACTTAAGATGACAGACCTATCCAAACTTGGCAACTTTAAAAAAAAAAAATTATCTTTGAGTAAAATAATTCTAAAAATGCAAATTACTAATCCTTAAAGGAGCGTCATATTTGTATAACCCTATACGTCATTTAAATACATACAAAGCGTTTATACTATCCCACGGTAAATAACGCCACAGTTCTTTGTCAAAGCATACAATAAATTGTCTTTTTTTGATGAAATTTTCAGAGGCTGTCTTGGATTTTTGTTCATATCTCCGTTATTTATGGACGGATTTTCTTGATTTTAAATAGGAAACTTCTGACAGAATTATTGAAGATTTGGATCCCGAAGATATCTGGGGTCTTCAGAAAATTGATTTCAACAGACCGACCTACAGACAGACATGGCTTAATCGACTCCGCTATCTATAAGGATCCAGAATATATACTTTATAGGGTCTGAAAATTATATTATGGAAATTACAAAAACATATACTTGTTTACTATAACCATATATATGATTGATAGAATCATGTGAATCGTAAGTTAACCATATTATCGTTACCACAATCATGTAAATCATCATTTGATTGTATTATATATATGAACCCACAAATATTTGATATGTGGCAAACGGTATGACAAACTAAATCTGTATTCTATATAATATAGCTGCAAAAAAGTCTGTTAAAATAACGAAAATTGTGAACATTGAAATCAAATAACAAGAACTTTTTCAATGCTGTGCGAGCACTAACAAACTTTATTCAATTATAAAAAAAATGTAGTAAGTGTGGTACAATAGCAGACACATTGTTTTTGATTATTTTCTTTTCTATTTATTGTTTTTGCATTTTCATTGCAAGTGTTTCAAAAATATATACTTTTTATACAGTATTTACATACAAATTTACACTAGGGTGGTACTTAAATTGTTAAGGGCAGAATTATGCTAACTTTTTGGACCAAACAAATCAGCAAACAACAGTATTACCAGTCAATTATATATATGTATATTAGGGTGGGTAGTAGGTAAATGATTCACAGAATATTTCTAAGCAACTTTGCACAAGAAGCCATAGGTCTAAAACGGATTTTGACTTCCATTCAAACCAGCCCATCCATACTATTTAGTTCTAAGGAATTCTTTGAATTATGTATTTAATGAACAAATATGGTTTGTTCATATTCCGTTGGGGATAACCAGCTATGTGATTTAAGAAACCCACAATTTCGACATAAAATGGTTTAAATTTGAAAGGACCTGCGAAGGATCTTATTAAATAATGGACACATTTCTTATCCAATAATATCTTTAAGAAAATAGTAGATAAGTATATTGCACTAATATTCAAAATTGAAATTAAAATCTAAACTATAAAGGGTTTAGCGAAAAACCTATTAGTATTTTTATGCGTTTTCTATTTTTGAACTACTCCATTAAAATATAAAAGCATTAAGAGAAAGATCAATTGTGGATTTTTGGCCTCGTAAAATATATTTCTTTGACACTTTTACTATGATTTTAATTTTAGAGATTTTAGGTTAATGTTTGAACATTTTATCTATATATATGAATATCAAATGGTCCATGTATGTAATGGCATCATGTAAGAATGGCTGCAGCGATTTGGCTGATATATTTTTTATTGGATTCCAAAATTTCAGGAGATGGTTCGTAAAGAAAAAATCAAAAATTCGGAAATTTAAATTTGTAATATATTGCCTCCATTTCACTTCTCATTTTTCTTAATAAGAGAAATTGTTTGGAGAAACTTGAAAAACTAACATTAGTAAATAGCTACCGAGCGAAGCCGGGCGTTCATCTAGTTTTATATAATTTAAAAGTAAAAATTCGCGATTTACAACTGATAGCGTATCTTCTGAACGCGGTTTTTGTTTTTAATAACTTAGTATATGTCATTTTGAAGGGAACATTATGTCATTTATTCTCACTTAGTCATTGAACATTATAGTGCAAACAATACAAAATGACTGACCTTGAAATATAAAAAACTATTAACTATCTATGAAAATTGAAGAAAAGGTCGATCAACAATTATACACAACAAAGTTTTTATTTACTTCAAAAATGTCGAATTTTGTACCAACAAAGTGTCATATGCGGGATGTTTTCTATACATCTTTAATTTGAAAAAAAAAAAAAAATGACGCCGACAGCTCACCAAAGATTATGGTGAATGTGTTCAATCAGTTTAAGCGTGCGAGAGATGGTTTATGCGGTTTAAAAGTAGTGAATTTGACACGGAAGACAAAGATCACCCACTCCAGCCAAAAAAGTCTGAAGACCAAGAATTGGAGGTATTACTCCATGATAACTGTCGCATAACTTAAAAGAGTCTACAAAATCATTGGGAGCTATTTAAGCAGCAATTTCAAATGTTTGCATGTCCGAAATGATGCTTGAACGCTATAATAGAAAATCATGTTTACTCCTTTTCCATTTATTATGAGCTGCTAAAATCTGGCCATACCAGAACCAGTACCGAATGCAACTTATTCGTTTGAATCGAGTATTGGCCGAAAAACCCCCGTACTATTCCATCATGACAATGCTCGGCAACATGTTGCAATACCTGTTAAAAACTATTTATAAGGAGGTGGCTTGCAAGTTTTGCCTCACCCGCCTTATCGTCCAGACCTTGTACCATCCAACTACTATTTGTACGACGCTATTTGTAGAACCCTCCTTTATGGATACGCTTCACTTCAGAACAGATCATCCGATATTGGCTTGCTTCGCTCTTGGCTTCAACGTTAATTACTTTTTTTTTTAGGAAAAATAAACTCTATCTGTGATCACTCACATTTTATATCAAAAGTAAATTTTTAGTAAAAAAAAACCAAAATTATTCAATTAAATACAGCGATTTTAGAGAAACTATGCTCAATCTACGATCACTCATATTTTACACCAAAAATCTAGTTGTATTATACAAAATTCCTTCTTTTTATATATTATTTAAAATCATATTATTAATTATTCAGGCTCAAGTTCATTAAATTGATTTCCTTAGAAATACAATTTTATTTTATTAAATTTTCATAATTTTAAAGAATACTGAAAAAGTTATATTTAGACACACGGCAGAATGGAATGCATTTTCGGGGTTAGCCATTACCCCCTCATCAGCATTCTTTTGTGTCGATGTAAGTGTCACTTGTAAACATCATCTATTTAACTCGCCAGTTTTACAGAAATAGAATAAAGTACTTATTATGAAAGCTTTCTTTAATCTTATTTCTGTTTTTACTTTGATTGAGTTAGACGAAGTTTACGAGCTTTTTCAGCGTTGTATTCTTTTAGCATTATTACTTGTTTTGTTTTGCCTTAGTCAGCTGTCAGCTAACAATGAAGCAATTGTTGTTTTTTTATTATGTTTATTTGTTGTTTCTTCTATGTTGATTCTGTTTCTCAGTCACAACTCGACAGAAGATCATGAAACATGTAACACCGTGCCCAGTGTTTTTTTAAATTAATATTAGTGGTTATTTTGTCGAACTTTCTTGATTATCATATTATTAATTATTCAGGCTCAAGTTCATTAAATTGATTTCCTTAGAAATACAATTTTATTTTATTAAATTTTCATAATTTTAAAGAATACTGAAAAAGTTATATTTAGACACACGGCAGAATGGAATGCATTTTCGGGGTTAGCCATTACATCCTCATCAGCATTCTTTTGTGTCGATGTAAGTGTCACTTGTAAACATCATCTATTTAACTCGCCAGTTAAATAGATGATCTTCTGTCGAGTTGTGACTGAGAAACAGAATCAACATAGAAGAAACAACAAATAAACATAATAAAAAAACAACAATTGCTTCATTGTTAGCTGACAGCTGACTAAGGCAAAACAAAACAAGTAATAATGCTAAAAGAATACAACGCTGAAAAAGCTCGTAAACTTCGTCTAACTCAATCAAAGTAAAAACAGAAATAAGATTAAAGAAAGCTTTCATAATAAGTACTTTATTCTATTTCTGTAAAACTGGCGAGTTAAATAGATGATGTTTACAAGTGACACTTACATCGACACAAAAGAATGCTGATGAGGGGGTAATGGCTAACCCCGAAAATGCATTCCATTCTGCCGTGTGTCTAAATATAACTTTTGCAGTATTCTTTAAAATTATGAAAATTTAATAAAATAAAATAGTTTTTCTAAGGAAATCAATTTAATGAACTTGAGCCTGAATAATTAATAATATGATAATCAAGAAAGTTCGACAAAATAACTACTAATATTAATTATTTAAAATATATAAAACAGTGGTTTAAAAACGTTTTTTTACTAATTCGGTATCTACGGAACTATTGTTATTAGATATTATTACGAAATTTTACATGGCTGGAGCTGAGTTGTTTTCGAGTTGATCAACGTTCGTTTAGCTTCCTAGCGTTAATGAGGACCAGTGCGTAGCCCCTCAAAGTTGGTCACCTTGAATCTCAAATGTTAAAAAATCCATTTTGATCCGAATGAGCTAAAATTTAAAATATGAATAGTCCTTGAGATGATCTACAAAACATACGCTTATATAAGTAGGTTATGTCTATTAGTTGAAGCGATATTCAGGTTTATTGGTTTATTTTTTTAATTGTGCTAGATCTTTTTATGGTTTTTTAGATATGGGGAGATTAAGGAGGGTCGAAATTTATTTTTAAAATATCAGCTATATTGGCGATAAAATTCTAAATAAAAGCAAAATAGCTTGCTAACAGTTATGTCGTTCCTATAAAAAGTTACACGCATTCAAAGTTGGAATATGTAAAAAGGGCCGTATTTTTTACGTTTTTTCCCAAAAATGCCCATTTTTTTCTTTTGTAAAAAAAATGTTTCTTTAGAACTTTAAACAATTTGTATATGACCCGGAAAGAAAACTTAATGCAAAAGCGTGTAAAGTAAAACTTGGTTCACTGAAGCGGACATAAGAACCCCCAGACCTATCCAAACTTGGCCAATTTAAAAATAAAAATTTCAGTTTAAGTTAAAAATTCTAAAAAGGCAAAGCACCGATCCTCAAAAAAACTTCATATTTGCATAACCCTATATGCTTCTTAAATATCTAAAAAGTTTTTTTTACTATCACACGGTAAGTAACGTCACAGTAGGCACTTTTCTAAAAAAAATTTAGGAATTTCGGTATTTGAAAATAAGAAATGTTAAAAATTATAATACCATTGATTTATGGACGTCTGCATCTACATATATCAGTTCCAAATTTCATTAATATATCTTTAACCGTTAAAATTGTACATAAATTAAATTTTTTTTTTCATGGAAAATAACGATATATAATTTTTTTAGTTTTTAAGGTAAATCACGTCCCATCAATTTATAAAATTATTTGATTTTACTATAAATTTAATCCTCAAGTCCTGAGGTTTTCAGTAATATCAAATACTTGTGTACAAAGCCTTTATTTACTGCTCAGAATTACCACAAACCTTGCCTCCCTTAAAAAAATCGTACGTTTCATTCATTTACATGCTCGAAAATACCTCAGCTTCAACCATGTGAAATTTCGTAACAGTAAAATAAATCGTTTAAAATAGTACCAAAAAAATTGAATTTGAGCCACATTTAATTTACAAATTAGTAGACCTAAATATAGAAATGCTGAAATATAATTAAATACTTAATTAAATACAATATCTGTTAAATAAATATCCATTATAAAACAAAAGAAAATAATACTTTTTTTGAATATGTATTGTATAATCCAAACCGAAAATGAAACAAAACTAAAAACTTTGTTCAGATTAAAAATAATAATATTCATCTAAATACTACATCAATTCTTCGTTTTTTTTTTCAGTTAAAGAAAGGAATGCATATAAAATCGAAATCCTCTTTTATTTTCAAACAACCCATGGTCAACTGTTGTAAATGCGAGGGAGTGGTGGTGGTAGTAGTAGCACAAAGCACATTCACGTCCATATGTATTCATGTGTTCAGCTAAGTTTTAGTGTTAACAAAAATTCAGTGGGAAAAAAAGGTAGGAAATTGAATGTTCAAAAGTATGTGCGAGATTAAGCCGACAGATAAAATGGACAAGTTACGAGCTGTTACTACAGTTCGTATATTTTTTCTAGTATTAGTTGTTGTTGTTTTTTTGTTGTTATTATTATCGGAGTTTTGGAGTAAGTACTTCTCTTTGAACCATAGCTGGCCAAAATATAGAGAACAGTAAAATAAATCGTTTAAAATAGTTTTGAATTCAAACGTTTTGTTGGATTTCGGTGTAATTTGCAACAATATCTGATTGAGCGGTGGCATGCAATAGTATTCAAAAAACTATATTACTAAACATTACAAAACTAATATCAAATCAGCTTCTATTGTTCCGAAAAAAAAAAATATAAATATCCGGCTCATTCTAGCCAACTATACGACCAGATTCTGTATGTAACTAAAATACAAATAGTCGTATAAAGTGTTGAAGAGAAAAAAAAAAATAGAATCCGATGAGTTGTGTTTTAAGCCATTTGGTATCCACAACACAAGGTTTCAGCAAATGTATAAATGTGTTTGATGTGAAAACAAACACAGTTAGGAACAAAAAAATAACCTCACACGCAAAACTAGAAGAGCGGAGAAGGTTGATGCTTTGCAGCCTTTTGAGGTTCATATTCATACAATATCGATGGATGCCAAATAAATGAAAACTACTAAAATCCCCTCAAAAATAATGAAAACAAAATAGAAAAAAAGAGCTTAAACTACTAGAATATAAAACCATGTCAAAAAACAATTGTTCGGTTTTAGAGATTGTCATGTGTTTTAGTTTTTCACTTTACTTTTTGTCAAACTGTGAATTTTTTCTATGAACAACAATAAACTGTTAAATTATTTTACATATTTTTATATAATAGAGTTTGTGGAAAATTTAAATTTAGCATATATAAAAAAAAATTATAAAGGTTTTGTTTCAAAAGTAATGTAGAATATAGAAAGCGACTAAACATGAGTCTTTTTTGGTAAAGAGCACAAAGTGAAAATTACAGATTTGTTTTAAATTAGATTTTAAGAAGAATTTATCCAATAGGCTGTAGTAAAATTTACACTTTCTCACATTTAAACTGCAAATTTGAAACTATAAAAATTATAAATTAAGCTTTTCGTTAAACTTATGATACTTACGACAGACTTTTTTAATGTAATAAGTTGAAATTTGGATTTGTATACCCACCACCAAAAAAATGGGTATTGATATTTTGTTTGTCATTCCGTTTGTAATATAGCGATATCTATCTTCAGATACATACTCAAATTTTCAGTTGTTTTGGGATGAGGCATATCTATAACTTTGTCGCAATTATACAAAAGCCACATTCGCACTATATACGATTCAAATTTAGATAAAATTTATATTGAAGTTTATTGTCTTTAAAAACCAAAATTTAGTTGCATTTCTTACCAAATTGTTCTTCAGAGTGTTTTAATTATGTTTTATTATGTCCTGACTAACTGTTTCAACACATTATTATTTAGGTTCCCTCGGAAGAGTTCTGGTTGGAATCTGGGAGTTCTAATAAAGTTGTCTGACATTAGGCACTCTGTTATTTTAGGTCTAGGGCCATTACTTCCTTTTAACGCACATCTACCCTCATTTCAGCTCGTTCTCAAACTCTATATATTGTTTTTCGTGTTACCAAAAACATCTCCGATAACTCCTGTGCACTTTTTTGCAATTGGCGATTGTAGTAAATTAGCAGAGACACGTTGCACGATAATCTTCTTTTTGGCATTTTACTACGCAAACATAGATAAGAAGAATACAGATCATAGTTATCTGTAAAGTACCATTGATCATTAAGTGTGTACCAAAATAAAACTAAAAAAATTGGTTTTGAAAACAGTCATTGCTAACAATGACCAATGCTTTGAATAAATCTATATTTTCCAAATGTTTCAAAATATAAGCTAAACATTTGAATCTAGAAGTCTCACACCCAATAATCGGATGAACCAGATAAATATTTTTATGAAAACCGCTCACCAAGCGGTGCCCGTATTATATTGGTGGTGGGTATATGAGATTCGACACTGGCTAATTCAACAGCCCTAATTGTGTATTATTAACTTGTATCTTTTTCGCGATAAACATATGTACATATTAAATTAACTAAATTGAAACTAATTATTTTTATTTTATTTCCCTTACTTTGAACTATCATTAGCGGATACAAGAAAAAGTGGAGAAAAAAATAATGACGGGATTATAAGAGAATTATAAACTTTTTTCAAAAATCACCCTTTTGGATTTCCGACAATAATCTCCATATAACTGCCCTAACATGGTGTGTTAAATTCGCCGAATCTTATGCACCTTGCATCTTAATACTAGGGTTCTATAGTCAAAACAAAAACTCGACTTTACGACTTACTTCGATTTTTCGACTAAAGTCTAAAAGTTAAGGAAATATTATAAAAATAAGTTATTTATTATTTTGAAAATTAGAATAGAAAATCTCTTCAGATGTTTATATTACTTTATATTGTAAGAAATTACTTAAAAAGTATATTAAAGTCGAACAATTTTATTTTTACATTTTCTTACTTTTCTAATTTTAGGAAATATAAATTTTAATTTTATTAAATTGCAAAAAAAAAAAAAAAAAAATTACAAAGTTTTATTTTCCAAAAAATAACAATAAATCGTACGATTCATAATCAAGAAGAAAATTAAAGATATAATGCTTGTAACTAAAGATATAGATTTTTAAATTAGAGGAAAACAAAACTGGCGGGGAAGTTGTGTGTTACTATGACAATATACTCCAATTTATTATTAAAAATCTAAAAGTTAAGGAAATATTTTAAAAAATTTTATTTATTATTTTGAAAATTTGAATAGTAAATTTTTTAGATGTTTATATTAGTTCATATTGTAAGCAATTTCTTAAAAAATATATTAAAATCGATCAGTTTTATTTTTAAGTTTTTTTTCACTTTTCTAATTTTGGGAAAATTTTATCAAATTCCAAAAAAAAAAAAAAAATCTACAAAATTTTTGTTCTCCAAAAAATAGTAATAAATCGTACGATTCATAATCAAAAAGAAAATTAAAAAAATAATGCTTGGAACTAAAGATATGGATTTTTAAATTTTAGGAAACCAAAACTGGCGGGGAAGTTGTGAGCAACTACTTCAATATATTCCAATTTATTAATTAAAATCTAAAAGTTAAGGAAATATTATAAAAAATTTTATTTATTATTTTGAAAATTTGATAGTAAATCTTTTATATTAGTTCATATTGTAAGCAATTTCTTAAAAAAATATATTAAAATCGCTCAATTTTATTTTTAGTTTTTTTTTTACTTTTCTAATTTTGGGAAAATTTTATCAAAAAAAATTTACAAAAATTTTTGTTTTCCAAAAAATAGTAATAAATCGTACGAATCATAATCAAAAAGAAAACTAAAAAAATAATGCTTGGGACTAAAGATATGAATTTTTTAATTTTAGGAAACCAAAACTGGCGGGGAAGTTGTGTGCAACTACTTCAATATACTCCAATTTATTAATTAAAATCTAAAAGTTAAGGAAATATTATAAACAATTTTATTTATTATTTTGATAATTTGACCAGAAAATCTTTGTAGACATTTATATTAGTTCATATTGTAAGCAATTTCTTATAAAATATATCAAAATCTAAATATTGTAGTATTTAGTGATATTCTTTGAATTATTACAGATTAATTATAATAAATGAACTTAAGCATAATTAAAAATTTACTTTCAAATTATATAAAATCTATAAAATTTATTTTTAGTTTTTCTTACATTTCTATTTTTTTTTTTTTATAAAATTTCAAAAAGAAAAGTAAAAAAATTTTTGTTTTCCAAAAAATAGTAATAAATCTCTACGATTCATTCTCAAAAAGAAAATTGAAAAATAATGCTTGGAACTAAAGTTATGGATTTTTAAATTTTAGGAAAGCAAAACTGGCGGGGAAGTTGTGTGTAATAGGGTTCTATAGTTAAATCAAAAATCCGACATTTCGATCTTTCGACTTTACACTAGAAAAAAAAACAAGTGTACCAAAATTGACTTTTTAATAATCTAAAAAGTAGATTTCGACTTTTTTCAGCAAAAAGTCGATTGTTCGAACACAAGTGTGTAACATCAAGTTTTTTGGTGAGGAAAAAATGTATGTAAAAATTGGTTAACACAACGTTGACAATGTCTGATGTCAATTTAAATTCATATATAAATTTTGTTTAGGGATCTTTACATCAGTTGCTGTTTGAAATACCACCAACAAAATATTTTAGTTATTATATATTCTGAATGAATATTCACTTGCTGCATAACCCAACCAGTCCCCTATATTTTAACCAACAAAATTTTATTATCCACTTATACTGTCATTTAAAAAACCAACATTATAAAATTAAAAAAGAAAAAAATTTCAACACTGTTGCACTGGAGAGGGAAAATAAAAATGTTAGAAACAAAAAAATAAAGAAAAAACACTCATCCACATAAACAAAACGATATAATAATGATTTTGTTGAATGACCCTTAACTCTCATGTAATAAATATTATTGCATTCTATTAGATTTTTTTCTTTCTTGTTGCTGAAAAACATTCATCATAAAATGGTTCATGTTCATGTTATTTTTTTCATTGTATTATTTTTGGCAGGATACTTGAAATATACTCACAACTATTTTGTATTGTTTTTATTTTTTGGTTTGATTTCGTTTGCTTCATAATTTTTCCTTTGGTTTTCCTACTTTCAGTCCTGTTTTTCTAAAATTTTGCCAGACACATCATTTTGGGGTGAGAAAAAAAAAAAAAAAACTAAATAAGAAAAAACAAATAAAAAGGACAAAGTTTTTAGAATTACATTTGAGTGGGGAAAAAATTAACACTTTCTGAAAATCAAATGAAAAGAAAACAAAACCGAAAAATAACAGCAGAGTGTGTACGTCGGGAATAACAGTAAAAACCATATTTTTGATGCATTTGTATACAGTAGTGTACTTACGTGTATATGTTTCTTGTTAGTACATACATATGTTTGTATTTACATTTATATATATATATGTTATTATGTATATATACAGTGTTGGAAAAAATAATAGAAACGAAAGCATTTTTATTTTAATTTTGTACGTATATTAGTCAAGTTTAGTTTTGTTAAAAAAAATTTATATGCAGTTTTGTTTAGCAGACATACAGCATAAGAAAAAACATAATCAATCCTCTTTTCATTTACAGTTTTATATACTATATGACTAACAATGTAAAAAGTCAATATTTTTGCTGGAAAAAATAATAGAAACGCGTAAACGGATTCTATTTTTAGAGGCACATCTTTTTATTTTTTGTTCAACAATTGTTTTATTTTAATATTTAGAGGCACTAGCTTTGTTTTTCACAACTTTATTGCATCTTCGACACATGGAATCAACCAATTTTTTTGAAAAATTCCTTGTCAATGGAAAACCACTCTTCCTGTTTTTTTTCTCACAATTCGTCTTTATTTTTCCGACTGATGCCCTCCAGCTTCCTCTGGAGCACTCCCCAAAGGTGTTCTATTGGTTTAAGGTCCGATGGCTGGGAAGGCCATTGCATAAGATGTACTTTGTTGACAGCAAACAAATACTTTGCCAATTTTGAAGAGTGGTTCGGATCACTGTCCAGCTGAAACTCCCATCTCAAGGACATCTCTTCCTCAGAAAATGGAAGGATTAAGCTTTGCAATATATTTACGTAGTCCGGGGCCCATATTTTGTTCTTTATCCAAAATATTGAACAGACACCAGAAGAAGAGAAACACCCCCATATCATGATGGATCCACCGCTGTGTTTGACGGTCTTCTTGAGCTGTGGTCAGACGAAACATAGATAAAATTGTTTGGATCCCATGGGAAACATTATGTTAGGTACCCACACAATAAGGCATATGATCCAAAATACACCAAGAAGACCGTAAAAGACGACGGTGGATCAATCATGATATGGTCGTGTTTCTCTTCTTCTGGTGTCTGTTCAATATTTTGGATAAAGATCAAAATATGCGCCCCGGACTACGTAAATATATTGCAAAGCATAATCCTTCCATTTGCTGAGGAAGAAATGTCCTTGAGATGGGAGTTTCAGCAGGACAGCGATCCAAACCACTCTTCAAAATTGGCAAAGGATTTGTTTGCTGTCAACAAAGGACATCTTATGCAATGGCCTTCTCAGCCATCGGATCTTAAACCAATAGAACACCTTTGGGGAGTGCTCAAGAGGAATCTGGAGGGCATCAGTCGGAAAAATAAGGACTAATTGTGGGAAAAAAAACACGAAGAGTGGTTTTTCATTGACAAGGACTTTTTCAAAAAATATTGGTTGATTCCATGACTCGCAGATGCAATGAAGTTATGAAAAACAAAGGTAGAGCCTCTAAATAATAAAATAAAACAATTTTTTAACAAAAAATTAAAAGATATGCCTCTAAAAATTGAATCCTTTTACGCGTTTCTATTATTTTTTCCAGCAAAAATATTGACTCTTTACATTGTTGGTCATATAGTGTATTAAAATGTTAATGAAAAGAGGATTGATTGTATTTTTTCTTATGCTGTATGTCTGATAAACAAAACTGCATATAAATTTTTTTTAACAAAACTAAACTTGACTAATATTCTTACAGAATTGGAAAAAAATGCTTTCGTTTCTATTATTTTTTCCAACACTGTATATATACAAGTGACGACAATAAAAATGAAGGGAATTAATTATTAAAAGTGAGCTAAGGTTTAATGTATTTATAAAAATTATAATAATCATACTGTTAGCTTAGAAGGCAAATGTGTTAAGTCCACTACTTTCAAACTTTGCATACTTTGCCATTAGATATCTTATCAAATAAGGAAAACTAAATATGTACAATAAGATGTTTGTTACTTAACCCTCAACCGGTAAGGCATTTCAAGGCGGTCTTCGATTTGTGGTCCCTAGTGCTGAAGAAACAATCTTGGCGAAACACAATCAAATGTTCCTGAGTATGATAAAAAGCAGAAGAAATTCATCGAAATCAACTGCCCTCAAATAATTCGAGAATACAATGATCGCATCGGAGTAGATCCCATGAATGGTCTCCAGGGACGATACCATATTTGAGCTAAGACTCGCAATATTATGATTAAGTTGTTCTACCATTTTGTGGACATGGTCTTTACAAATGCATTCATTTTATACAAAAGCCTAACAATAACAGAACTGCTTCTACAGCTTCCACATTTCCATGCGGAAATAGCTGCTGGACTTGTTTCCTTCAAAAATATACGCTTTGCAGGACGACCGTCCGTTCCAAATTGCAGTGAGCCTTTATTAGTACAGCCTGGCTCCGTTGGGAAAAGAGCTTTTCATGAAGTTCCTGATATTCAGTTCGATGCTGACGATCATTTTCTTGTTTGGTTGGAGATAAATTCCAACAAAAAGGTACAAACATTTCAAGATATGTGACACCCAAGTGGTTTGTTCGAAAAGAGACCTGGCTTTATGCGGTCGAAAATAATGTGCATTTCAACTTTGTTTTTTCCCCACTCTTAATAAAATTAGTTTATCCCTTCTGCTAGGTTAAGCCTATTTGGTCCAATCTTTTAATTGTTTCCTTTGTAATTTTTTAACGGTGATATATACTGACTCAGTTTTTTTATAACTATGCTGTTAAATTTGGAAGGACTTGTAAAGGACCCTTTGGATAAGAAAAAAATACAAATATTGTATTTTAAAATCTTAAACATTATTTTCAGGGGCTAAGATTTGTAGTGAGGTTTTGACTAAATTCAAAGTTAAATTCGGAAGGTCCTAAGGAAATCCCAATTAGTATAAATTAGGCATTTTCTACTTTGAAGATATCCTACTTGTTGAGGTGCCTTTCAAAAAGAAAAAAAACTATCAAAACATTATAAGTTCCTTTTATATCTAGGAAAAACAGAGTTTTTCTCAATTTTCAAATTGGTTATTCGGTAGAGCATACGGAATTCCCAATAAGTATAATTTAGTAATTTTCCTTTTAAAACTAAGGATATGCGATATGCTGATTAATAAATTATTCGATTAGTCAAAATTAATTGAATAATTTTGATTTAGTTTATTCAAAGCAATGCATAATTAATTGATTAGTTAGAAATCAGATTAATTTAAAAAAAATTATTTGAATTTTGTGTAACTTCTTTTTTTTTAAATTGTTTAAAATAGATTTTTCTTTTAAATTTTTTTGAAAAAAAAATATTCAAATTTTAAAAACTTAAATTCAAATAGGTTTGGTTAATGAGAAATGTTGATTAATCGATTAATCGCACATCCCGACTTTTAACAGTTTCTCCTTGCTTAAGTGCCGTAGACTTCTTTCTTCTTTTCTAGAAATAAAAGAGTAATTAGGGTCTTTCACAATTTATGATTATTTCTGGACTCGTAGAAGATATTATTTGAAAACTTATTTATGGGATTTTCTTATTTATTGTTTAACTAATAGAAATTGTGTCCGATGCTTTGAAAAACATAGGACCAATGTATGGAGTAGTTTTGAGTTTTCAAATGCGTATAACTCGCTAACTGTAAGAGATAAATAGCACACACAAGCATGTTAAAAAAAACAGAATTTGCCCTACTTTGAGACACCAAAGCGCCGCTGCTGAGTGGTCTATGAAGTCCGTCGTCAAAACAAATCAAATGTTGTAATTCTACGTGAAATTTCATGTCAATCCGATCAGCCAGTTAGAAATGGTAGATTGATTTCCAAAATATTTTGATTCTGCGACGCACAGTGGGATCTATCAAAAAATTTGGATATAAAACGTCACTATTTGGTGTAGATTTTGGGATTTGGATCATCGGTCCATATATCTTTACAACGTTGTAAAGTCAACAACCGTCAACGGCAACATCTATAGCGTTGCACATTAGCTACTTTTGGTTTGAATGGACAACAAAATGTGGTTTCAACATGAAAGCGCTAGGTGCTCACAGTTCATGCGATTTGACTCTGCTAAACTTTTTCTTGTATGGTTTTCTTAAGTAGCAGTTTTATGCCAATAAGTCACAAATCAGAGCTGCCAGAGTCATGGAAAATTGGGTATTTCGGATGCGCGCCATCCAGCAAAGCCACGGCTGTCATTTGCACGATGATTTGTTCCAGGCAAATAAAAAATCCATGACATCTCACATTTACTTTATTTATTGAAATTTAAAGACAGAAAGAGCTTTATGAGATAGCCGTTAGATATATTGTGTGCATGACTTAAAAATGCGGGATTTACAATAGATGAAATTTCTTCTGAACGGGGTTTTTGTTTTTAATAACTTGTATGTTGTTTAGAAGGTTACATATCTGTCATTGATTATCACCTAGTTATAGAACATTATAGTGTAAAAAACAAATTTTTTTTCTTTGAAAATGTCGAATTTTGTGCCAACAAAGCGTCATAAGCGGGAAGTTTTGTCTTACTTCTTTGATTTGAAAAAAGTGTCACTGAAGTACTCCGATTGCTTAAAGTGTATGTGTTTCATCGGCCTCAAAGTGGGAGAGATGGTTTGTTCGGTTCAGAAGTAGTGATTATGACACGGAAGACTAATCATCGCCCAGGCCAGCCAACAAATGTTGAAGACCAAGAATTGGATGCACTACTCCATGAAGATTGTTGTCGAACTAAACAGGAGCTTCCAAAATTATTCAGAGCTACTCAAGCAGCAATTTCGAAACGTTTGCGAGCAGTAGGATTCATTTTTTAATGTAGGGAAATTGGTTACCATACGAATTGAAACCGAGAGACATTGAAAGACAATTTTGCATGTCCAAAATCCTGCTTGAACGCTATAAAATAAAATCATGTTTGCACCGAATCATTACTTGTGATGAAAAATGGATCTATTACGATAACTCGAAGCGTAAGAGATCGTAAAGCCCGGCCAACCAGTCGTGGCATGATTGTTGTCAAACTCAACAAGAGCTTGCAAAATTATTGGGAGCTACTCAAGCAGCAATTTCAAAAGCAATTTCTGCAACAATTGCTGCTGAAATCTAATCAGACCATCACAGGGAACCTGTACCGAATGAAATTGATTCATTTCAGGCGAGCATTGGCCGACAACTCTCGTCCACATATAGCAATACCTGTTGAAAAGTATTTAGAATCAAGTGGTTGGGAAGTTTATCCTCACCTGCTTTATAGTCGAGACCGTATCGTGTCGGACTACTACTTGTTTCGATCGTTGCAGAACAGAGTATCTGATATTGACTTGATTCGTTATTGACCTCAAAATCTTAGCAGTTGTTTTGGCTCTGAATCCATATGTTACCAGAAAGATGGGAAAAGGTCATAGATAACAATGGCTAATACTTTGAATTGATTTATATTGTACAATTTTTCAAAAAAATAAAAATTCTGAACAAAACTCCGCATTTTTAAAATACTTTGGAATCATAAGTATTCTAATCAACAAGTATTTTATCAAAATTTATTTATTTCATTCATTGTTAACAAACAAATTATTTAAAATTTTCTGGTTTTAATTATATATACTTTTATTAAATTATTCTCAAAATATTTCTTCTTATTTTTCGTTCGAAAAATCGAGGAAATTTTAAAAAATATATCGATCACTCGAATAATAATAAACTCATGATCTTTTATTCGATTAAAATAAAACTCTAAAAATTGACAACTCTACAATCAACCCATTAACATAATTAAAAGTGTGAACTTTATTTTGTCGTCCCTGGTACTAAGTTAAACCTAGTAATCATTTAGAATCGTAAACACACATGAAAGTGTGCATCTAAATGACACACCATGAAACAAAAATAAACCAGAAAAAAAAGTACGCGTAAATCCCATTGCAACTATTCTATGAAGTTCTGTGGACTTGAACTGTGTCACATGGTTGTGCCACTGTTTTGAGTTTAAACCGAAACAACAACACCAACAGTTCAGTAGCTGCCGTTATTTGTTTAAAACTGAATACGCTACTAATATGTACTAAATAAAACTTTAGCTATTTCCGCTATTTGCTTAAATATTTTTTTGTTCGTTACTCTTTGTGTGTTTTTTTTTTTGTTAAATACTTTAACATGACGTCTGAAATCCTTTGAGTTCGTTTTTTATACTTTAACTACAGTTGTATACAAATTTATATGGAAAAAAATATCCCCAGAGATCACAAAAAGGAGAACACACAAAAAATAACAGAAAACACAAACAGAGGGTAACTGAAATTTCTCACCTAAATTGAAAAAAAAGAAAAACTATTTATTCCATAAAACAAAATTTCACACTTTTTTTTTGCTGTTCTTATTCTGCTTCAGCTGTCTACTAATGTTATTGGCCTCAAAATAAGTTTCGCTTAAATTTCAAGCTGAGGTTTACTTATGCTTTTCACAAACAACAGCAACATTTGTACATTAAAATTTATTATTTAGTTTAAAAGTTTTGCACACAGTCAAAATTGTAACTATGAATCCTTAGTCCTTAGTGCATATTTTATGAGCGTGTGCATGTTGATGTTACCAAAATCTGTTGGCAAGTCCATTATTTATGTGTTTGCCAACTAGCCTGTCGGCTGCTTGACTACTGGTTACAAGTTTATTTTACTTAAAGCTACCAGCTACCTACCAACTCACCTACATGCATTCCATAGTAACAACCTTTAGCAACATCTAAAGGCTATTATTTATATTACCCTCTGAAATATAAGGAAACAATTCGCAATTGTATGTGGATAGTACTAGTAGTTGTAGTGGTAGTAGGGTAAGGTAGGTGCTAGTGGATCTTGAACGAATAATATACGACCTTATTTAAAATAAAATATATAGATAGAACACATTTTTAACATATTTGTTATTTAAAGCAAATTTCAAGTAACTGTTCGGTTGTAAAGTTATTATATGTCAAATATGTCTGACCATTATTAGGTTAATTAGAGTACATCTTTATATTTGTGGCTATTATAAAAATATTTTCGCAATTAGGTTCTAATTAATTAAATCAAACGAAACCATTAAGTGTGCTCGCGTATTAGATAATTTGTACTAATTTTACTGGAAGTTACGGGATTCCGTTCGTTTACTTTTAAATACATAAAATGAGTGAGTAAGAGAGTTTTGAAAGAGACAGTTCGTTGATAGAGAACTTTATGTTTTTACTGGACAATATTTGTCCACTAAAAATATCAATATGTTAACAAAACAAATGAAACAAAAGATATTCGGCTGTATCGTATCCTTTATAGCCACCATCAATATGTGACAATAAAATATTTCTCTGATATAGGGGTTATATGAGGGCTAGGATCAATTACAATGAATGTTCAAGGCATTTTCTGAGGGGACTAGGGACAAATATTGTTCGATTTTCGCCATAATTTACAGTGTAGTCTCAGAGTACCTAACCTGTGCAAACTTTTATCAGGATTGCCGCATAATCAACATATTTATGACTGCGCAAACAGCTTTGGGCTGATGTTTACATCAAGCACTGTGCGAATGTGAGTCACTGAGGTAAACCGAAATATCAACACGGAATGTCCCTCTATTCCCGAAATATGTGAAGCTATAAAAGCCTTGAAAAAAAAAAAAAACAAATCTCCAGGCCTGAACAATATCCCTCCCAAATTACTGCTGGTCGATCCAAACACAAGCTCAAAACTAGTGATTCAGATTATTTAATTATAAAAAACATTAAAATTAGCACCATTCATATTGACTGTATTTTTCGTGATTTTAAAAATTGAGTGTCATTTTAACCCCAAATGTTATTAGTGGTTAATTTCCATTTTTATGCCGTTATTATAAATACTTTTCTTAAGTTTCAGCAAATTCGGCCTAAAAATATAAAACATTTCGCTATTTTCTATTAGAAATTCCAAATATTGAAAAACTTTATTTTTGATCTTTGCGATTTAAGGTTTAACCTTTTTCAATTTTACTAAAACTTTCAGAGTGTGTATAAATTATATGGACTATAATATTCTGAATTGGTTTTATTTAAAATTCATAACAGTAGGGAAATTGAGCTTTTTCTCCAAAATATGGCCAAATAATTTGTTTTTCTCAAAAATTGCAAATTTTAAATCGCAGGTACGAAAAAAAACTATAAGAGGTATTTTCATAATTTGTACATATTTTTATTCCCTATTATATTCTCAATATATCGCAATGTGATGATCAAAAAGTTCTGAAATTTGTTTAACAAAATTTTTAAAAATTAGAATGTGGAGTTTTGAAGCAGCCGTTAAAAAAAAATAATTTTTTTGGTCATCCTGGGAATAGGTTAACATTAACCTACGAAGACGAAAACTCATATAAAAGTAAATGTGGATAAATCATGAAGCTATTCTTGCCATTTGGGTGGTATATTGATAGACCCACAATAGTATATATATTCTGGGTCCATACAAAATTCTATGACGATCTAGCTATGACTGTCCGTCTGTCTGTCGATTGAAGTGAAAGAACAATGAGTGGAAAATAAATCTGGTACTGTTTGACCGATTTTGTCCATTTTAAATAGGAAACATGAACAAAGAATATTTGAGAAGAATTTCATTCCCCTAAGTCCTTCTCTTTCAAAAAAGTTTTACTATTTTCTTCAAATATATTGCAGAAGATATCATGAAATTTTGCACACATAGTTTTTTCCCTTCAACACACAGATAGAGGGAGGGATATAGCTATACTGTCTTAAAATTTTTTTTGGACTTTTGTGGTTCTACAATGAATATTTTGATGTGTTACAACCGGAATAACAAAATCATTATACCCCCCATACTTTTGGTTGTTGGTATAAAAAGTGCATAAACTAGTCAAATGTTTACAAACAGAGACTTACAAGTTTTTACAAATTGTTGTTCGCATGCTTTAAAACTTAAATTTATTTTTGCTCTAAAAAATAAAGTTTCTTGATAATTTTTACTGGAAAGTATTCGAACACACTTATTGCCTAGAAAATGTGTGTGAAAAATATTTAAACAATTATTTAAGTCATATGCTTTTCATTGTTAAAAACTGATTTCTCTTTTGTGTTACTAAATTAGGACCCTTATTTTACACCATTTCCCAATTGTATTGTATTTCAGACGTTTCAAGTTATAGTTAAAAAATTTCCAAATGAATTTAAGAAATTTCTTATTTTATTTCAGAAGTCGCTAATTAAGTCTGTTAAATAACTAAAAATTGTTATGGAATATTACAAATTGCTATTATAAACGCGTTCATTTACTCCAAAAACTTGCAAGATAAAACAAGAGAGTGAAAATTTTTAGAGAGAAAAAGTGTTACATAGTAAGTAATATAGCAACTGTTTTGTTTATGTTTTTGTCTGCCTGTTTTTATTTTAGTTTATATTTCAAATGTTATATAAAATTTATGTATCTATAACCATTTTGAAAGTTTTATTTCTCATAAATAACAAAAATGTTTAAACATAAGAACTTTACAAAAATGGTTCATTTATTTTCTTACAAGTTTTACTTGTGTTCATTTATGATGTACTAATCTATCAAGCAAAAAAAAAAATAGCAATTTAAACAATTTGTTAGTGATATTAATTGATTTCATGATATGTTTCTTTATTTTTTTATTTTAACATGTCTGCTATTGACATAAATATAAAATTGTTAGAAAAAGCACATCAAAAGCATTAACATTAATATCGATCTAATTAATAAAAATAGTTAATTTAACAGTTTTTGTTAAGTCGCATTTTGCCTCAGGATTATAATATTTTACTTACACACATACGTTAATAAGGGATTCCCTAGTTGATATAAGTATTTAAATAAACATTTACAATTAAAATTCCAATAATATCTGACACCAACATCGATGGTCCAGGATTAGTTCACCAATAGTTATTTGTTTATTTAATGATAATTTTTTATATCTTAACTCGAAAACACCTATATTACGAATGTTTGTAATTTCAAAATTGACTGATTTAATTGAAAAATATTTCAATTCTGTCTGTTCCAATCCTACTACAGAATTATTTCTAGTTTTTCTAATGTCACTGGATATGAAGTAATTTTCAAACAGGCTAATTCGTTTGGCGTAGTAAAGAATATATCATCTGGGAAACCCATAAACTCGTTCCTATTAACTTGATATCCTTAAGTTTATCTGCATAAGACTAATGCAGTGTTAGCAGTATAAATACATGTGTGTGTAAGTTCGAAAATGTATGTTACATATACATACATAACTGCTCTTACATATTAAAACATAATTATTATATTTTCTAGATAATTAAGTGACAATTGTCATGTCAGATTAACATTAACACGATATAAATCATGGCTGCAAAACATACAATTTCATCGTTTGTCAAAATGTCAATTAATTTTGTGCATGTGCTTCTTGTCAAGAGTCTTAAGCTGTTGGGTGTTTCTGAGTTGAGTTCTGTTTTTTTTTTTCTTTCTTTCTTCTTTGTTAATTCTGTTACATCTTTTTTGCTTTTGTTTTTGTAAAGTAATTAAGAAATCTGTTGTTGTAGTTGGTGTTTTATTGTTGCGTGTATAATTATTTATTTAATTTGGTTAGAAAATAAAACAAAATAAAAAATGAAGCACTTGATATGAAGGATGTGTTCAAAAAAAAAAAAAAAAACCCAAAAATTTATTTTATTTCTAACCAACAGTGCGTATGAGTATTTTTTTTATATTTTTTGTTAAATTTCAATTTATCATACACAAACGTAGTTGTAATTGAAATTCATGTGAATGTGTGTGTGAGTTTGAATGTGCATGGACTTATAATTATAACAACATGAAAGAACATTAACACCCCCTGTTAATAATTGACTCGTATCGTTAGTATGTTTGTTGTATTACAACATAAAGTTGTAATTAGAGTCGTACTTTGTATTTAATTTTAAGATCCATATTTGAATGAGTGGTTAACAAAAATTTTAAATACTTTATTGCAAATTAACACAGACATATTTATGGTAATGAGTTTACGGTCGCTGGACAATATAGTGCCGTTTTTTATTTTTCAACCAGCATCAAAGAGCCATATATTGAGGAATATTAATTCTACTCACAAAGTGGGCGGCTATATTGATTTTGCAATTCCGTTTGTAACTTATCGAATATTGGTAGTATAACTAACAAGATCTAGATCCTAAATGATCTAGCTATGTCTGCTCGTCTGTTGTTGGCAAGATAGGTCCTCGATGGAAGGACGTTGATTAGAAATGTTTGGTATTAACACATTGACTGTTGTCTGCAAGTTCCTCATCAAAACTGTAATCTTCACATTCTTCATCAGTATCCGATGATATTACTTACAATATATTGCAAAATAGCAAAACATTTTTGAAAATGATGAACTATTTTGGAATTTGTCTCACATTTATGTACTAGATCCATAACTCTGGTTGTCGATTTTTCCTGTTTACACCAATTTATTATTAAAAATCTTAAGGTTAAGTAAATATTATAAACAAAATTTATTTACTATTTTGAATATATGAATAGACAATTTTTTAGATGTTTATATTAGTTCATATTGTAAGCAATTTTAAAAAAAAATATTTCAAAATCGATATATTTTATTTTTACTTTTATAATTTTGGGAAATTTAGATTTTGATTTTATCCAATTTCAAAAAAAAAAAAAAAAAATCTACAAATTTTAGTTTTCCAAAAAATAGTTATAAATCGTATTCATAATCGTTATAAATCGTATTCATAATCAAAAAGAAAATTAAAAAATAATGTTGGAACTAAAGGTATGGATTTTTAAATTTTAGGAAAACAAAACTGGCGGGGAAGTTGTGTGTAACTACGTCAATATATTATTGAAAAACTAAAAGTTGAGGAAATATAAAAAAAAATAATTTATTATTTTAAAAATTTTAATAGAAAATCTTTTTAGATGTTTATATTAGTTCATATTGTAAGCAATTTCTTAAAAAATAAATCAAAATCGATAAATTTTATTTTTTGTTTTTCTTACTTTTATAATTTTGGGAAATATAAATTTTGATTTTTATCAAATTCCAAAAAAAAAAAAATTAAATTTTAGTTTTCCAAAAAATAGTTATAAATCGTACGATTCATAATCAAAAATAAAATTAAAAAATAATGCTTGGAACTAAAGATATCGATTTTTAAATTTGAGGAAAACAAAACTGGCGGGGAAGTTGTACGAAACTATTACCAATTTATTATTGAAAATCTAAAAGTTAAGGAAATATTATAAACAAATTTTATTTATTATTTTGAAAATTTGAATAGTAAGTCTTTTAGATGTTTATATTAGTTCATATTGTAAGAAATTTCTACAAAATTTTAATTTTTTTAAAAATAGTTATAAACCTAACGATTCATAATCAAAAACAAAATTAAAAAATAATCAACGAACCTAAAGATATGGATTTTTATATTTGAGGATAACAAAACTGGCAGGAAAGTTGTGTATAATCCTTGGCAGGGTAGAAAATTCATTCCAATTTGCCAATTGTCTAAAAATTGTAGTATTCAGTGATATTCTTTGAATTATTACAGATTAATTATAGTAAATGAACTTAAGCCTAATTAAAATTTACTTTCAAATTAAATATATAAATGTATTTGTTTGTTTGTTTGTTTGTTTGTTTGTTTGTTTGTTTGTTTGTTTGTTTGTTTGTTTGTTTGTTTGTTTGTTTGTTTGTTTGTTTGTTTGTTTGTTTGTTTGTTTGTTTGTTTGTTTGTTTGTTTGTTTGTTTGTTTGTTTGTTTGTTTGTTTGTTTGTTTGTTTGTTTGTTTGTTTGTTTGTTTGTTTGTTTGTTTGTTTGTTTGTTTGTTTGTTTGTTTGTTTGTTTGTTTGTTTGTTTGTTTGTTTGTTTGTTTGTTTGTTTGTTTGTTTGTTTGTTTGTTTGTTTGTTTGTTTGTTTGTTTGTTTGTTTGTTTGTTTGTTTGTTTGTTTGTTTGTTTGTTTGTTTGTTTGTTTGTTTGTTTGTTTGTTTGTTTGTTTGTTTGTTTGTTTGTTTGTTTGTTTGTTTGTGTGTTTGTTTGAGCATCACGCCTAAACGGCTAAATCGATTTTATTGAAACTTGGAACGTAGATAGATCCTTACTTGGAAGCGTCAATAGGCTATAACTTTTTTTCAATACTTGGTCCAGAAAGGGATAAAGGGGGAAAACCGATTTTTTTGAATAAAATCCTTACATATTTTTCTTACTACGACAGGGGTAGCGAAGCGCACCGGGTCAAGCTAGTATATACTTTAATTTATTATTAAAAATCTAAAAGTTAGGAAATATTATGAAAAAATATTATTTATTATTTTGAAATGCGAATAGAAACCCTTTTTAGATGTTTTGTTTTTTTGGCGTTTCAGTTTTCTTATACGCATTTTCAAATGAAATTTGAATTTATCTAAGTTTATTTTAATAATATCAGACTAATTGTTTTTCAGTTATCATTTATTATGTGGAGAAACGTTTAAAAAAAATCACACTTTTACTTAGAAGTTAAAAAAAACCTCTCTATAAATTTGCACCATATTTGTACTTAGGTAGCCATGATGCATCAGATCTATATATTGCTTATTCAAGCCTTTTTTTTTTGCTGTTGACCTGTGTTATCAATTGCTCATAATTTTTCATATTATTGAGAAATTGTGCATATTAAGATCCCATTTATGAATTGCAAATTTATTAATTTAAATATTATATTCTACGAACATTGGCATGTTCAATATACAAATATGTATAATAATAATACGATTATGTTTAGCAAATGTAAATCTATATATGAAATTGATATTATGTTAATAATCAAACATTGAGTAATTGGTAGACAACTCATTGTTATATTTTTCACTTGTGTTAACAAAATTAATTATAACTCATCGTTTAATTGAAATGTTATTAAACTTATAACTTTGTATCTACATGTTCTATTTCATAGTTTAATATAATTTAAATTGTTTTGTAAACATAGGAAATAATTGATTATATACAATGAGACTTAGAACAATAATTGATATTAGTTTTTAAAATGTAATATACATATATATGTATGTATATAAAGCATTTATGATAGAAGACTTGTAGCTTCCGGCGTAAAGATTGTGTTGTGATCCAGGTGCTGCAACCATATTATTTATATTTATGCATGTAATGGAATGCCGACATGGATATGTTTATTCTGTTGTCGATATCTAGATCCACCGTCATTGCAGATTTTGCTTCCGATGTAAGAGAAGGAGTATATGTCCTCGATCATCTGAAAGAAAAAGACCACATCATCTATCAGTTGTCCTTGAAGTGTTTGGGGTACCGTATTGTTTGTACCAATCTGCATCAGTTTGACTTTCCTTGTATTTACTGGCATTAGCTGATAGCTGATGCCATCGAAGCGATGTGCAAAATAGCATATGTCGTCAACATAGTCGATATCATGAAGCAAGTCGTTCACGTTCCAAACTGATGCCATACGGCGCCTCGAAGTTTGTTTGCTGAAGTACGCAGTCCAGTAGCAAAAGAAATAGAGTGGAAGACAAAACACGTCCTTGTTTTACTCCAGAGCTGGGTTCGAGTGGCTGGTCTTCTTCGTCCTTATATCGCACTTTGCATTTGGCATCAGAATATATCTTGCGAATAAGGAGGATTATTTTCGTCGGGATTTCCTTGCAAGGCAAACACTTAACTGGAACCAACAGGGCCATAGAAATACTGGTAGTTCTTGGATTCGAATGGTGAAGAAGAAATGTTTATCTGACTTGGAACCAATCATATATTTTAGCAAATAATCCAGCAAAGTGGAGAGAATTTGTGACGCTCTATGTTTCCTGTGAACTTTTATTTAATTTAGAATTTATATTGGAATACAATGAAATCGTTTGTTATTAAGTCGATAATGGAAATAATATTGATGCAGTTAGTAATGTTAAAATTTCAGATAAATAATAGATTGGCAAAGCTTTCTCCGATTAGATTGGAATCTTGTTAGAAAAAGATATGAGGAAAAAGACCCATATTTGACACATTTAAAAGATAAGCGAAATTTATGTTACTTTTTCTTACTTGGATGGGTCTAGTACTTTTGATATAAAACTGGAGTTAATGAGATAATGGTTACCAATCCATTTGTTTTACATTTTACATCTCTGCAGGCAATAGTCTGAAATCCCTTTCTTATTAACATAAAATATTAATTCTTGCAATAACATATTGGATTTGAAAACATATCCAGTTAATGTAATTTAGTTTAGTATTTCTTTTATTTTTTTTTTGACTATTGTTGGCTTAATAATTGATGTAAGGCAAGTTTTTCTCACATGTTCTTGTCACTTTATCTTACTTATATTTCAATAAAAGATAAAATAAGAAACACAATAAGTTTAACATGAAAATGCAATTAGAAATTTTAAACAAAACATTTTAAAGTGTCTGGTATAGAAACTTTAAAAATGTTCAATGGTATAAATCTAGTTGATAGAATATAAATATGGTTTAGTTTTGGTTTTAAAATATACAGACGGCTTTCAGAGGTTTTACAATTTTAATTAAAATATAGAATCATGTAGGCAATATCGTTAGGCTTAAACAATAGTAAGAACAAATTTTGCAGCTGAATTATCAAGTTTAATATAGGCGAGGAAAATGGTTACCATAGGGACACCGCAGTTAGCTGTTTTATCATCCTACTGTGTTGGTCGTAAAACATTTTGAGGAACAAGGTTGGTAATACAGTATCCGATAAGTTTTCTAACTATAAATAGGGAAAATCATGAGAACGGAACTTGGTGAATTTTTTTCGTGGGCTTACACCAAAGAAACCGAACAAGGCTGAGCTAGTTCTCTTCACTAGCATATATGAAGTGAAGCGTTTCATACCAACAAAATCTGTTAGAGTGGAACTAATTCTAGTGGGTGAATATAAAATAATATTTTTGAATAGCAAACAATCCTAGAAGTATACGGAAGATAGACTTCAAAATGCTCTGTATACTTACTCCGCCAAAAAAGCTTTAGTTTGAAATTGGGTATAACGACCGAATGTAGCCGGTCATTGATATCGTTCTTTTTGTTTTGACAAAAGTTAAGTGAGGCTCTATGAGGGAATTCTATATAATATATATAGAATTCAGACTACCTTGGACTTCAAAGTCACCAAAATTGGTTTTGAAAGACATCTTCGGTAGAGATCCCAGGTAGTGATGTCTAAAATATTTACGAAAGAATACTCAACGGTATTCATAAATGGATTGAAGAGAGTGGAGACTGACACTCGGTTGTCCTATGGGCCTTCTGATGTATGAGGTGTGTTTTAAGCTCAAATTCTGGCTGTCACGTCACCAGTAGACAAAAGGTGATACTCCCAGTAAAGAGGAGGTGACTGTTCTTTTAGGTTGAAATTCTGGCAGTCCTGAAAGCTTCAGAGCTTGTAATGTGCAAAGTTGTCAGTTCGCTTAAAGTTCTCATCAGAAGGATTAAAAGTGCGGCCAAATATGCCCAAATTATTGACGAATAAAGGCGGTAACCATATTTGACCGCTTTATTTTAAAACATAGCAAGACTCATCTGTTGAGTGTTTTTGGAACTTCTTGTATTAGTCTTCCCAAATGGAATAGAAAGTCGGGTATAAATGTTTTGGTACGTACAATACAAGTATATGAGTATGTGAGGAAAATCAAAAATATAAAACTGTTATCGTTAATCATTTCGCTTTTTTCGACCAATGTTTCAACAATGTGAACAAACCATTAGTGAAATAACGTGTATTGAACGTTATTTGGCCAAAATTGTTTTGTTAACATTTCTAGACTTTTGATTTGTTTACATATCTCATAAGAGTGTTGAAAACTAAACTTTAATTTTAGTTGGGAACATCGACACCATACAAACGGGGAAACCTTAATATACATATCTAAAAATAATATTGAATCTAACAATAGATTTATTTTATTCAATATAGAATATCATGCAAGCTATTATGTCATCGTACTGCACTTAAGTAGTGGTCTCTTAAAGATAAACAAGTTAAGCTCACTTTTTGTTGTCCGACAGCTAGAAAGTACATACTGTAATGTGTACTTTATGTACATAAAAAGGATTTATTTACACGCATTAATTACAACATCCTTGTAGTATTGAAGTATATATTCCTGGTGGAAATTAACTTTGCCACAGCAAAAAAAAAAAACATGTGAATTATATTAAAACATCTAACATTGCAAATAAAAGTGCAACGTAATGCAACGATGCCACTAAGGAAATTTATCAAAATGTCTGGCACATTGGCAAAAATATTGCAACATAACCGGCTGCAATGACTAAAAAATACCATTCGTAAAATATGTATATATTTATATGTATTAAGACTACAAATATGTTGCTTACTTTTGGTCGACAAGATTAAAATAACTAAAACTAAAGCCAAGATATCAAAGTATCGAAAACAAGAAACAAATTATGAATATATTTTGTGATTTTTATTAGATAACATTTTAAAAAAGAAGTGTCGTATGGCCCCCCTTCTACCCTTTAATGTATTTTTATCAAAAAATATACAACAAATATTTTTTTTACATGACAATATTTTGAAAAATATGATTTTCACATCACCAACTACCATCTAATGTAGGGTAAAACCAGACAATAATATTTTTATACAGACATTAATGTATACGGACAGACATTGGCAGTTTCTCCGAAACTCTAAACAAACATAAAACATATGTGCCACTGTGTAACACTTGCACACATAGATGTACATAGGTAGTCATCATATGTGTTACAGTGCTGGAAAAAGTTTCTTTCTAAACAAAACGGAGCAATAGAAAAATGAAAATAAAATGCCTAAACAATCTATGGCTGTTTCGTATGAAGAAACAACACAACAGTAGTATTGCAGTGACTGTGAAAGAAGTTTTGTAAAACACCAACCCCTACAACTACTACTAAATAAATGCTCAGAACATTGGAACAGTATTTACTTGAACTGCAACAACTGACAACAAAATCGTAAATTTTCCAACCAATTTTTAATGCACATCCTCCATTGCCATGTCGTACGAATAGTAGCCAGTCAGCCACCCAATTTTAACAAAGAGCTTTAAGTAAAAACTGCAATGCATCAACTGTTATTGCATAAATGTTCGTATTTCGCTTCTTATTTTAATGTACAAAATATTTCTGTTGTTTTTGTAGTCAGGAACACCTAACACTTTTTGTACACAATAATAACGAAAAAAACAGTAACACCAACTTTATTAAGTACTACTAGTTTTTTAACGAAATGGGGCTTATTTAAAGTATCTAGGTTCTTAAGGTAGCAAAAAGTACCATTATAAAAACAAACGTACGAGAACCATTTAGTTCATTTTGAATACGAGCACATATTGTATGCCCTATAATGTATTTTTCAGATGTGGGCTTTATATGGGGCTTCAACCTATTAAGGGTTGATTTCCATACAATTTTGTGCGCCGAGATATGACAAATTATGGACTGATCATCACAATAACCAATATTATACTTTTTGAATACAACTAATCTGTTTAAAAAGTTAGTTCAATATCGGTATTTATATAGCTTTTATTTAGGTGTATGAGTTTTTCGGAAGTGGACCTTATATGGGACCTATGACCATTCATAAAACTAGATAAGACGATTATTATGTACATAACAATTATTGATGACGAATTCAAAACTGATTATGATATTTATAAGAGATTTATGCGTATTTAAATATTTCTTGAAAGTGGTATATGGAAGCTATGACCAAGTATAGAACGTTCTTCACAAAATTTGGTAAGGCGATATTTACATATATGTGGATTATTTATGTCAAAATGCAACCTGTAAATGATTTATGCGTACTTATGGGATTTTAGGAAGTGGACTATATATAGGGGCTATAGTCAAATATGTATTGATTCAACCAAAAATTCGTTGCTGTATTTTGTGTAGATACTCCTGTTATATAGGCATGTATAGCCATATTTCGGGAATAAATTTGTATGGAGACTGCGATAAATCATTTACCGCTTCTTACGAGTTTCAACAGAGCTGGTATTTTTTAAAAGAACAATGTGCGTAAAATTTCATGATATTATCTGCAATATATTTAAAGAAAATAGCAAAATATTTTCGAAAAATATATTTGGAGGTTGTATCACATTTTGTATCATAACTGTGGTTCTGTACGACCAAATTTTCAAGTTTCAATACTAAAAATCTTTGATGTTAGATTGTAGAAGTGCACTAGTGGCAAACGATTTATTTTGCGTTTGACAAAAAATCGGTGAGCCATTTGATTAAGCGTATCTACACCTCCTTTTGTCTTGTTATAATCAACAATAATATCAGGATTATTTTTGTTGTCAGAATTTGTCTTTGAATCTTATTATAGTAACTTGCAAGTGTCATATTCTTTCTGAAACCTTGTAAGTAACTTTCCTTTTGTTTTGATTTATCTGCTAGAAAATCAGGCGGAATGCATCTTTTATTTTTTCGCAATGTACCTACGCATGTTTTACCTTTAGAAAACAACCGTTTCACTAATTCAAACAAAGTTATAAAATGTGATATTTCGATTTGTTTTTCGAATGGTTTGCACCGTTCTTCAACAATTCCAAAAAGAGGATACAGAGTTTCTGCACCAAAAATCCAAAATATTTTGAGACCATTATTGTCTGGCTTTGGTGGAGTGTCCTGTTGATACGACACTCGCCCTCTAAAAGCCACCAATTAAACGTCAAGTATGCACCAGGTTTATGTGACTTTAGCAAGTTCCCATTGATGTGTTCCCAAACTTTTTGTGTTGGTCCCCGGATAATTAATATCAGAATTCAAGTGGATCAGATCTATTGTGCAGAAACATCGAGCCACTTTGGAAATGCAAGAAACACCTATATTGGATTCAATGCACATATATTTTCGACAAATGCGATGGCCATATACAACTCTGATGAACCGTTTAATTACGATTTGAGATAAGGATTCCGAATAACATTAGGTTAGTTTAATTAAGAAGGAAAGTATACAAAATAAAGCTCCACTCGGTGACATATGTGCGGATTCGAGAAGAAGGATAAAATATTAAAAAAAATTTCTAGGGACAAAGTCCTCAACACAAGAGAATATTCGAAAGAACTTCCATAACATATTTTCTAGTATGAAGCCACCTTATTCCTCTGACAAGACTGGTATTGCTAACAGGGCCCAACATGTTCCAATCCATCTTGGAATTGTCGACATAGCCAATTAATTCTGTTTCGTTGCAGCCCGAACAATGACTCACAATATTCTCCACATTGTCAAAACTTCTCGTCCGTGCTCATCTTGCTCTATTCCGGGGTGCCATTAAGCAATCGTAATCATACCTATGATCACCTTAACATTACTTCTGTCCAGGTACAGTAACAGTCTGTTACCTGTGCCTAAAGGCCCTTATATCACGAAAATTGGTTAGTCCTGACCAAAATCTCACCCAATACAACAATGTAGTAAGGGATGAGTGGTGGTTTAACAATTTCTATCTCAAGCTCGTTGCCTTTAATATCGCATTGCCCTGGTATTCAACACAGTCTTACTAAGTAATGTTTTATCAACCTGAACATGCTCGGAGCTTTCAACTCCGCCTGACTACAAACTTAGGCATTTTCCAAACGAAATATAAAGCATACAAGATCGCCAGTATTTCCTCCCGAAAAACACTACATGCTTAGGGAAGTGTGATAGATATTAGGAAAATCGTCAATTCTATGCAAAGCTAATTCTCTTTGCCATTTTGGATTTGTCAGTAAATACTTTTATACAAATACGTAATTGTAATTTACGAGAAAATGTGGCCTAGAGTTTTATATTAATTAATTTAAAATTTCGATAGGCGATGCACCTTCCATATAAATAGTAAATAGTTATAAATGAATATCTGCAGAACTATAATATTGAGTTATTAGAATGGGTGTGATCAGATCAGTGGGAGTAACCTCTCTCTTATATAAAGTAAATATTTATTATAGAATATTTAGAGAACTATTGTAAGGAGAATCTTAAAACTATGCATAAGTTAGATTCCATGGGCAGCCGCTCCTCAAGCAGCTCACTTGGGTCCATTCAAATATGCATAAGTTATTTTGTTACTATTGTACGGATTCGAACCAGAAGAGTAAGGGAAGCAGCTCTGGGAATAGGAACCGTGCCACGTCCTGATTTTATGCAAAGTTAATATTATCTTCAAAATTCGTACGAGATGCGATACCATTCCTGCTGAAAGAGGTATAGATGTTAAATTCCACACAAAAGTGTAAACGTGCCAACTAAGAATATTTAAAGTTTCATGAATTTTTAACTTGTATGTATATTTTTGTTGTTAGTATTTATGTATATACAAGGATGTATTTTCCAACATAAAGGATTGTTTAATTTTTATGGCAAAATATAAATGCTTATATGTGCACTTATGCTCATATTTATATTCATACTTAAATACTACTGCTATACAAAAATGTTTGTATGAAATGTCCTTGTGCGAACAACATCTTTTATTTGTCCCACTTCCAAATGTTGTTTATTACCACTACTATGACTACTTTTTTCTTTTTATAAGATTTTACGTATTATAAACTCATAATATTGATGCGTTTAAAGAGACTTTAGCTCGACCATCTAAACATTAACTTTTTAAAGGTTTTTATTACTGGTTATAAGTATGCATATAGAAAAGCCTTGAAGCAACTAATTCGAAATTCTTTCGATTCAAATCAGGGCGTAAACTTAGGTATATCAAGTACATTTCGTTTTTTTGTAATTGAAGTATTCAAAACCTGAGATCAGTAATGCATAAATGTTGGTAATATAAAGGTATAGAAATTTAATAACTTTAGAATTTCAAACAAACAAGGTTGAGTGGGTAATTCGGTGTGTAAAGTTTTTCGTTGACTTCATTTGAATGAACTTACCGAAAATTAACATGCTATGAAAAAACTTTAATTTTAATGCTTGACCCTGACTTTAGTGGCTTTTGATAATGACTTTTTTTAATTCTTAATAAAACATATATTTAGCTTTATTTATTTTTAAAGAATTTTCATAAATTGCTCAATCTTAAAAAATATCCCATAAACTTGCGTTCTTATGTTTGTTTACTATTACATAATGAAAAATAATTTCTATGAAAAAAAAAAAATAACCATAAAAAATATTATTACATTCATCAGTTTTAATTTACAATGTTATTCTTTAACATCAAATGGTACTGTATCTCTTCATCATCATTCATATCAGCAAACATTATTGCAATCGTCATCCTTCTATATTGCTGCAACACAATATTAAACAAAAAAACCAAGTTAAAAGTATAGTCGGGCATTTCTGACCATTAAATTCACTGCAGCAAACTATTGTATATGCATTTTAAACTGAGTATCTAGTTTTACGCATATGTTAGGTTCCATCAAATCATCTTACGGAGAATTGTTAATCACCATCCAATATGATAGAGTTAGAAAATAAGATTCATTCTCCATAGCATTTATCTCGATGACACATTTACTTCTTATATACAGTTCTAATCAACTGAGGAAAAAAGACGTTGGAAAATCGACAACAGTTACAGTGTCACTTTTTTTCGACACCGTACGTTAACAATGATTTAAACTTCTTGTGAAGTCTCTTGATTTCTACATGACGGCGCCAAGTAAGTCTTTTAGCTAAGTGAATACCAAGGTACTTATCATAATCGGACTGAGGTATATTAACATTTTTAGTGTGATAGGTGGACAACATCTCCTCCTCAGTGTGAACGTAACATGTTTACTTTTTAACTCATTTACTCACTCGTATTCTCCATTTATTTAACCATGTCTCCAAACATATTAGGTAGCAATCTAGTATACTAGATGCTATATTTGGTTTTTAATGCTAACTAATATTAAAATATCGTTCGTAGGTAAGTCAGAGGTGTAAATAAAATAGAGGGTAGGTCCAAGAACACTTTCTTGTGGTACTCCTGCTCTAATTTTAAATCCCCTTGTCACGTAATCGTTGTACTTAACTCTAAATAAACGGTCCGATAGATAAGAAAGGACAGTTTAACTCTAATAAATATGTTCATTATAATTGGTAAAAAAAATTAAACATTTAAAAAATCACTATTTTTAATCATTGCCTGAAGGAGTACTAATCATTTGTGAAGCCTTTGAGATGCTACCCACTGGTCCCCACTCCGCCTACGAAGCTGAACAACTGTAAATCAACTCGAAAAACCTCAGCCGAGTAAATAATACAGCACAACATAGAAGTGTGGTCTTGATCGTATTATTTTAGTTTTAGGTACAAAATGATTTTTATGAGCATTGATATGTTCCCAAGAGTTGTTTATCTCTACCGTAGCAACAACTTTGTTAAATATTGTTAGTGAAAAATTAGGACTCAAAAAAAGGACTCGAAAAGCTATTTTTTTTGACAAAAAATTTAAACAAAATATTATTGCTGGACTCTTAGCTATATTATTGATATATATTGGTTAGCGGTGATGACACTGATGACACCTTTTTTTTGAGGGCCCCCTGATTTCAAACTGAGTATAGGATTTTACTACCCTTTGGTAGTAGAGTCGAACCTATACTGTAATGACCGTGTGTTTTTCCAAAAGTCTTCATTTGTTGCACAGTGTTTGGTCCGATCTTCACAAATTTTTTTATGGCGATTTCTACATAGATTATAGTTATTTGTGTCGTATTTCAATCTGATGAAGATATTCGTAAGAAATATCTGCGTATGCAAGTGAATTTAGGTAGGGTTCTATGGTCAAATATGAACCGATCCACACACAATTTTGTTTTGTTATTTCTTTTTACATAGGACTTATGCTAGTTGAATTTTGTATGGCTGCTGCTATTATATACATATATGCTCGTCTTGGCGGATTGATATATTGCTAAAAAAAAAACTTTTTTCGTATTTTGGAATCTACTACAAAAAGTAGCATGTTTTTTGAAATATATTTAAAAAAAACTAAATAAAGTCATTGTAGAAAACTAAAATTTTAAATCTTAAATATATTTTAAACTATAAGAGATAATCTAGTGAAATTAATTTTCTCAAGTTCATTTTGATGACTGCTGTGGATAATACCCTATTAAAAAATCGATTCGATATGCAATAATCGATATCACCAAGAATTTTTCATAATAATTCCAAAGCGATTTATATCCGTAGTATCCATATCGTCAACGGATACCCATTCTTCAGCATCATCGCCCAGATGATGTTGTTGATAATGTTTATTCAATGAATTAGATACTGCATGATCTCATGATGAAATAAGAAAAATAGGTTTTAAAGCTCAAAACCTTTAACGAATTGGTATGGTCGACTCGAATGTAGGATATAATGAAAAGAGAAGCTTGTTGAATAGCAACAACTCCTACAGCAATAGTCAACAAGAATTTTATTATGTTTGTTGCAGTGTTGAAAATTACAATATATCGCACTCAAAATATGAATGCGTTTTCAATCTTTTCAAATGTTAAGATACATGAATACATAGAAGTGTATGAAAGTTTGTATGCATGAATATACGTATATTAAAAGTATTCAGCAATACTTACATATTTACGCACATATATACTATATGATGCTGCATGTTTACACACAAATAAATGCCCTGCGTACCGCGCTGTTAAATATATTGGGACTAATGTTAAAACCTTTAATATTGTATGTATTTATAAGACTTATCTATTTTGAGCATGTTTTCATTGTTAAATGGTCTAAGTACATCCACCCTTTGCATAACTAGTTTAATTGCTAGTAAATGATTGTTGTTTAATCTGTAGACTGTAGAGGTAAGAACTTACACCACCTTTACCTGTATATTTGTTAATGAAACCACTTAATATACTTTAAAGGATCCCAGTATATTCAAATGTGTTGCATATGTGGCATTATTGTTAATTAAAACTTGGCTATAGTCATTTTTAAAACTGCAGAGTTTATATATATACATATGTATACGTCTATGATGTTCATATTACATCAAGTCATATATGTTTTTATAAAAATGTATTTAAAAATAAAAACATGATCGAAATAATACATACAAATGTTTACAAATTTTATACACATCCCTCTAAGCCGAGATTGGAATATGATGTTAAGTGTTTCCATACCATTAGTAATACATATATTTGATATTTTTGCTACGTTCTTAATGCATTGCTTTATGTTCATAGCTGAAATAAATAAAGCTTACATTTTAAGGAGTGAGATCGAAATTATTTTCATACATATATGTTAATAAAAACGAAAACACTAAACTTACAGTTTTAATTTTTTTTAAATCATTGAAATTATTATTACAATTTCCAAAAAAAAAAAAAAATTATAGTTTTAAACACTAGTGATGAAATTTTGAATCTTTTTCGGAAACCCTTCAATTAATGTTTTTATAGTGCCTTCTGTCACTTTGCTCGAACAGGTAGTCCATCTCCGTTTAAAATCTACCACACTTTTGGACACCTTTTTTGTGCTCTTCAATTCTCTTTTAGCAAGAGCCCAATATCTCTCCACTGGCTGCTGCTTATGAATGGAAGCAGCCTCTCTTGTAAACATTCCTTAATATAAATTTCGGTATTTATAGAGCCCGTTGTAACAAATGATTGGCTTCTTTTGCCGCAACTGCATATTGCTTGCCATGCCAGAAACTTTTTGGGAAATTTTGTCTGCTTTTGGGTCCTAAACTTTTCTTTAACATTCCTTCGAGTATCAGCAACATAAAATTTTTGACCAGGAAGTTGCGAAAAATCTGCCAGAACATACGTTTCGTCATCCATTATGCAGCAAGAATATTATTTTATAAAACTTGACTTCAATTTCCGTGCTCTGTTTTTGGACTCTAAATTTTTAGCAGCGTTCCTGTCAGGAACTTTTTGAGCCTTGTATGTTTTTAAACCAGCATTAGCTGTTCACTAACAGTTCTTCAAGTTTCTCCAAAAATGTCTCTTATTAATAAAATGAGAAGTGAAAAGGAGGCATTATATTAAAAATTTAAATTTCCTAATTTTTAATTTTTTTTTCCTCGCAAAGCATCTTCTGAAAATTTCGAATCGAATGAAAAAAAATCATCCAAATCGCTCCAGCCGTTCTCACGTCATGCCATTTCATACATGGATAATTTCATTTTAAGAAACTTTTATCAACAAATTTGGTGTGTAGATAAATATTGCATAAATATTACATGTAAATATAGTGTTCTTCTTCTTCTTGCATAGCTTACACCGACTATGTTTCTCAATGATTCGAGGAAGGTTCGTGGAATATTCCAAGTTCTCATTTTTCTTGTCGTATGTCAATAGTTGTCTTGTGACTACAGAACGAAAATCAATTTGGTTTGTTATTTTGAAGTTCTTTTTCTAACACGATGTGCATATATTGGGCACTAAAAAATGGAAGTGGCCAGTATATGCACATCATGCATATAAGGTAGTTGGCCACGGCATTATCACGAAGATCAACACAACCCATGTCTTGTTTATATTCTTTTATCACTTTCGGCTGTGGAAATGTTACGGTTTTCCCTGCTTGCGACAATATCTTTGACCAGTGGTTCTACTGTGAAGTTATTTATTATAACATTGACAACAGAGTATTTCCTGTTGACTGTCAACTAAGTGATCAAATTCTCCTCGCATACCTTTCTTTAAATATAGCAAGGAAAAATTTTCCATTCTGTTTTCACGTATAGTTCCAGTTGTATAAAATTTTCGCTTTTCAAAAGACACAGAAAATGATAAGAAGAACGAAAAATTGTCAAAGAAAACTGTATGAAATTTAGGATCAGGTACGTTAGGAAGCAAATCATAAACTTTTTGAATCATAAACTTTTGAAATTCGACCACTAGTCAAAAATGGATTAGTAATTTTCGTACGTACTTTTTTCTGGTCACTCATTTTAATCAGACTAACAACAAATGAATATAATTGACATTAAATATAACAACTGACATGTTTTACAAAGGTAACTTGATAAGAAATCAAATAATACTTGGGTTAAAAGTTTTAATGAAAAACGTGTGTTAAGAACTTTACAATCTCACTCCTTAGTAAGATTTAGTTTTCATATGCTAAATTTTGAATGTAATTATTGATAAATTCACTGAAATCTATTGTTAAGGGATAAGCTAGTTCCTATGCGCATTTTACAACCTGTTTCCAAAAGGCTTTAGAAACGCTAAAGATATAATACAAATAAAACTGTAGAGTGTAATAACAGACACTCAAACTTTATTTGTAAAAATATTAAAGATTAAACAAAACACCAACAATAATTTGATATTATTGGAAAAATGTTGATATTATTGGAAAAATGTTGATATTATTGGAAAAATCTATACATATTTATATTAAGAGAATGGCAAAGGTATATATACTTGGAAAAACCTGGTTCGTACCTTTTTAATGACGTTTAAAAATTAACATTAAACAGAAAAACCTTTGGCTTAAAGATATGGCCATGGAAATACTTTAAGTGAAAAAAATTTCGATCATGTGAATGGATTAACCACAAATTTCTAGTTGTGGGTTATGCGCATCTTGAATGTGCGAGTGCATGCGCAAATTAAAAACAATTAAGAAAAATTCATCCTATTTAATATACCGCTTACACGACTGTGTAAATCTAACTACATTATATATTAGTTTGTATTAATTTTTTGCTACTTATATCTTTTTCAGGTGAAAAATTCGAGTGAAAACAGGTTCGATGGATGCGGTACAAGGAAAGTAAATCTGGAGTTTTGCAGTACAAATCATCATAGCTGCTTTTAAGCAACTATCTATTAACCCTCGTCGTACAAAGATGCCGATTCCACGATTGGTCGTAAGTTACACGTCCCCATTAGACATATTACATAACACAAAACTCGATTTATTAGATACTAGTCGACCGCCCTGGCTTCGCCCGGTAGCTATTTACTAATGACTTGCAGCAAACACATATACCACTAATTAAGAACTTTCTAAAGTTTAACATGAGAAGTGAAAAGGAGGCATCAAAATGTAGTTCTTAGAGTTTTCTTAAAATTTTTTCATACTTAAAAAATTATAAGTGAAAAGGAGGCAGTGTTGTTAGTTTTTTCAAGTTTCTACAAAAAATGTCTCTTATTAAGAAAAATGAGAAGGGAAAAGGAAAAATATATTAACACTTGTTATTTGGCTATTGTGCAGTTTTAAAGAAAAATATTGCTCTTTGAAGGAAAAGAAAAAACGCTAATGGTTTATTGGGTATTTGTGTACAATACTGGGTTATCCAACAAGAGATGTTATTTTGGTTTTCAAAGAAAATTGCATTTTTGGAGATATGTGATCTGATGTTTATTCCATAATAAAGAGGAAGGTAAGGCGTTAATAATGAAAAACAACATCAGCCAAATAGCCACTACGACCACGCTTACAGGACCATATATTTTTTATTAAAATTTCCATAACCAAGTCGCAAAGTGGCTGGCCTATGTCCTCGATAGCCTCACGAATTCTATTTTTGAGGTCTTGGGCTGTTGGCGTAGACCATATCTTTCACGTGGCCCCAAAGGAACAAGTCGCAAGGTGTTAAATCACAAGATCTCTGTGGCCAATTGTGAACACCTCTTCGAGAGATAATAACATGGACTCGGCCGGCTTGAGTTTTTATGTTAACTGATTCAAGGTGATTCATGACGACCCAAAAATGCTTTAGTTTTGCGAAATGTGTCTAAAAGATTTTCACCATTTTTGTAGTGAATTTTAATAATTTCAATGCATTATTGAAGCGTGTATGGTTCTATTTTTAGTAATGGTGTTGTTTCTACTTGTCAAATGTCAAAGAATAAAAGCTTCAAAAGTGACAGCAACTGAAATACCGGGTGATTCAAAATAACACCTCTTGTTGGAAAACCCTTTATTTAAGTATGATATTTCTTTAATTTTCTATACAAAAAATTTTGTTTTTTCGCTTTCCTGAAAAGTTGACGTTTTGTCAAATATCCACAGATATGTTCTGGGTCCTCATAATATTTTAAGACGATCAGGCATGTCCGTCCTTCTGTCTACTGAAAACACGTTAGGGACCAAACGAAAGGAACTAGCTGACTGAAAGTTGCCTGTTTATTGTTTGGTATTGAAAATGGGCAATATCACTCCATGATTTCACGTAGCCCCTATAAAAATGTCCCCCTGGAATACTGTTAGAGCAGCCATAAATATGTTGATTAAACGGCAATCCTAATAATATTTTGCACAAATTAGTTCTAAATACTCTGAAATTGTACTGTAAAGTGCGGCGAAAATCGGGCACTCTATCAAATTCTGTACAATTCGAACCATAACTAATTCAAGTCACCATAGAAGACCAAAACTACATACTGATGGTGGGTAGACAACATTCCGCACAGCTGAATAATTTTTAATTTTTTTAGCTTAAACATTTTTTTATGATTATGATCGATCACTTTTACTCCCTATATAGTCATGTTAACTTGAGCAATATTAATACACAATATATAGAAATAAAAAGCATCTTAAAACTTAACCAATTTTTGTAAATTTATTTCCTCCTCACATGGATTATTTTTCAACTAAATTGTGCATTTAGTAATGGAAAATTGAGAAGTACTGATGCATGCCTGCATAAAGCCTAATATAAATTTTCACAAATTGAAAATTGTGTCTTTTCGATACAACTGTATTAAGATGTGTGTGCCTGAGTGCATACTTGTATTACGTAAGTTACTTGTCTGTAGGCTGAACTATATTTAGTTTAAGCAAACTCAAATGTGGTTTTAATAGGAAACACATTTTGAAAGCATTTCTTCTCCTTAAATCTAAACACAATAATTATGTGACAAAGTCGAACAGCATCTTAAGTCTATATAAATAATTTTTTAAAAATATGTTTGTATTTTATTAAAAGTTGAAATATGTACATTAAAATGGCTTAAGTTATATATTGTGTAGAAGGCATATCAGAGTGTAAATGAATTTTCTGTCTCGCTTAGGCCATCTTCAGCATTCTTTAGAAGCGCATAGTGTTAAGCTGTAAACATATATGATGCTATCAACGCAAAAGTGGTGTAACCCACATTTTTTTTGGTTGCTGCTTTGGTGTTACATACATACATCCTTACATTACCAATATCAATACAAAAGTGGGGTAAGCTACCTTTTGGTTTTCAAATGCTTTCATTTTTGCACAGAGCAAATATGGTGTAAGTTGAATATACCACTAAATAAATAGTTTTGAACTGATATTTAGCCTCATATATATTTAACACATACTATATTGAGAAATAGTTTTAAAGAATTGTTCATTATTACTTGTTAATATTTCCCTCTCTAACTAAAATACACTTCAAAAACTATTACGCGTAAATTTACAGATTTATCTCTTAAATAAAGCAAACATTTTTCAAATTCGTTGAAATTAATAACACTAAAACATATTCAAAGTAGGTCAATTCACAAGGTCTATTATCATGTCATATTGTCATAATGTCCCAATATTTCACAATGGTTTTTATTGATTTTCAAGCAAAAAATGTCCTAAAACAATACTTCTTTCTATGCTATGTTTATTGTGTTATCCTAACGAACCAGCAGAGACCAACGCCGAATGCCTAAGTGTCGGTTAAGCCGAGCCGCCGAGTCGTGATATATTAGAACATTATGACAATATGACTGATAAGAGACCTTGTGAATTAACCAGGTATTTTTAAATATACAAATACAGCGTTAAAAATAAAATCGTAAAACTATGATTTGCGACGTAAGCTGTTTTAGTGTATTGCCACAGAACTGTATCTTATTGAGTTTTTATCACTTCTGTTTATTATATGAACATTTTATTTGAAAAATCTTTCTATTTGATACATGTTGGCACAACACATAAGTACACACAGCATACGTTTATTATTATAAATAATACACTTTTAGCTTGCGAGTAAATTTATTAAAAAATATATACGTATAAAGTTTTTAATATATATTTTTTTCTAATAAGGCTAATATGCAACAAGGTGGTTTTTATTTATAGCTTGCTTTAGAAAAATCAAATAATAGAGCAAGATTATTAAAATAGGCAATTGTTGGCGTAAAATACGATTTTTTAAAGATGCATATGGTAAAAATTGTATAAGTTTAATATTACTTTATTAAAACTAGTTTGATATAAACAAATGTTCTAAAAAACATCAAGAAATAACGAAAATAAGTTTAATGAAATATCGATGTAAGTAAATATTCAAGGTTTAGGCCACAGTTTGGAAAATATGAAATAATCGTTGCATTAACTTGTCTAGTGTCCATCAGAGATCAGCAATGAGTAGTGAAACAGTAAGTAGAGTTGAATAATGACTCAAAATTTCTTGTACTTATACGCATTCATATTTATTACAATGTTGTCGAGACTCATATCCACTCATAAAGTTTGAGGTAATCATCATACTCATGATTAACAATATTTATGACGTTGTTGATTTAGATTCTACTTAACGGAATTTATATAGACGATGCGAAATAAGTATGATTCGAATACGAACATTAGAATGCTAATTATGAGGTTGTGTGTTTCAGCGTTTCTTTTTTTGATGAAATTTTTTGCTCATATATTCGTTATTTATAGACGGATTTTGCTGATTTTAAATAGGAAACTTCTCGAAAGCATGTATCATGAGTATTTTCCTAAAATTATAATCCAGTCTGAGGTTATTTAAGAATCTGTTTGATTAAGACCGTGTGTATTACTTATTAGTAGTTGAAGATTTTGAACTGCTTATATACATATTAGACATTTGCGTGACAAAATTCTAAAATCCTAGTGTGGACGTAGTGAAGTTCCAGATTAAATCATAATTTTATATTTGGCTGTCCGAATCTTGTATGCCCACCACCAATATCTGACCATAAAATATTTTTCTGATATACAAAAGTTGGTAGAAAAATTTCGGTTCATAAAAAATTTGTATGTCTAATTTCATCACGATATTAACTATTATTAGACAGTTATGGTACGGGGACTTGGATCCAAATTTTGGCTGACTTTCACCATAATTTACAGTATAATTTCAGAGTACCTATTTTATCAGGATTGCTGCATAATCAAAATATTTGTGTTTGTTCAAACAGTAGTTCGGGGGAACAACTGTATGGGGGTTAAGTTAAATAATGGGTCGATGTTGCCCATTTTCAATACCAAACAAACCTTATCAACAGACACTATTTGGTGACAATTTCAGCTAGCTCCTTTCCGACGGGACTTAGCTAGATCATCTTAGAATCTTATGAGGACACAGAATATAAAGGGTTTCTCAACAGGGACGCTACAAAAATAGACCGATAGGGACAGCAAACGACGCCATATTTTTTGCCGCTCTTTTGACATTTCTCTTCAGTAAGGTTTGCCATTTCATGGAAAGATATACGAGCCAACAACGAGTCGAAATTATTAAAATTTACTACCGATATTCGGAGTCAGTGGCCTACGCTACGTCCAATTTATGGTCGTAATAATCGTCCTACCAGATCAACAATTGAGAGTCTAGTGGAAAAATTTGAATCCACAGGCACAGTACGAAATGTTCCCGTACCAGTGAGACAAGGAAGTGACCGTAGTGTCGAGAATATTGCTGCCGCTTAGGCTTCAGTTGAAGAAAGCTCAAATGTGTTTCTCACACGTCGTTCTCAAGCGTTGGACATCTCTGTGAGGTTGTTGTGGCGAGTTTTGCGAAAAGATTTTGGCCTACATCCTTACAAGATCAAACTGACGCAAGAATTGAAGCAGCTTGACCACCAGAAGCGTCGTTGTTCGTGAATTGGGCTGAGCAACTACTTGAAAATGATTCGGATTTAGCAATTAGGTTGATTTATGCTTGAAAACCGTCGAAAATTGGGTTCAGCGTCTGGACTTATGCAAGCGTGTCCGTGGTGGCCATGCAAAAGAAATCGAGTTCCATACATAATGGCATCGAACGTACTTTCACAGGAATAAAGAATTTCATTGATATCCAAAACCGTTATTGTTTTATTTAAAAAAACTATTGAAAAACCCTTTATATACTAATATGGGTCTGCGACAAATATTTTGACAGAATGAATATACCCCCATCTTTTTTGATGGTGGGTATATCAAGTGTGCTATGTTCGTTTGTACCGAATATTATGTCCCCTTCACCAAGCATTCTTCAAACGAATCTTTGAAATATAGCAAACGTAAATATAGAAATTTGGAAAATTTATTTGAATAGCTGAACTCATTATGATGATCTTGTATGATGATCTTGAATATAAGAACTTTTGAAAAAAGTACTAAACAAGCAATACAATTTTTTCACATTTAAAGTCAAATACATCTGAAACCAAAATATTGTTTAATTCACTTCAAAACTACTTTTCTTAAATGAGAATCGAATATAGGACCTCTTAGCCCCCAGTCAGCTATACATTCACTAATATACATAAATATGTTTAACTGCATTTACATTGCAGTTTACATTTACAGTCAGCCAGCTAGGCAGACGGACATCGTTTAGTCGACTTAAAAACTGATTCTGAATCGTTCATTATGCTTATGGTGGATGTTAGACTACCATTGTGGTGGTGTAGGGTATAATTACTAATATATTTAAAGCAAATAAATTAAAAATTTGTGCATATGGAATGGGAAAATTAAAAAAAAAAAATTGGAATAATCTGGAAAATCGTTTGTAACTCCTTAATTCGTTAACGGGAGATTTAAAACACCAGACCGACAGGAGTGTAAAAGTTAAAAATAAAATGTATGGAAATCAAAATAGATCCACGAATTGATTAGTAAACATAAAATTGGTTCCAGAAACGTTCCAAGGATTGCGTATTGGAACTTGTTTTGAAGGTACCAAAAATGTAATTTCGGGAATATCTTATCATATTAAAAAAAAACTTATAAAAGTAATTGAGAATGTTATAAAGAACTTTATAAGAACGTGTTGTTCTATCACATTTTAAATCATAAATCAAGTGTTTGCTTTCGCTCTTTTGTTAAATTATGCATTTTGTATACATTGGTTTCATTATCTGTTTTTTTTTTTTTTTTTTTTGGAAATAATTTTAATCAGCAGACGATTTTTTAAATCACTATTTATTTTGTGTGCAAATTATATGTTTCTAATTCAAAAACAATTTACATCTTTTAAACTCAGTAGTTTTCCGATTTAAGGAACCTAAAAGTTGTCAGAATTGTTCGTCAAACTGAAAAGTTCGTTATATCACAAAATTCTTTCAGCTTTCCCACTAATAGTACTCCTTTATGGATCCCCTGGGCTACCAATCATATGTGTGTTACGTATACCATTTCAAAAATATAAATTTTTACCAATGACCCTGCAAATTCAATAAAGATATTAAATTATTTTAGGCTCTCGGAGTGCCACTTCAATATGGTTATAGTTATAACCCTGGTTAACAGCACACTGTAAACTGCAAAATAAGACTGTTCAAAAATGTGGTTTTTGTCTCTGAATGTTAAATGCGAAGTTATCTTCACACACGTTATATTTTGAACACGTTAAAATAATTATATTTATTCGTTAAACTGAGCATAAGATATAGTTTTTGTTCGCTATATAAGGTACACAACCAAATATACCCGATTGTCTTTAAAACGAATGTATAAAAAGATAAAATTTTTTTATTTGTACCAAATAAATGATATGCAATTTTATTATCATATAATTAATAATAATTTTGAGAAATGGTATTTAAAAATAAACTAAAAATTAATTTTAGTTGGGAACACTATGTTTTTGGCTCAATAAAAACGAAGCCACCCTAATGAACATAATTCTGTGATCAGAATATCAATTTTGTAACGTTGAATACGAAATTTACCATATTATTACTTTGTCTTTCCCACCAAAACACCAAACTCTTTCGAATCCATTGTGTCTCAATCTTAGATAGTAAATAGTATAATTTTTATACGCAACTATTTACCGGAGAATTTTGAGAAATATTAGCCCCTCTTTGCCATTGGTGAATCGTATGATCACTCTTAATTTTCCCCAGATTTAGGTAAATCTGTGCAATTTTTATGTATTTCAAATTCAGAAAAACTAAACTAAAATTCACACTTTCAAGTCTAATGTTTTATATGTGTGTATGTATTTTTAGAAATTTAAAAATTCTATGTGTAAAACACTTTACTTTATATGCCACAATATTGTCTACGACTCGTAAATGTTTTCATTTAATCTTATGAATAGAATTTTAATTAGTGTCAAGCCAACTAATTGAATACATTCATCCACATGAATGATGGCAGGTAAAAGTCATAGCTATAACTACAACAATAATGAATACTTACATTATGTAAAGAACATTTATGCTAAATTCTATATTCATACCTAAAGTTAAATAACCACAACGTGATTTTTGTTTGTTTTAACTCTTACAATAATTATTTGTATGTAATACTTATTAATGAGCTTAGGACAATAAAAATGTTTTCTGGTGATTTGTAGTGATATTTTTATTACAAAAATGTTTGCAATGAATTGTTTAATGACAAAACGTTTGAATAAGTAAAATAAGTAAGAATGTATGGTCAGTCAAGCACGTTAATATAATACCCTACAATGTGTAAATGAGCAAAAACATTTTTCTTTTGTTAAATTATATTTGGATTGCAAAATTTTTAAGAGATTATTTATGCTCGTTAAATAGATTTTAGAAAGTTGGCCTTATATGGGAACTATGACCAATTATGGACCGATCGTATGATTAGGTCGTATGACTTGTGTCTACATTAAACTTATTACCGTTAAATTCAATGTGGATACCGATATTTTTAATGGATAAAGTGATTTTCTGATGTAGTCCTTATATGTGATGTGAAATTACTTTCGTATATATTAAACTTATTTGAAGCGAAATTTGTGTGGATACCTAAATTAAACATTTATGACCGATAAAGTTCTGTTTCGGGACTACATTTGTATGAAAGCTAGGTGAAATAATGGACCGATTTTAGGCAGTTTCAATATGCCAAAGGAAATTCATGTGCCAAATTTTGCGACCTCTACTTTGCGCTTTAGGTTTAATCGACTCAGAAAGTGATACTTTAATGTGGGTGTAAGACTAATGTTTTTGGCGTTACAAACATCAGCACAAACGCATAATATCCTCTACACTATGGTGGTGTAGTGTACAAATACACTGATGCTTATAATTTTTACTGAAATAATACCTATCATTTAGGCAGTTTCAATATGCCAAGGCAAATTCATGTGCCTAATGTGGTCAAAATACATATCTTCAAAATTGCGACCTCTACTTTGCAACGATACGCTCGCTGAATGATATTGGACTTGCTTCATCAGGAATTGCAGCTGCGTTATTGAAAGGCGGTCGAAATGCTCATTCAGCACTTAAGTTGTCATTGAGTATGCAAATCAATGAATATCCAACATTTCCAAGAACAGTTTTGCAGCAAAGCAAACTGATCGTTTGGGACGAGTATAAAAAGTCTTTGGAGGCATTAGACAAAACCTTGCCAGATATACGAAACCGGTCAATGCCTGTGTGGTGGTGCGATAATTCTGTTGGCAGGTGATTTCCGGCAAACATTGCCAGTGATTCTACGGTCAAAGGCAGCCTTAATGCATGTTTTAACTCATCCGTTTTGTGGAAACATCTCAAGAAACTCAAATTGAATGTGAACATGTGTTAAGCTGCAGAACGATCGATCTGGAGAAATATTTTTCAAACAATTGTTGGACATTGGCAATAGAAAAATCCCGGTTAACATTTCGACAGGCTGCATTCAATTTCCCGTCGCTTTCTGCCAGTTCACCAAATCGAAATCCGAACGCATGGAAAGGTGTTTCCAAACATTGTACAAAATTACAAAAATCATGATTGGTTTTGAGAAAACGTGCTATTATAGCAGTGAAAAAAATTGATGTCGACGAATTGAATATTAAGATTCAAAGTGAAATTTCTGTCGAATTGATGACGACAAATCGATGGGTTAGATGGGATAGATGACGACATCAGCCTGGGAAGTAACGGATTCCCAGGCTGATGTCGTCATATATCCAACCGAGTTTTTAAACTCGCTGATATTACCAGGATTACGGTAATCATAATGTTACGAAACATAAACCAACCACGTCTTAGTTAAGGCAGCCGACTTGCGGTAAAAACCTGATAAATAACTTCATCGAAGCAACAATACTTAAAGAAAAGTACAAATAGAAGACGTTTTCATACCACGGATCCCAATGGCTCTGACCGCTTGTAGTTTCCGATACGGCTTGCATTCGCAATGACAACAAATCTCAAAGGCAGTCATTGCGTGTCAATTTTTTGTCGCCTGTTTCCGTGTCGGAACAACATCACCGTTTTTTATCTTTTCAACTATTTTTACACATTTCAAAAAGCTTCTCACAAATTCACAAATCGAACACAAACTTTTTTCTATTTCGGACAGGACATAGTCAGCTAGCTGATAATAAATTACAGTGTATATATATACTTATGCCCTTCAAAATGACATATAAGGTATTCAAACCCAAAACCGTGTTTAAAAAATACGCCATCTATTGTAAATCCTGTATTTTTATACTATTCACCATGAGTGGCAAGGTTTGTCATTCTATTTGTAGTTTCTACATTTTTCATTTGCGACCCCACAAAGTAAATATATTCTGGATCATTATAGATATCAAAGTCGATATAGCCATGTCTGTCTGTATGTTGAAATCAACTTTCCGTAGCCCCCAAATAACTTATAAGCATGATTGATACATCATGGGGAATTCTTCCGGCTCGGTTGCTATTTAAAATCGAGAAAATCAGCCCACAAATGGCTGAGATATAAGAAAAAAACCGGGACAACCTCCATTTTGGTCTCTTTTTGATCTATGTATATCTGGATTACTAAGTCACTAATATAGACAATATGCATATCTAATGGTAGATAGTCCATTGCAAATCTATTGTAATTTGTAGTAATTTTTTGTCAAATTTGTTTTCCCTAATGAATTAAATTTTTTTTTTTAAATTTTGAAAAACTATTTTGAAAAAAAAAAATTTTTAAATTTTTTTTTTTAAATTTTGAAAAAAAAAAAATAAATTATAATTTTGTTTACCTAAAAATATGTAAAAGTTTTATTTTAAAGTATAATTTGGTGAAGGGTATATAAGATTCGGCACAGCCGAATATATGTCGCTATCTTTCTTGTTTTTCATTTAATTTGTTTGTAAAATAAAAGAATTCATAACTTCAAATACAATACGCCACCTCTAAACGTTATCAGATTTTGCAATAATTTTCAGCATTTGGTTTTTAGATTACCTTGGGAGCAATGAAAATCGAAAAAAGTCCAAATTAAAAATCACCCTAATCTGCAAATATGGCAATATTGTATGGCTTGCAATTTTCACGAGTTCCATTTTATTACGTGAAAAACATTTTAGTCATTGTAAATAACACAGATGTTTACTTATTTTAATAATATGTATGTATATATTAGAAAAATACCTTTCCAAAGTTTCAGCTCTTATCATTTGATTTAACAATGGGTTAATATGTCAACAATACGTCATCAACACATATGAGTACTAACTTTTCAGATTATATGACAATTAAAAGAGAATGTAGAAAAACGTATAAACAAATAATAAAATAAGTATTTTGATACTCAAACTGTACAGTACACTCTCTTTACACCAACTAATGGAAAAAACACTCTTAATTGTTTTACCCTGATGACAAAACCAACAACAACTACAGCAGCAGCTAAACACAAACTACGAAAACGATCAGGGTTCCCAGATTTTTTTCGAGACTTTTCCCCAAATTTAAATTTTTCATCCCCGAAATTCCCCAAAAAATAGTTTGTGCTATCCCCAAAAATCCCCAGTAAAAATAATAGTTTAATTTTAATTTATACATACATTATTTACACTACAATTAATTTTATTTATGTAGGTATGTAAAATAATTTAAAAAATAAAACGTATAAATTAAAATTTCTGATTTTATTCTATAAGAAATACATTTTTTTATTTACTAAGCCATTCAGATATTATTTTTTTAATTCTAGAGTTTGTTACTTTTTTAGCTTTTAAAAAGAGAAAATACTTTAACTCCCAGTAACACGAAGTCTGTTAACTAATATTTATATGACAGTTTTCATACAAAAATTATTTTAACCGACAGTATAACTATTAGTTAACGCCTAACCAGGCTTCGTGTTAATGGTGGTAAGAATTTTATATTGTAATTTTTAAAAATTAAAACCTCTTATCAAATCACTTTTTTAGGAATAAAATATTATCTATTGATAATACATAATAACAAGGATTGCCAATATAAAATGTCAAATAGCATATTGTTGCAATTTGATGACTTACCAGACTTAAATTTGTATTCCAATGTTTTCTTTCGATTTAAAACAAACTCTTACATAAATTAAATTCTTAGAACAATTCCGTAAATACGGAAACTAAAACAAAAAAAAATAAAAAGTAAAATAAAAATCCCCAAAAATATTCAAAAAATCCCCAAAAAATACAAAATTGCCCCAACTGCTCCCCATTTCCCCAAACCCAATTATTTATCCCCATTTACAAAATAAAATCCCCAATTTGGGGAAAAATCCCCTAATCTGACAACACTGAAAACGATCATTGGAAAAAATAATAATAACAATAACAAACAGCAACAACACCAATATTTAGTGGTAACAATAATGAACACACGGTATGATATGCCGCTGTAGCAGCGAGAAAAAAAATACAATTCACAGGCAGGCAGTAGTAGTTGATCGGTGTTAAACCATGAACACATGAGTCAGTTGACGTTATTTTGTTATTAAAAGTGATTGAGATAATAAATGTTTCTTACTAAAAAAAATATATAAAAAAACGAATACAATAATAAGCCATAAATGAATAAAATGTATATAAATAATTAAATAAAATAATGAAAAGTATATGTAAATAAAACAAAAAGTGAAGAAAATTTATAAATAAATGTAAAATAGAATAAAAAGTGAGTTAAAATTTATAAGAATAAATTAAAAGAAAATGAAAATAAATAAAGAATTTATTCTAAGATAAAGGAATAAACAGTGATCATAAATTTATAATAGAAAGCAAAAGTCATATTCTGAAAATATTTATCTTCGAATATATTATTATTATGCAAATACGCGTATTTTTTCCACCATTTCTACTGATTAGATAAAAATTAACATTTTCTGTCATTGCTCTAAGGCATTATTAGGTAAGTAGCTAAATAAATAACTGTGATATAATTAATTTTCAAGTTCCATTAGCGGGAGAGTTAGTTTTTTTTTTGGCAGTAGTTATAATTGTTTGTATAAGTTTGTTATTCACTAATGCTAAAGATATTGAACAAATATTTCATTATAAGCCATAATAAAACTCTTAATGATTAGTAATGATAGTAACTAATTATTCTTGTTTTTGAAACATTTCGTAAATTTTGAAATTTCTTTTAAAAATAAATATTAGATATCTCTATAAATTATATATTTACATTAGACCAATAACAGCCATGAGTTTAAATTTAAAACAAATTATATTTCTATACTGACTGGCATCGTTAAAAATATATTCTGTGGTAATTAGGGTGGCTATTATATTGGACTTTTTTGATTTTCGGGTTTCCAAAGGCACAAAATTGTTCTCCCTCCCGTCAGCTAAAAAAAATAGTGAACTTTTCAATAACATTAAATTACATTTGGACTTTGCGCTTTTAATTTGAAGATAAGAGTTTTGGGTCAATATTTTCAAAAGAATTAAATGTTGAAAAAAAAAAAAAAATTAAAAATATATATATTTTTTTTTCATTTATCCATGTTGAAATGTAAACAATTAAGGGTGTTATATATGGCTGTGTCGCATCTTTTATCTGGTTCAACCGATTTGGTTAGTTTTATATTTTCTCTCAGAAGAAAATATATGTGATAAATTTCACATTGCACGGGTTTCCAAAAGCACAAAATTGTTGTCCCTCCCGTCAGCTAAAACAATGGTGAACATTTTAATAACATTAAATTACATAATTTGAAGATAAGAGTTTTGGGTCAATATTTTCAAAAGAATTAAATGTTGAAAAAAGCAATTAAAAATATATATTTTTTTTTCATTTATCCATGTTGAAATATAACTAATAAATGGTGTTATATATGGCTGTGTCGCATCTTTTATCTGGTTCAACTGATTTGGTTAGTTTTATGTTTTCTATCAGAAGAAAATATATGTGATAAATTTCACATTGCACAGTGGGGCAGAATCAAAATTTTTTGGAAATAAATCTGACATTTCTAAACGGATGGTCCGATCGGGATAAACTTTGACATTGGCGTAGCCAAGTTATTAAAATATAAAATGGACTCTAGAAATTCTCCAGGTGCGGCACGATTGGGGATCAAAGTAGGGTACCTTTGACATGTAATATTTTTAAACACGTGCCTTTTTTTTCCCATCCGATATCAAAGAAAAAAAAACTTTCTTTAAGGATATATAACAATTTTATGTTTTTTTGTAAGATATCTTTAAGGAGATCATTTTGATATAAAAAACTTGTCATAGTTTTCGAATATGTCGTCCGTACGCCTTTTGGAATTTGACCTAATTTTTATCAAAATTTCAATTTAAGGCCACATTTTCTAAAATCCCAAAGCTGGCATCAGAAAACGGAAATCAGTTTTGGAAACCTTGATGTAATCCATATTTATTACCAAAGCATTTTCCCAGAACCACCGAAAATGTGGATCCTATAGGCAAAATAGTAAAAAATATATTTTTGGGAAGTTTGCACCAATTTTTAGGAATTGTGGGATTTCCTTTGACTTTTTGACAAAGTTTCTGATACGTTGTTATTCATAATAAAATATTAAAAACAACGTTGAAAATTTCATTAAGTTTTGTTAATAAATAAAGATTTCATTACATATTACATATTTATTGAGCTTTTAAAACTAAAATTTGTATCAACATTTTGATAGGATTGCAAATATTAGGAACAATTCGATCCACATTTTTCCGAACTATTTTTTCTTGTTTAGATAAGTTAATTTTTGATAAAGTGCAATATTTTTGAAGAATGGAGTTTTAGAGTGGCATATTTGCGAATCTAATTAAAAAAAAAAAAAAAAATGGGAAAAATGTGAAACGAATTTTTCCTAATATTTGCAATCCTATCAAAATGTTGATAAAAATTTTAGTTTTAGAAGCTCTATAAATTTCATTCTGAATAACAAAGTGTCAAAAAAATCTTCATCAATTTAATATACTAAGCAACAAAACATATAATATAATAAATATGAATAGCTGTAGATATACTGATTTTACTTCTTTATTACAGAATTGGAGATTGCCAACTTTACTTTGCCATCAAACATTAGTTTTTTGCCCTTATTAAAATCTGCAACGAGCAAATGTCTGTTCGTATGTCTATTTAAAATTTTCACATTTGACATTTTTTTTGGCGTTTACCACTTATTAGAGAATGTATGCAGTAAATTTCACATTGCTAGAGTATATTTTTTCTATATATAAGTACTTATGGATCGATAGTCACAATATTTATGGGTCGATAGTTACAATGCTCTCTAGGAGCCTTTTAAAAAATACCTCACACTAATGTGTATAAACTAATTGATAGTTTTCAAACGACCGAAACTAATGGTCCATCAATAGAATCTAAATCTCATTATGACTCAATTTAATGATATTCATGCTGTTGGTACCTTGTCGTCCAAGCAAATCAAAGTTCAGCTTTTTTTATTTGAAGATTATTTTATTCAAATTTGGCAGTATATTTTTGCACAGGATAAAGCCTACGAAATTGGTTGTGATCGGTTCATTAATTCATTTGACCTTATGCAAATATCCTCTCGCAATAGCATATTTGTATTATCAAATTTAAATAGTAAACACAAACAAGTCAGTCTTAAGTCCAATATTGTATCAATAACATGAACACCATTACGAATGTGTGAATTCAGAAATCAACCAATAAGAAATAACCAATTTATTTTCAAAATATTTTAATTATGTTCCATAGTTTTTTATAACAAAAAAAAAAAATAATACTAAAAAATTTGCTAATAATTAACTTTTGAGATAATGACCATAAATAAGAAAGAGTTTTTAATAATTGTTTCGTTATTTCATAAATTTAAACTACTAAGTTTATTTTGTGTAAGATTTATGTAAGATTTATGTGGGTGGACAAAAACGTACATTTTTAGCAGTCTCTGAAATAGATACTAATAATCGTTTAATATCATTTTGTCTCATAGACACAACTTTAAACATCAACAACTCCAAATAAAACAATAATGGCTTGCTGCCAAATCTTAATGAAAGTGAAAAAATAACTCGTTTCGTTATTTGACTAGAAATTGTTCATGGTCTACTTTTAAATTTTATCCAATCTATTTGGTGCTCCACAGTGATCATGAACAAAAATATACAGAATAATATTATTTTTTCTAAAGGTAAGACATAAGATTTCTATCACGAAAAATTAACTAAAAATATTATTTTTGACAAATTAATGAAATAATTGACAAAACTCTATTTTGAAAGTAAGGGTTACGTTTTTTGAATGTCGAAATTGCAGAAAATTTCAATAGTAACCTAAAAGGCACCATTCACGATATGATTTAAAATATTTTTATCTTTTAAAGCCGTAGTCAGGTTTGATTAATTTTAAATAGTAATAGGGGGGTCACTCGGTACGTATTTCATATGTTTTGTGACATGTGTTTAGACATTTTTCCACATGTAAACATGTACATACTGTGTGATCCATATGAAACTTTGTGTATGTAAAATACATGTGTATGGCTTATGAAATTTTTTTCAATAAGAGCATGTTCTATTTTCGTGTATTTTGAAATACAACACCGTGGTAGTGCAAAATAAAAAAGAGTAGAGAAAATCATAACTAAATAAGTTTCATTGCATTAAATATATTTATTGTGATTTAAAAATGTTTTAAACAGACATATAGCTAAAAACAACAAACATATAAACTAATAGAGGTTATGTAACAACCAATTACATATGTACATGTGAACGTGAATATAATGAACCGTATTTATAACGTAAATTTTGACACACACGTGGAATGCCATATGTATCGAATACATGTCCCAATACATATGGAATACATGCCATGTGTCCTCCCTTTATGTAAGGTTATTTTTTCCATAATGAAATTAAATTGTCTTGGAAAAATTGATTCAGAATTCAAATTTCAGATAAACTTTTTGAAAAGTTTTTCATCTTCGATTTTTAATTTTATAAAATTTGTGTCTTTGAATATTTTTTTCAATATGTACTCGTATCAAAATGGGACCAAAATTCAGTATTTACTTTGTGAAGATTAAAAGAGCTCCAAGATTATATGACCGAAAAAAATATTAAGGTGTTGCCGTTCAAACCCACTCCACTAGAATTGTAATTCAAAAATGAGAACGGCTAGGCCGATTTCTGTAAAATTTTTTGTCAGTTGTTCGTATTTTAGTGGAGAAGGTTCTTACGGAAGAAAATCTTTGGAAATCTCTTCCCAAAATTCTGAAAATTGGAAAAATCGAAAATAGAATTTTACTCTAAAGTTTGTCTGAAGGCTTAAAATTGGGACGAGGCGAAGTTCCCCGGGTCCGCTAGTCAAAATACAATAAATATGTTACGTAATAATTGTCCTAATGAGATATACGAGACAAAGAATTTGTATATTATTAAAAATTACCCAGGCCATTAACTTGCCTCAAGCTATTTTAATGAGGAAAAAAATTACATAATTTGATAAATATGCAAATACTCGGATATAAGTTTTTGTCTTCGTAGCATAACGTAAAATTCATTACAGTAATGAATTTTAAATAAAACCTATTCAGAATAAAGACGCCCCAAAGGTTTTACTAAAATCTGACAACGTTAAGCCTTAAATCGCGAAAGTCAATCCTTTATTGTGTGTTTGACTTAAAAATGCGCATTTTTGTTTTTAAATTTGTACCTTTTGTGTCTTCTTTTTCCCATTTTTCGGGTAACATATAAACTCCGCGGCAAAAGAGCTGCTCATTTTTTTAAGTTAAAAACGAATCAAGCCAATACGGATACTCTGTTCTAAACTGAGTGAGCGAGTTCTGCATTTCTCAAAACAAATAGTAGTTGGACGGGACAAGATGTGGACTATAAAGCGGGTGAGGTTAAACATAACAATCACTTCATTCTAAATACTTTTTAACAGGTATTGCAAAATGTGGCCGACCGTAGTCATGATGAAATATTACGGTTTAATGTCTGGCCGCATATTATGGGCGTTTTTCGGCAAATGCTTTCTTCACACGAATCAGTTGCGTTTGGTATGGGTGCCCTGTTATGGTCTGCTCAGATTTCAGCAGTGCATACAGATAATTACCTTAGCGACATGGATATTAGGCTTTGATATCGATTCGGTTGTTTGCCCAGGCTTCACATACGATCTGTTGCGCTTCGGTTCATCGCAAGTAATAATTCGGTGCAAAAATGATTTTCTTTTATAGCGTTCGAACGTCATTGTCTTTCATGGTCTCTATGGTACCCAATTTCCCTGATTTTGGATGAAACATACTGCTCGCAAACGTTTTGAAATTGCTACTTAAGTAGCTCCCAATGATTTAGCAAGCTCTTGTTGAGTTTTACAATAATATTAATAGAGTAATATGTCCAATTCTTGGTCTTCAAACTTTTTTGACTAGTCTGGGCGATATTTGTCTTTCGTGTAAAAGTCACCACTTCTGAACTTCACATACCATCTCTCGGAGGTTGAAACCGATGGAACACATTCATCATATTCTTCGGTAAGCAATCGGTGTGCTTCAGCGGCACTTTTTTTAAAATTAAAGAAGTAAAGCAAACCTTCCCGCATATGACGCTTCAAAGCAAAGCAACACATTATTGTTTACACTATATTGTTTAACTAAGTACCTACGTTATTAATAACAAAAACGCGTTCAAAAGATACGCCATCTATTGTAAATCCCGCATTTTTAAGTCACACACCCAATATGTTAATATTTTTAGTTTACATTTCCTAATCAATTGGCTGAGACACATTAATGGGCTGGGGAATTAACAATAACTTTTAACATTTTTAACCAAATTTTGTTTTTTATATCGCATTAGAACGATAATTATGTACACATTTCGACTTTTTTACATTAAGATTTAAAACTAATTATGTATAACAGGTGGCGCAAAAGTAATCCTCCTATCAGAAAATGCTATAAATTTTGCCGATTATTGGTCAAATAAATGGAGCAGTGTAGCGTAACATTGTTTATTAACGTGTTTTTCGCATGTGTTTACTACACAAATGTCAAAACAGAACTGACATTAGAGGCCAATCGCAAAATGTATAGCATTTTCTGATAGGAGGATTACTTTTGCGCCACCTTATATTGCCAATATATTTGCCTATCATTCTAATATTTTACGGACCATATATCCGTAATACATAAAACAATATCAGGGAAGATGGTCAAAATTCGCAATTAACTTTTTTCGAGCACTATAGACTTTTGTAAAATTTTAAAGTTTTTTTTTAGTTTTCAAGAAGTCATATTTTTGGACCGGAAAATTTCTGAGGAAAAAATGTTTTTGATATGATAGATACTTGCAATACGTAATAACTGTTGTAAATATCTTCGATATTGGAGATGTCAAATACATATGCTGTACGCTTTCAGAAGGATTCTCCTCTCTCTATATTTGTATTTTTTCCTAGATCATGGGAGCGTATGAATAGTATTATTTGGTAAAAATATTAAATTTTTTCATTACTAACTTGGCTTTGAAATAGAATGGGGTTAGCAGTTTTATTAAAAAATATCTATATGTATTTCTTAACGTTTGTTTTTTCATAAGACACAATTTAAAATAATAATAGTATGGAGACATTTTATGTCATCACTGGAAGTGTTGATGCACTATATAAATTGTTTACAGTATTCAATAACATTTAAATAGTACAAAACTTACAGCTAAATCTTGTATATGTATGAATTGTTCAATGAAAATATCTGTAAAAAATATGCAACAATAAAGAAAAAGTTACTTATGTAGTGACATTTATATAATGGAAACTTTTGCAATTATTAAAATATGACTTTCAATATGACTAAACATAAAAATTGTAAAGTTTAACTCATCAGCATTAAATTTTACTTAAACCTTTTCTTTATTAAACATCTACAACAGCAGAAGGGTATATACAATTCGTATTAACCGATTGTATTGCTCTTTGTGGATTTCCATTATTATTTTTCTTAAGAGTGTTAAACGAAAAAAAAAAAAAAATACTTAATACAAATATTTGCATATTATATTTAAAATTAAGATTTTGCGTTGCAAATTCATAGACACGTATAAATATGTATGAAAGTACGTAAGTAGTTATAGTATGCTTGGTTGAATTTGAATATTTTTACACTGAGAAAATATATAAAATGCTTAAGATGAAATACACATAGTTGAGAGATGCTACAGAGTTTTTAATGATTACTCTATAATATGTTCTTGGTCAATATCCACATTTTAATAAACTGGTTTTATGTATTTCCGTGCAGGTTTTGTTAACAATACAAATATGTACTCAGTTGTAGATTGCTGACAACAATTATTTATACCTATTGCATTTGTTTAATTTATGAATTTAGTTATAAATTTCTTTTTATTTTTAAGCAATTAAAAAATCAACAAATTTATATAATATTGGCCTCATAGGCGGTAGTGTGCTAAGCTATTGATCTGAGGGTTGCGGGTTCGATTCCCGACGGAGACTTTGGGTGTGACTTAAATTTTCTGAGTATGTGCATCACCGAAACCAATTTCCCGATGGAAAAAGGATAATAATTTAAGAGAATATATTTTAAAATACATATCCCTAAATTGTGTACATTATTATTTAATAATATACCATACTAAAGTAATAATCCTTATAAAATTCTAAGACTATCCGTCTATGTCCGTCGGTTTGTCTGTTGAAGGCACGTTAGGGCGAACATGAAATGACTGAGGGGTGTGAAATTTTATTGAATATTCCTTGTTGATCAGAAATGTTTTGTGCTATGAGAACATAGATTGAAATCTTTTTTGAAAATGTTTGGCGAGTTGGTAGGAGGGGGGTGGGGGTGTTATCCAAAAAGATAATCCCTACAAATTTTTATGATGCTAGCTCCCTTGGAAATCATTTTTGCCCCAATTTTGGCTTTTGGACACATAGTGCAGTGGCTCATATTTAAGGAATATATTTGGAGAATGAAATATTCATTTTTTGAGATATATTTGTTAAAGGAATTTCCTATTCTATATCTTGTATTGACGAGAAACGAATTTCAAAGAAAAACTTTATTTACTACTCATTAGCTTTAATATGATATCAAATATTATAAAATCCTAACTACACTTTTAAAGTTACTAGCATTTTTAATTTTGAAAATTATAAACTTGAACCTACATAAAAATCAAACTAAAGGGAATTTCGAAATTCTGGAAAACTTTAAATATTTTATGGCCATGGAAAACATGCATTTATATCAAATATTATGGAATTCATAATTTTTTTTATTGAATATTGTTTTCAAAACGAAAAAAATATTCCATATAAATATATTCAAGTATGAAATTCCTCTACAAATAAGTTTTATGTAAAAAGTAATCTCATTTAAGCATGTCTCGCGGATAAATCCATAATTTACTATTTTTTACTTTCGAAAATTACTTTAACGAGCATAAATCTTTTAAAAATGTTGGTATCCACATAAAATTCAACGCATATATGTTTCACATAGAAATAAATAAAGTTTTCATGGCGATCGGTCGATAATTGGTCATAGCTCCCATACAAGACCTACCTCCGAAAATCACTTCAACGAGCATAAAGCTGCTGAAAATATAGGAATTCAAAAAATTTAACAAAAATAAGTTTCGTTCTTCAAAGTTCTAATTCCTTTGAAATCTTTACCACAGAGCTGTCTTGGATATTTGGAATGTGTTTGTTAATGGGGGAAACATCTAATAGAGGATTCGACGAGGTAAACTTCGACTCTTGGTCGGCCAACGACTTAAAAGTAAATGCAACGGATGCAATCCAATGAGATGAATTCATTGGCACTATAAGTTAGGACTAGCTACTGAGTATAATCCGACGAGATAAAAGCTTCGGCTCTCGGTCGGCTAACGACTAAGTATGGGTAATGGATGCAATCCGAGGAGATAAATTATTCTGCACTCATCTAACTACGACTTATTGGCTAATACAAGCTAACGAGTACAATCCGATGAGATAAATGCATCGGCTCTCGGTCGGCTAACGACTAAGTATTGGTAAATATAGGGTATGAATGCAATGTGAGGAGATACATTTTTTAGCTCTCATCGGCTAACTACAACATATTGACTTTACTAGCTAATGAGTACAATTCGGTTCTAGGTCGGCTAACTATGGATTTTAACTACGGTATTAGTATGAAGTAAGAATTGAGGCCTCGTAAGTATAAGTAGATCGGGACTTCGATTCTCGCCCTCTTTTTTCATGTTTTCTTAGATGTCTTCTATTAGAATTCACATAAACTGATTGGGAATTATTAACAACAATATATAGTGTATCAGTATTAATTATGTTATGTTGATGTATTAACTTTTGTAACTGCATTCGAATAAAAAAAAATAAAAAAAAAATTAAAAAAAAAATGTCTTTTTAATTCATTATAAATTTTGTTTACATAAAAATATTTAAATTTTGTTAAAATATTATTTGGTGTAGGGTATAAAGATTCAGCACAGCCTATTTTGTACCAAAACTCAAAATTTCAAATAAAATGTGCAATATCTAAACATTATCCGATTTTGCTAAAATTTTCAGCATTTGTTTTTTAGATAGAAAAGTCCAAGATGGGGGTTGTATTGCTTTTGTCATTCCATTTGTAGTATATCGAAATATTGGTCATAGAACCAAAAACTATAAATTTCCTGGGTCTTCATAAGATTCTGGCTATGTCCGTCCGTATGTCTGTTTGTTGAAAACACGAAATACTCTTTGTTTATAGGGTTTGATTGGAATTATGCGACAGTACTCTAAAATTATAATCTGATGTATGAAGCAAATCGGTCAACATTAGTCTCAAGTCCCCATACTAGGTCCCTATCTGAAAATGATTTGAATATTCTTATAATAATTAATATCGTGATGAAATTGGACATAAACAAGTTTTATATGAACCTATATCAGTCTACCAACTTTTGCGAGTATTATTGAACCTACATATAATGATATTAATATAAATTTCGACATAAGTTATTTAAAGTTTTAAAAAATTAATTACTCTATTCAAGTCCTCTTAGAAGGTCAAAACTACATAGTGATGGTGGGTACACAAGATTCGTCACAGCCGAATATAACACTTTTACTTGTTATTTGTATATCTTTTCGTTTTGCCAATTACTGTTTTATTCAACTAATTAATTTATTTCTCATCGATTAACAAATTGCAGGTTATTCGATTACATTAAATGTTTATACTAAACAACAGTACAGTCTTATCACTAGCAAAATTAGCTAATTTGCTCATATCTGATATTTAAGTAGCTGACGTAATTATTGTGTTGGACCTTGAGGTGCTTCAGCTATATTTATTCAAAAAAATTAGCAATTTGTACTTGAGGACAATTTGTCATTTGTTATCTTTCTTGTACAAAATTGGTATGAGTATAAGTGTTTAGGTTTTTTAAGCCGTTTGTAATTTCTGCAAAATTAGCTTTGTTCGAATACATTTTTGGTAAAACTAGGAAAATAAGAAAACACTGAAAAATATTCCCAAAAATATAAAAAAGTAAACAAATGAAATCCAAGCAAATTTTTAAAAATAAAAAACTAATTGTATTAAATTGTTTCCAAAAAAAAAATTAATGAACATTCTTTATTTTGCTATTTTTACTAATAGTATTCCAAGAGGAAAAATCATAATTTCTGTAAATTAAATTAAAAACATATACATATCAACTGAAAGCCAGTATTCTGAAATATCCCTCCAGCTTCCATTCACTGAACTTCTTTCGTAAAAATTAACTTTTGCAAGAAACTATTGATTTCACTTTTCAGTAACACAAGTGCACCATAAAAAATAAACATTTTAAAATGGTAAAGAAATTAATTACAACATTACTGTCGTCTTGTTAACCAACCATATTTAATTTCATATGTCCATTTCGGTTTGATCTATATTAACACATTGTTACTAGTATTTGTTCACACCTCAATAGTTTGCAATTCTTCACATTGGTATTTACAATTATGTTATTCTACAAATTGATTTTTGTCATTGATAAAATGATCAAATTTATAGTGTTTTCGTGCAAAAGTTGCAGATGATATTACATGTATCATTCATTCCAGTTTAGCTGTTTGGTTTTTCTAATTTTTTTTTCTCAACAAATAAACAAAACTTATTTACAACACAAAATAATCTAGTTATTTTGCACAGAAGCCAAAATTGAAATGTATATTTAAACAATGTCTGCGAATACAAGATAAAACAAATAAATATTTATAAAATAGTCGGTGAAGCGGAAACAAACGTTTCACTACACTTCTTCTCAAATTTGTACCATTTTTATATAATGTAGCTGTAAAATATTCTTTGGTATAAGTGCAGGATGGGAGTGTTATATACTTTGAGACAAAATTGTAACATATATTGCTGAAACATATATTAGCTGTGCTTAAAGTTGAAATTGAGCTACAAATTTAGCATATGTTATAAGCGATGATCATACAAGAAGTCTAATAATAACATCCAAGTATTTCATACATTTTACAAAATTTTGGGTGAATACAATTTGCCGATTTTCTATAAATTTTCAAAATAACCTCATGAAAGTACTTACATGGTTTGTTATAAGCAGGAGAGCCAAAAATAAGCAATATCATATATTTTGCTGTGGTTCTTAAAAACATAAGAGTTTGTTATTTATCCGTTTCAGATAATTATAAAAATATTGTCATATTTTTGCATATTTTTTCATATTTGACATTTTATAGCATACTAGCTGAACCGGGTCAGCCGTTTATAAGTTCATTCGGAATATACATACAAACAGTCATTTTTATAAATACAGATAGAGCATATTTTTGGTTGACCTGGTTATAATTAATAAATAAATAGTAAATATTTTAACAAATACGTCTATCATTGGCTCAAATCCATATTACCCACCTAAACTATAGAGTCGAATGGATGGTATTATATTTCTTAACCGCTTGTGGTTATATGAACAAAGTAGCTTAAATTAGAGTAATTATTAATTGAAATAAATCCAAAACAAAAGTAATTTACTTAAAGATTATTTCTAAATATATGAAAGAATGAAGGCTGTGGATTAATACATATCATGAATTTCAACAAAGATCATACAAAAACAAAAGTCCAATTTTTACCATATTCTGTAAACCCTTATCCTTTGGAGTTCTTTTTATATTTTTATTTTAAATCTTTTGAAAGGATAATAACGTACAAGTAGAATCTACGCCATTACTAAAAACGGAACGATACACGCTTCAACAACGTATTGAAATTATTAAAATTCACTAAAAAATGGTTGTCGAGCAAGTAGTGATGCGAAGAATAAAAGCCGTGCACGTCGCTCAAGAATAACTGAGAACATTGCTGCTGTAGCCCAAAGTGTTGAAGAAAACTAAGGTTTGTCCATTCCTCGTCGTTCTTTGGAATTGGGCATTCCACAAACGTGACTGATGGTCTGATGGTCGGACTTGGATGATATTGATCTGGACAACTTTTACTTTCAACAAGACGGCGCTACGTGCCACACAAACAACGAAACCATTGCTTTTTTGCGGGAAAAGTTTCCGGACAGTGTTATCTCTCGAAGACGTGATCACAATTGGTCACCGAGATCTTGTGATTTAATACCTTGCGACTTTTTCCTTTGGGGCCACGTGAAATACAAGGACTACGCCAACAGCCCAGCGTCGATTCAAGACCTCAAAGATAGAATTTGTGAGGCTATCGAGGACATAGGGCAGCCTCTTTGCGATTTGGTTATGGAAAATTTCATGAAAAGCGTATGGCCCTGTAAGCGTGGTCGTGGTGGCCATTTGGCAGATGTTGTTTTTCATTATAAACGGCATACCTTCCTTTTTATTATGAAATAAACATCCGATCATTTATCTCAAAAAATTCAATTTTTCTTTGAATACCAAAATAACACCTCTTGTTGGACAACCCTGTACTTGAAGTATAAAAAAAATAAAGAGTTTGGTTTAAAAACGAAATAGTGAAGGCCTTCTCAAGACAGTCTTGCCGGTTTGTGTGTACAAAAATGCGCCCCTCTCTTACATTTTTGTTTACAACTTTACAACTATTGTTTCCTATGGTTCAATTATTTGCATCTTTTTATATTACTATTGTGTTACAGATAGATCTTACTAAACGTACTTATAAGAAAAATATCAATTTGGAACAAATGTCTGACGAACAATTTCTCGACTTCATCGATTCTGTAGAGTTCTGTATATAGCACAGGTTGATAGCGATAACAGTGTTGCTGATTCCACTAATGTTCCAATAAGGAAACACCATCTCCCAAAATACATGTCCAATAAGCCGCATACAAGGGGGATGAAATTGCTCGTCCTTTGTGATTCAACAGTTTTGAAATCAGTAAAAGGTCCACAGCTAGATGACCTCAATTCATGGTGTCGATTTGAATACTGTATTATGAAAGGATAACAAATGTGTCCTCCCGTCAACGACATATGTTGGTATTGAACGTTTCAGAAGTACCAATCCTGATGAACAGCAATCAAAGGTTCCTCGGTATGATAGAAAGCAGAAGAAATGGAGTAAATATCATGGATGATCTCAAGGTTTGATACCATATTTGAGTTAATAATCGCAATATTATCGTTATTTTGTTCTACCATTTGGTGAACATGGTCTCTACAAATGCATTCATTTGTATACAAACGTCTGCACGCCGATGAGCCATTGGCTTCCATCAATGTGTCCGACAAAGAACTGCTTTTATAGCTTCCATATTTGCGTGAGGAAATAGCTGCTGGACTTGTTTCCTTCAAAAATATACGGTCTGTAGGATGACCATCTGTTCCAAATCTAGATGAGCCTTTATCATTACAGCCTGGCATATCGCGTGTTGGGAAAAGAGCTGCTCATCAAGTTCGGTTCGATGCTGACGATAATTTTCTTAATTGGTTGGAGAGAAAAGCAAAAAAGAAGGTGCAAACATTGCAAGAAATGTGACATCCAAGTCGTTTGTTCCAAATGCATCTATCAGTTTAGGGCTTCCCTAAACTGATAGATATATAGCTGATATCCGCACACCAAATTGCATATAAGACTAGTTTTAATCTTATAAGCTTAGCAACGATATAGCAGACATTGAATTGATTCACAAGTCTGTTCCAAAACATATTAGATTTGCAAGTATTATATAAAAAGTTTATTAGTTTTACTAATTCCAAAAAGGGTTGTTTAAATATAGTTCTTTGATAATTGGACACAGAGGGAAAAATCCGGAAAACCGTTTGCTAAAAGTGAGCTATGTGTTAAGCTCACTTTTAACAACAGTTTTTTGTGTTCATTTTCACAACGAATGTTCTTTTCATTTTAAACACATCTAGTTCTTATATTGACAAAATGTTTCTTATTTTGACAACGCCTTGTTCTTATTTTGAGAACACCAATATAGAAAACAAAATTTTTCCTAGCTCTTCTTTTTTGCGATTCGATAGCATTTTTTGGTTCTCTCACATATACGGACACTGTGTGAACTCAACACCCTTGTGAGACAATTAAACACATCAAAATACTTGACATTTTAACTTCGATTTTCCCACTAAATAAAGGCCGAACTACGTTATCACACATCTAAACAATATTTTACTTCCAAAAAGCTTTTTATTTGAAAAAATTTAAATCTTTTTTTCTAATTTTTGACACTTAATTTTTTTGTGGTAGAATTTCAATTATAAAACAGTGTTTCAACTTTTGGTATTGAAAATCAAAAAAAATTAAATTTAACACAATTTTATAAAACTCTGCAAGTCTGGTGAAAATTAAAAAGCCACCAACACATACAGAGGTTTGTTCCCAACACATATTTAGACTTAGGTACTTTTTCACTAACACATGTTTAGAGCTAGGTGCTGCTGTCAAAGAGTTGGACTACTTGTTATGCTTTGGTTATAATCATGTGGTAACGAACGTATGCAAATTTTTATTTTAAAAGTGTATTAATGTAGGTCTATTTCCGGTACTTATACAATAAAATATATCTATTGGGTTTTGTTTAATTGACTTAAGTACCGGTCGCGAATGTACGGGTCGCGAACGTACGATTTTTCCATATGATTTTTTTATTACTATCACAATGCATTTTCATATAAATATCTTCAAATTTCCTTAACAAACAATTAAGAAAGTATGGTCAGTTAAGCCCGACCATATAATACCCTACACTAAGCAAATGAGTGATTTTCGAAGTGGGCCTTATATGCGGTCATAGCTCGCATATATTGACCGATCATCATGAAATTAGTTTATAGTTAATGTCTATATGAGAGTTAATTATGTTGAATTTTATGTGTACTTATACCAACATTTTTATAACATTTATGATTTATGGACCGATCATAATAAAATTTGGTGACATGAATTCGGTATATATAAAACTTATTTGGAACAATATTTGTGTAGATACCTACCTACATAAATGAAGTATTTAAGACCGATAAAGTCCAATTTCGGGATGACATTTGTATGTGGGCTAGGTGAAATAATTGACCAATTTCAGCCAGTTTCAATTGGCTTCGTCCTAGGGCCGAAACAATTATATGTTACAAATTATAACGAAATATCTTCAGTAAAACACAATGATTATCAACATTTTATTTTTCGATCCTGGTTGACTATATTTTATTTTTGCTTACATTAGAAAACATGTGGGCATAGAATAAACGCACAGAACGGATGGAGAGAGTAATATCAATTGATAAAATTACTATTTTTTCACGGGTGATACAATAATAAAACACATGCAATACATTGTCATGAATTAGGTTTTTGACAACAGACTTGGGTTTTTGGCTCTCAATTGCCTATCTAGTTGTCATCTATGTATGTAGGACTGAAGCTCTGTATGGAAGTCATACTTTTACCTTTTTATACATTTAATACACCAAAAATGGGGGTATATTGATTTTGTCATTCCGTGTGTAACACTTCGAAATATTTTTACAGGACGATCTAGCTGTATCCGTCTATCTGTTTGTTGAAAACACGATAGGACATAACCGAAAAGATTAGCTTTGATTAAATTTGTCTACCAACTTATGTGAGGATGGGGCCTAATTTATCCTACCCTCCAATGATGGTGGGTATACAAGATACAGCACAGCCGAACATACCTCTCATACTTGTTTAGCTTCATACTGTTTTCAAATGGGAATAACGAACACCGTGTTACTAGAGATGATGTCTTCAACTAGGTGTATAATCTCAATTTAACAACGTCTGATATTTTAAATTTTTTCTTGTTGATTAAAGAAAAGTGCGTTCTTGCTTTGTCAACATCAGGTATTTCTGAAATTGACAACGTCTTCTTCCGTTCTGGATTTGACAACGTTTTGTTCTTGTTATAAGAATAGAAGTTCTCAAAAATGTGTGAACACTTCTTTGTATAATTGATACCATTGGTCAATTCGCAAGGTCTCTTATCAGTCATATTGTCATAATGTCCTAATATATCACGACTCGGCGGCTCGGCTTGACCGACTCTTTGGCATTCGGCGTTAGCCTCTGCTGGTTCGTTACGATAACACAATAAATATAGCATAGAAAGTAGTATTATTTTAGGAAATTTTTTTAGCTTGAAAAGCAATAAAAACCATTGTAAAATATTAGAACATTATGACATGATAAGAGACCTTGTGAATTGACCACATGTGTTTTTAGTTTTAGAACGTGTAGGGTAATTTGAAGTTTACCGGAATCTATTTAAATTTTCTTACATATTTTTCATATATCATTTTTCTAACTGTATATATCGTTTTTCATAGATGTAAACAAGTGGAGAGAAAAAAGAAATTAATTAAACACATAATTATGGCACATTTTGTTTAACCTTTTCGAATTATGTATATTGTACTTAAAGCGAACATACGATTTTACATGATTATTAACTCATACATTTACTAACACAGAATGTACTGAACGTCATAAAATATTGTATTGTATGTACTTCAATATTTTTCCTGTTGTTTTGTTTTGCTATATATGAACAAAAATATGTAATTAGTATGAAGAACGAACGCGGCATATGGCTTGTTTGTTAAAGATTCTAAGGCAAAAACATGAAATAAAGTATGCAAAACTTTCAAGAGAGTATTTAATTGCTCGATAGGGATGCATATGTTGCCTTCTTAATACTTGTTTTAAGTAACTTTTTTTTGTTTGTTTATTTTTTTTTATTATTTTGCATGTACGAATAAAAAGCGAGACTTAAGTATCTATATTTAATAGTGCAAGGCATGGCTTCTTGTGTTTTTATTCAATTAACTTGTATAAGTACATCCGTACATATGTATGTACGCTTAGAATACAGTTCAAGTGAAATTTGTTTCATAAACGCTTTTTGTGCTCGTTCATAATTTTAATGAAGTAATAATGGCTGGAAAACATACAAACATACATACATATGTACATGTAAATGTAATCATGTTTCAAAATGCGTTACTTGTATGTATGTACTTCATAAATTTCTACTAACACCCAATACAAGTGTGTTATACAAAGGAGGTTAAAATCTGAAGGACTTGCAATGAATCCTTTTCATTATGAATTGTAAGGATACAAGGAAACGTTTAATAAGTGTTAAAATACAATTTTTTTTAGACACGTTAATGAATTTTTTGCTTAATAATCTGTAATATTTTTGTCTAGCGGTGTCATAATTATGTTTGTTTATTAAGCGTGTTTTTTTTAAGCCCGATAGAACTTATGAAAGGGTTAAATGTCATACGAACTGTAATATTGTGTTCACTTTTTGACATGGAAAATCGATTTGCGCAACTTATAGTCGACTTCGTTATTTTATGCCGCATATAATAGTCCATCTGAGCAAGCCATCCGTCAAACTGTGGGCAGATTTGATGCAATAACCAACACGTCGAAGGAATGCACCTTACTGAAGAGAATGTCGTCTTGGTAAGAGAGAGTGCAAGAAGATCCCAATTTACCAATTCGTCGTCGGTTGCAGGAATAGAGGATCTGCCCTTCAGTACGTGGCAAATTTTGCTCAAAGATCTTGGCCGACGAGACCATCATATGTGGTGTTCCTTCCCCGTTTGGAGTCTAGACACTTATCCGATGTTTTATCGCAAAATTGTGTTCAGCGATAAGGCTAATTTTTGGCATTAAGGTTTTGCTAATAAACAAAATTGACACATATGGAGTGAGACCAATCCACAACAGACCCTATAGGCTCCATTACATCCAGAAAAATGAAGCACCGTTTGATGGGGTTTTCACGCTGTTTCCAAAATAGGACCTTAGTTCTTCAAAAATTAATCCGAAGCTCGCGACATGGTCAATGAAGATCCTTACTGCACCATGATCAATGATGTTTTGTTTGAAAATATGCATGACATCTTTGTCCGGGCGAGATGTGGTTTCAACAGAATGGCGCTACGTGCCGTACGGCAAACGCAACCATAGATTTATTAAAATCAAAATTTGGCGATAACTTGATTTTGAGAAATGGACCTTTCATTTGGCCTCCTAGGATGTGCGATTTGACACCACTCGATTATTGCCTGTGGGGCCACGTTAAGTCACAGGTTTATGCTGATAAACCAGCAACAATTAACGACTTGGAGGCCAACATTGTTTGTATTATTCGTGACATATGGCTAGCAATGCTATAAAAATTGTACGATCTTTCGAACAAATAAATATTTTGATTAAAATTTACTTGTTTGTGTTATTTTTTTCTATCGGGCTTAAAAAACACATTTATATGAGTGACGTATATAATAGGGTGGCCCAAAAATAATTTTGAGGATGTTATCAACTAAAATAAAGGTTTAAACCATTATAAGATAGCTTTTTGCAAAATGTGTGCCCTGAATTCAGTATTTAGTGAGCAGGATCAAAGAATAAAAAGGTCCTTTTATGATTTGTTCCTACTTCTCATAAAGTAAACATACGAAATGTTGGCATCATGTGGAAAGCATTTGAAAAGGCAATTTCAATGCGTAAATATATTAAATTATTAAATTTTGATATATAATTATGAAAAATAATTAGTTAAAATTAACAGATTATAATCATCATATAATTTTACTAACATTTTTTTCCGATTTCTATTTCGAATAAACAGCAACGTTCAAAATGTTAATCTCGTAAAAAACACGATAAATTAATGATATCTTTTGGGTGAAATATTTTTTGTTTTATTAAAATATAGCTTATGAATTTACACTTTTTATGATGTTCTACTTAAAATGTTTACCACAAATTACAAAACTACGAATATTTTTAGATTTGTATGAGAATCCAGATATGACATTGAAAGCGCCTTTCACAAAATATTAATATTTTATATATCTCCTTTGGGAGAAATATGAAAAAATCATAAAAACTTAAAAAAAGGACCTTATTTTTCTTAGATTCAACCTTATTATCCTTTAGTTGGGAACATCGACATCTCCATACAAACGGGGCCACCCTATTCAGTATATAATTAATTATACATGTACTCATTTAAATAGAAACATGTTCTTATATATTTAAAAAAAAATTTACAATTACTCATACTTTGGTCTATACAAATACATTCACATGTAGATAAGTATTTATCATTGTATAGATATGTCAATAGCTAGTGGATTAAATAAGTATTACCTCATTTATTATTTGCAGAGATATTTTAACTAATTACTTATGTACTACATTCATATGTATGTACATTAAGTTGACTCCTTTTGTTTTAAGTATGATAGAGACTGGTATAAGTTTATATATTTAATATTGTTCGGTACATTTAAAAGCAATCCTAAAAAAATCCTGTGCTTAAATGTATGTCTCATATTTTTTGAAAGACATTTTGATGCCACTGTACATCTACATAAAGTCTGCATTTAATGTCTTATTATTTACAAAATATAAAGGTTTAAATAGCCCATAGTTACGTACTGCTTCTGACGATGAACACATTTGTCCAATTAACAATCGGTGTTGTAGCGAATATTTTTAATATTTTTCCAAAAAAATTTTCGAAACAAAACATTAATAAACAAGTAAGAGAGCTATATTCGGCGGTGCCTAATCTTATATACCCTTCACCAAATTATACTCTAAAGTAAAAATTTTAAATATTTTTAGGTAAACAAAATTAATTTTTTTTTTCAAAATTTAAAAAAAAATTTTTTTCAAAAACTTAAAAATAATAATTTCTTTTTCAAAATTGTTTTAAAATTTTTTTTTAAATTTTGAAAAAATTTTTTTTTTTTTGTAATCGTTTTTTTTAAATTTTTTTTTATTTTTAAAAACTTTTTTTTAAATTTTTGGAATACCAACATTTTTAAGAGATTTATGATAGTGGACCGATTCTAACCAAATGAACTGATTCTAGCCAAATTCAATAGACTTCGTCCTTGGAGCAATAAAAAAACTTGTACCAAATGTTGTCGAATTATCTTTGACAAAAAAACACGATTTCGTTACATCATATGTATACATCCGACGGAAAATGCAGACTGTTCTGCAGCTATTATCGAATTACTTCGATAGCAAAAGTTGACATTAGGGTGGTAAAACATTTCTATATTATACTTTAAGATCCGACTGTAAATGGCAAAGGTATAACGAAAACTGAAAAAATAGTTCGTAACTGCCTTGCAGAAATACATTATATTAGGGGGTGTACGGAGAACATGCGAGGAGAACGACTGTTTTTTCTGTTTGGGATCAATCACTACGCCTAAGTCGTTTTAAAGTTCTCAATGATGGTTCGAAGTTAAAGGAGGGATTGGCAATTGGAACGCGTTTTACTTTCAGACTATCGCTCCAGAGTAATATTCTTCAGACTAGGATTTCTGACGTGGGAAGGTCACTTTAATTCTCCTTGTATCTTAATAATCCAAAATGCAAGTATGTTCCAATTAAAAAAGTAACTAGTCACGTACCATTCTTTAAATAGGAAAATATAATTCTGTCTCCATTGTTCAGTGGTAGCAAATATTGTTTTCTGCTATGGTTTATTTCTATGTAAATTATATACATATCTGTTTTGATTTTAAAATTTAAAGTTTCTTTGTGAGAAATGGCAAGTAAAACGATTATTGCATAATAATTTTAAAAATATTATTCTTACAATAAAACAAGTCATTGAACTAAAATGATATGTTCATGTTTATTTTGGTCTTAGATCGTACATTACATTTTGTGGATAGTCATTCGCTATGGACAAATCATTTAAGTATCTATTAGTGTGTGGTAAGCTTTGGTTGTTTTACACTTCACTGACATTGTTGCGTTAACATTGAGCAGCTAAGAGTTGAATTAATTAATTTGTTACATAATTGATACATGTATTCGACTTTGTACTCAAATATTTCATACATTCTAAGAAGGCGGTTCTAGTTGTTAGATTAATAAGTAGAAACATAATAACATTTAGCGATAGTAAGTACGCAGTACTTAAAATTCAATTGTGAAATTTTGTTTTGTATTTTGTGATTTTCTTGTCCAGCTAAAATTTTATAAAAAATTAATAAAATATATTAAAGGTTGCAGCAGAAAAGTTTTAAAATAAAAATCTTTATCTTTAAACAGACAATTGGAAATGAAGTAATTTTATTTAATGCTACTCCAATGAATATCTATAATTAACTCTATAAACTAATTATAATGAGGTTGTCTAACTTTATTTATATCAAACTATCATGTGAAAAATAGTTTATATTTCTTTGTAAATAATTCAGTTTTTATTATTTTTTCCACATAGTTCACTGAAAAAAAATAAATAAATAAAACAAAAATGTTCGAGTACGTATGTATGAATCAGCATTCAGCTTCTCTATTTTTGATGGTAGATGTATTTTATTACTTTAACTGCATATTTTTAGATTTTTTTTTAACAATTCACTCTAAAAATGACAGTTAACATTGTTTGTGTCATCGTCATCATCGTAGTCGTCGTCAGCATCAGCGTCGTCATTTGTATGATACAAGTACCAGTCACACAGTAATAGAGTGAAAATAAAATGAAGACATCAGCAATAGTTGGATTTTTTTTATATTTAGGAAAACTACCTCAATTAAAGCCATAGGAAGTCATTTGTCCTTTTTGTTGTGTAATTGGAACTTCCGCAATAAAATATTGTACATCTATTTTTTCTAATTCTGTTATTTAAACAAAAAGTAAATTTTTTCTTAGATTCTAAATTGAATTTGTTTTATAAATAAGTATTTATATTTTTTTAGTAACATTTTGTTTATAGAAGAAAAATTTAAATATCTAATAAGTGCAGAGTATTGTTATTTTCCTCTTTTGAGATAACTTATCTCAAATAGGTTTTTTTATACCAGGACTTCCTGATACCAATTTCTCGGGAATTTTATAAATATTTTACTTCCCGATTAACGGGAAATATGAAGACATCTTTTTCGCAGTTTTTTGCTTATATTCACGGCAATAATGGAGCGCTGATTATTAGTTATTCGGGGTTTTTGGAATGTTAATCTAAACAGACAGACGGACATCGCTCTATCGAGCGATAAACAGAATGTAATTTTTTTTTCAAAATTTAACCCTAGCTTTGGCACCAATAATTTGCTACGAATCCTGATACTATTTACATTTGCAAATTCATGTAATTTCTTATATAAAGAGAGAGATTGAAAAATTGTTAACTTCAATTTCCGTGCTCTGTTTTTGGCTGTTTTAGCAGCATTCCTGTCATGAACTTTTTGAGGCTTGTATGTTGTTAAACCTGCATCAGCTTTAACTTTTCGTACCAAATAGTCCGAGCACTGAGCTAACAGCGCTGTTTTGCTACCGGATGTTTTGGGAGCTCTTTTGAACATGCTTTCTATTTTTTTGGCTTTAGAAACATCATGTGAACCATTATTCTAACTGAACCAGGTTTTCTATCAACGGACAAGTTCTCCCGGTACTGTTAAATAACATTGAAAAAAGTTTGATAGCAGACCTTTGATTGTTTGGCCAACTTTTTGTAGGACCAAATTGGGTTCCAGGTAATCTAGCGTGAAGACTATCGTGACTTAACTGTCTCTACATAATCTAGAGTGTAGTCACTTTTTATACAATTTGTGATGTTATAATTCTCATACAGTTTATTTACTTTTCGCTAATTGTCACTTTAGTGTCTCTAAGTATTTTTAAAGAAATTGCTTACAATATGAATTTATATAAACATCTCAAAAGATTTTCTATTAAAATTTTACAAAATAATAACTAAATTTGTTTATAATATTTCCTTAACTTTATGATTTCAAATAATAAATTGGAGTATATTGAGATAGTTACACACAACTTCCCCGCCAGTTTTGTTTTCCTCAAATTTAAAAATCCATATCTTAAGTTCCAAGCATTATTTTTAAAATTTTCATATTGATTATGAATTGTACGATTTATTATATTTTTTGGAAGAAAATTTAAAATTTTTCTAAAATTTTAGTTTTTTTTTTTTTAATTTATATTTCCCAAAATTATAAAAGTAAGAAAAATTACTAACAATATGAATTATTATAAACATCTACAAAGACTTTCTGGTCAAATTATCAAAACAATAAATACATTTTTTTTATAATATTTCCTTAACTTTTAGATTTCAATTTATAAATTGGAGTATATTGAAGTAGTTGCACACAACTTCCCCGCCAGTTTTGGTTTCCTAAAATTTAAAAATCCATATCTTTAGTTTTAAGCATTATTTTTTTAATTTTCTTTTAATTATGAATCGTACAATTTATAGCTATTTTTTGGAAAACTAAAATTTTGTAGATTTTTTTTTTTTTTGGAATTTGATAAAATTTTCCCAAAATTGGAAAAGTAAAAAAAAACTAAAAATAAAATTTATCGATTTTAATATATTTTTTAAGAAATACCTTACAATATCAACTAATATAAACATCTACAAAGATTTTCTGGTAAAATTATCAAATTAATAAATGTATTTTTTTATAATATTTCCTTAACTTTTAGATAATAAATTAGAGTATATTGAAATAATTAGACACAACTTCCCCGCCAGTTTTGTTCTCCTAAAATTTAAAAATCCATATCTTTAGTTTCAAGCATTAATTTTTTAATTTTCTTTTTGATTATGAATCGTACGATTTATAACTATTTTTTTGAAAACTAAAATTTTGTAGATTTTTTTTTTTTTTTTTTTGGAATTTGACAAAATTTTCCCAAAATTGGAAAAGTAAAAACAAACTAAAAATAAAATTAAACGATTTTAATATATTTTTTTAGAAATTGCTTACAATATGAATTTATATAAACATCTCAAAAGATTTTCTATTAAAATTTTCAAAATAAAAACTAAATTTGTTTATAATATTTCCTTAACTTTTAGATTTTTAATAATAAATTAGAGTATATTGAGATAGTTACAAACAACTTCTCCGCCAGTTTTGTTTTCCTCAAATTCAAAAATCCATATCTTTAGTTCCAAGCATTATTTTTAAAATTTTCATTTTGATTATGATATTTTGATATTGTACGATTTATTGCAATTTTTTGGAAAACTAAAATTTGTAGATTTTATTTTTTTTTTTGGAATTTGATAAAATAAAATCAAAATTTATATTTCCCAAAATTAGAAAAGTAAGAAAAAGTAAAAATAAAATATATCGATTTTGATATATTTTTTAAAAAATTGCTTGCAATATGAACTAATGTAAACACGTAATTTTTTTTTTCAACTTTTGAAATAAAATTTGTGAGATTTATGAGATATATTTTTCACTGACTATTTGAGGTCAATGAGCAACTGCACATGTTAAAATAACTAGTTGTATAGCTGAATAAATGCAACCGGTATGGGAATCCAGCTATCACAATAACATACTAATTTTCTACATTCATAAATATGATTGGCACTATCATGTGAATAGAAAGTTAACCATATTATGGTTACGACAATCATAGAAATAATTACTGTGACTATAATATTGGTAAAAAACTTCTAAAAATGTTGAAATGGTTACAGTAAACATGTACAACTATATTTTTTATATTTTATGAAAAGTTAGTTCTGAAAAATTATATGGAAAATTTTTAATCATAACATAATACGAAGTGTTCATCGTCTGAAGTAGTACGTATCTATTGGATATTTATATTGGCTCATTTATATTTTGTAAATAATAAAACATTAAATGAAGATTTTATGTAGATGTACATACTTATAAAATACACAATGATTATAACACTGTGTCTTTTATATGAATTTTAGGGTAATATTTTGAATTTACATTATAATTATATATTTCGGGAATTACCGGGTGCCCGAAAACGTACCGATAAATTGCCCAGAAAACCCCTAATCTCAAAACTACGCTTTTTTGTACTTTTTATTCAATTATTTTCTATCGATTCCATAAATGCAAAATAGTTTTAAATTACTTAATTTTTGTTTGTGTGAAAATAAATATTCCTATCATATTTTATTTTCTTTCACAACTTTATTGACTCTATCGTTTTCATATTCAATTAAAAAACTCGCATTATCAAAAATGTATAAAAATATAATACATGCTGCATAAAGTAAATATATTCTGATGTCATACATTATACACACATTTACGCATACATACATATATGTGTGTATATTATACATACACATCTATACATATGAGTATTATTCACCCACACAAATGATATTTTAGATTTCGTATACAAACTACATGCAAATCTTGAAATTATGCACATAAATAATAAGGATTAATGCATACGTATAACGATTCGTACAGCTCCTGCAGTTCTTGAAACCAGTTCCGCATTGAAAGAAGTTATTACCAAAGAAATTCGGATTTTACATGCTGACGTACTACCCTTACCACTCGAGGTGAGGAATATTATAATGTCTTGGTGAAGTTTTCTAAGTAATTGATGAATTGGTAATAAGAAAATATTACAAAGTAATCAGAGCAGTCAAATAAAGAATTTATGTTTGTTTTATTATTGTTACCTTATTTTCATAGTGGTTGCTACGCTCAAATTCTCGATCATATACTCACAACTTGTTATGTAGTCTACAAACTAAGAGCTCAAACTCAAACTGCACTGTTTGATTTTAATTTCTTCCTCGTAATGTAGGGTAACTTCGGGCAATGTGGACTACCATTTTGTACTTTCTAAATTTTGGCCACAATATAAGGAGTGATGTTAATAAAAACGAAATCACTAAACTTAAAGTTTTATTTTTTTTATTTAAATTATTATTACAATTTACAAAAAAAAATAAAAAATATTTTTATAGTTTTAATCACTAGTGATGAAATTTTAAACCTTTTTCGAAAAGCACTATAAAAACGTTTTTATAGTGCTTTCTGTCACTTTGCTCCGTTTAAAATCTACCACACTTTTGGACACCTTTTTTGTGCTCTTCAATTCTCTTTTAATAAGAGCCCAATATCTCTCCACTGGCCTTAGCTCCGGACAGTTTGGAGAATTTGCCTCTCTTGGTACAAATACCACATTATTGTTCTTGTACCACTCAAAAGCTTGTTTACTATAGTGACAGATGCCAAATCAGGCCAAAAATAAGTGGACACGTTAAGAATACTTATGAATGGAAACATCCTTTTTTGTAAACATTCCTTGATGTAAATTTCGGTATTCATAGAGCCTTTTGAAACAAATGATTGGCTTCTTTTGCCGCAACTGCATATTGCTTGCCATGCCAGAAACTTTTTGGGAAATTTTGTCTGCTTTTGGGTCCTAAACTTTTCTTTAACATTCCTTCGAGTATCAGCAACATAAAATTTTTGACCAGGAAGTTGCGAAAAATCTGCCAGAACATACGTTTCGTCATCGATTATGAAGCAAGAATATTTTTTTTTAACTTGACTTCAATTTCCGTGCTCTGTTTTTGGCCTTTAAATTTTTAGCAGCGTTCCTGTCAGAAACCGTTTGAGTCTTGTATGCTTTTAAACTTTCATTGGCTTTAACTCTTTGTACCAAATAGTCCGAGTACTGACTCAACCGGGCTGCTCTCCTACCGGATGTGTTGGGAGCTTTTTTAAAAATGCTTTCTATTTGTTTGGCTTTGGAAACATCATGTGGACAATTCTTTCTACCTGTACCAGTTTTTATATCAACAGAAAAGTTCTTCCGGTTCTGTTTAATAACATTGGAAAAAGTTTGATAGCAGTCCTTTGATTGTTTGGCCATTTTTATGTAGGACCAAGTTGAGTTTTCTTGAAAATATTTAATAATAATCAGATTAACAACAAATGAACATAATTGACATTAAACATAATAACTGACATGCTTTAGAAAGGCAACTTAATAAAAAAAAAAAAAATCAAATAATACTTGGGTTAAAAGTTTTAATGAAAAACGTGTGTTAAGAATTTTACGATCTCAGTCCTTAATACAAACTAAAAAGACGCGTTGCGTTCTTGGCTTACATAGTTGGCTTCCAAAGTACATAGTTAATTTTTCCGGTAATTTGGACCAGAAGTATTCAACCAACTAATTTACATTACATCCTGCATATAAGCCAGATTACGCGGGGTTAGAATTAAGAGAAAAAACTATGTAAACAATGTCAAATAATTTCAAAGTTTATAATATATAGAGAATGAATGAATGACAAAAAAACAAAAGTTGTCCACATTACACGAACTTATTTTTTTACCTAGTAAGTAATCTAAATGTGCTTAAATACTTAACAAATATGTGCAAAACTACTTGTCCACTTTAGCTACATAAAACAACCAAACATTAAATTCTACCAAGTAACTTTACCAAATTTTGTTTCTTACTTGGGCCGAAAAATATGTTGACCACGCGCATTATATTTCAATACAAGAATAAAAAGCCAACATACTCATGAAAGCACATGTCCATTTTTCGTTTCAAACAAAGTGTAAAATGTAGGACAAAGCAGTGTTATCATACCTTCAATAGTTTTTGAAAAAAGACACTGGTTCACATTGGACGCATAGTCCACAATATCCGAAGTTACTCTATATGAGAATAGTTATGTTGCAATTGAAAAGTAAAGCAGAAGTAACGAACTGTCACTCTCCGTGTAATTTCTATATAAAGTGCAAAGTCTACAATTAAAACCACTAAAACTTCAGGGTTTATATACATACAAGAAAATATATATACACATACATACTTATATGTATTGTATTTGTGTTGTAGATTTATATTACACTTAAGCAACATGCATACATGCATGTATTTTATTCAAAAATATTCTGACGTAGCGATATTCATAAGTTATAATAACATTTATGGCATTTCCTTTTCTAACGCTAAATGTTGCAAACATATTTTGTACCATTTATTAAAGTGTATTCATACCCTCAAAATGTGTTACATTTTTCACGATCACAATTGAACAAAATCCATTACCATTTATGCAATTTTTTCTTGTGTAGCTTCTAAATATTCTATGCTTTTATGTTTCTTATTTAAATACATTTAATCAAAAAATACAAAAACTATTTCATAAACACAAACGAAATTAAAAAATAAAAGCATTGAAAAGTGGTTTCTTTCTAAACCTGTGATAAATTTGTTGGTGAAACATGTATCATATTTTCGTGTTTTAAAAAAGAACACGTTTTACACTTACCAAACTACACTTTTTCTGAAAAGAACGCAAAGAAAGGTAAAAGGCAGAATAGAGGCGTAATTTATGCCAGATAAGAAAACGCCATTAGTCTACATTTAATACACAGTGTGTACTACATTCTTCATGACTACAACTTATATAAGCTTATATTTTGGGATCTTCCTGGGTCCACCAATTTATTTTCATATATCCATTCATTTAGGTTTAGTAACTTCATTATTGATCATTGATTAATTTTTATACCCTACACCACCATAGTGGTAGAAGGGATATATTGGGTTTTTACAGACATTTGTAACGAGAAAACATATTGTCCCAATATCCACCTTAAAGTGTTCCAATCTGCTTAGGATAATTAACCTTGTAATCATGTTGCCTATGTAAAAATAAATAATTAGTCATAGCTCCTATATAAGGTCCACCTCTGAAAAGGTGTCATCAGTTTTTGGCCAACTGCTAATTCTAACTTGGTTATACATCTTAACCATATATTGCAATTATAGCTAATTTTCTAATTAAAAATATTTAGCAATCTTGTAGCTATGGTTAAGCTGAACAACTCTTGGAAACATATCAATGCAATCTGAATGTGTTTAGGAACTCTAAATAGCAAAAATCACTTTGTACCTTAAAAATTTTAGTTTTTTACTATTTTTTGACTCTAAAACAAAGACTTTTAGTTAAAATAAAATAATCAGGTTCACACTTGTTCTGCTACGTAGACCAGTAGGTGACCATTTAAAGTTGGTCACCTCGGGTCTCACAAATCGCTAAAATTCCATTTGCGATCCAAATGAACTGAATTTTTCTATATTTTTTCGAAAAAAAGACACGAAAAATCAATTTTTTTGCATAAAATGTAAACAAAATTTGTTTGTCGGACTCTTGGCTATTAAGCCATATTTAAGCAGTATCAATAAGTTTGAATTAGCTGTTAACCTTTTTTGAGGTTAATAAAGGCTAAGAGCCTTTATTAACAGTAATACTTTAATAATGAAAACATAGAATTAATAATAAAAAAATATAATTAATGGAATTAAATCAATTAAACAGCTTATTAAAGCCCCTATAACTTTTGTGTCAATGTGATACGATAAATAACTCGATCCAAATATTGAGAAAACGATTTGTTTAAATAACAACTTGGTCTTAAACAATCAATATTTCTTTAAGGTTCTGTTTTTTTTTGTAATTGATAGCGAAGGCCTCAAAAATAAAAATTGCTTTCATTTAATGCTTTTTTATAAATATAATATCTATTATTTTATTATTTCATTATGGCTAGTAAGACGAGATGCTGTTTTAAAGATCGTAATATGTTTTGTTACATTTGTGATGAATATATGTTAAAAGCTCAGCGCAATGAGTTAAATTTCAACACTCTTGAAAGATCAGACAAATATGCCAAAACATCCACCAGAATTATTATACTCAAAAGAAACATATCGTCGTTCCGAAGTTATCTTTACGTAACTGCCAAACATTATTTTTTTGGGGAAAATGAATTTAAAGATACAACGATTTATATAAAAAAATTGAGTCGAAAAAAGTGGTTCGATATTTTTGTATGATGTAGTCCTTGAAATTCTACATTGATTAGTGTACAAATTTCCAAAGTCATGAAGGAAATTTTTCAAGTTATAAGCATTTTTAGCTCCAAAATAAATTTGCCATTTTGTTGTATGCGCCACATTTTACGAAATATTTGTAAATGTATGACACATGCGTGATAATGTATTGATAAAAACTGCACTAATTTTTTTCTCCAAAATTATCTTCACGTATATGGGTTATACTTGCAGTATGCTAAATTAACATTAATTAGTAAGCAATGAAATAAACTAACAATCTTTATTTTTGTGTCTCTCAGAAAGGATATGGCTAGTTCTAAATTGTGTTTTTTTAAACTCGAAAACATTAAAATTGTAAAAAAAGACAAAAAAAGAAAATAAATTTTAATCAAACAAAATTTTTATTTAAAAGATCAATACATGGCATTAACATTTGAAAATGATTTCGGGCATATGGCTGTTTTTGACGAAGCGCATTATGGACGTCCAATTTTGAGCCACTTTTTCGAGCATTGTGGCATTGAATTGATGGTATGACACGAATAACATGAACTATGTTGTCCTCCAATGCATCAATTGTTGCTGGTTTATCAGCATATACCACTGACTTCAAGTGGCACCACAGGAAATAATCGATATGTGTTAAATCGCATGATATTGGAGGACAATTGACAGGTCCATTTCTCGAAATCAAGTTATCGCCAAATTTAGATTAAAATATATCGATGGTTGTAGTCACCGTATGGCACGTATCACTATCCTGTTAAAACCACATCTCGCCACATCTAAATTTCGTCCATATTTTAAAACAAAAAATCATTGATCATGCGAGCTCCGGCTTCATTTTTGAACAAATAAGGTCTGATGATGCCACCAGCATATAAGTAATGAAGTCTTTAGGGTTTGGTGTGGATTGGTCTCACTTCATATGCGCCAAAAATGCCTCATTGCTGAACGAAATTTTGCGATAAAGCAGTCGTATATAAGTTGCGCGAACCGTCAAGTTACTTACAATGATTTGCCAGAGTGAGCGTAGTATGACAGACAGTTCGTTTGAGGGTTAACACCTTTCGCAAGTTCTGTCGAGCATACAAAAACCCTTTATTATTAAAATTTTGGAAAATGAATTGCAGGATTTTATAATATTGAGCATATCATTCTTAGGAGCGAATACTCTGTGCCGCAAAACAGAAATAAAATAGTATGTCTGCTTTCCTTGACATTTTGTATAAAAGAAGTAACTTGAAAACAATTGTTCAAAAATGTTCAGAGCCATTATCACATTCAATAGATTTACACTGTACATAGTGCAATAGACCGACTCCTAAAATTAAAATAAATCCAAGTTTCGATAACAAAATCGATCCAAAAAGCTCACTTTCAAAATTCTATAAGTGAAGTCGAATTTCAATCATCAAGTTTTAAAAAACGAGCTGGAAATGGAGTTTTCCCAATTCTGATACAATTTTTGAAAAAGAACTAAGTACATGAACAAGAATAAATATTTATTCATCTAAACTTTTAAATCGAAATTTTAAACTCGAGTGATAAGTTTTGAGTTATTATGTTCTTGTTTCTATTTCTTAGTTTATTATAATAATATTGTTAGAATAAACATCAATTTATTTAAAATAAAGTGAATTTAAACAAATCTATCGTACATCGTTTTAGTGTATGCCTTCCATATATATACAAAATAACCGTTATAGATTCTATGCTGTATAATTCATGAACTTAGAACGAATCGAAATGCCTATTATAATAAAAACAGCATAATTTTAAATTTATCATATATTTTAATCACATACGTGAAGATAACACAAGATTTTTATATTTTCAAAATTTTATTCGCATTTTATTGTATATCCACAAAAATGAAACATACGGCATTATAACACATTAATTTTTACCAAAAATGGACATACAACAAAATAGCTCCAAAACATGTCAGAAATTATAAGAGATATAGACCTGGGGATCAACCAGATCGTTAGGTCTAAAAATTTTACCCCAGAAAATGGTCTTAACTCATTTTTTTTTTTTGATTTTATGATATACGTTAAAATAACTTCGGGACGACGATATATGTATACGTAGATCAGTTTCATGCCAAAAAAAATCTCATTCTAAGCTGCATTACTCAAAATTTTGAAGAAAAACACACAAAAATATGGTATTCAATGAAAATATAAAAACCGCGATATTTCGAAAACACGAGCTGACTGGAAAAAAACAAGTATAACAAGTAATGAGGGTTCATCAACTTGTACAAAACGCAATTCAAATATTGGTCATCAAAATGTCTGTTCCGCTGTGTTATATTGGTTTCTTCATTGTACTTTAGAATTTTCCTCTATAAACTAGAATTCTAAATTATTAACCAGTACTTAATCCTGTAAGTGTGCAAATATGAAAAGAAATAAAACAAATTTTCATAAAATCTTAACAAACCACCCTCTCATATGCATGCAATAAGGATTGAATCTCAGCAAAGCTTGATATGAATTAACTGAGGTTTCATGATGGCATCTAGGCATCCTAGACTGTAATGAATGCATATTGTTATATGTGGCATATGCTTCCTTTTTGTGTAGAAATATTATGCACCTTTTGAAAATACACTTAATTTATTAATATCTTTGAATTAGGGAATTTTTAACCTTTTTTCTTATTCAAAACGAATTGTAAAGTCAAAAGCCTTATTAAATAAACTGTATATATTGTCAATAGGTTTAATTTGGAATAATTTTATAGAGAAATAAAGTTTATGATTTATTACTCAAAATTAAAGATAGAAAGAAATTAAAGTCATGTAAATGTATGATTAAACATATTTTCAAATAACACTGTTGCTAGGAAACCTTAAATTTGTTTAATTTAAAATATCGCTTTACTTATATTATAATCCTTGATTTTAATGCTACATATTGTTATGCTTGGAGGATAGACAAATTTATTAAGTGTATAGAATCATACACTATCAAAATAATTTTGCAAAGAAGCCTTAGCTATTTTCGTCAAACTAAATCCAAATTACTTTATGGCAAAAGTAAATGATTAATGATTCCGTCAACACAAAGTTCATCTAGATATGTACTGAATTAAATTCATATTTTTATTTTTTTATTTTTATAAGTTGTATTCATGTGTGTTGCATACTTTAGATGAAATCTCTAGTTGTTTGTTTTTGGTTAATAGGTAAAAGTAAAATCATTTTAACAACACACACTCATATTTATGTATGAACTTTGAACTTATGTTATTTACTTTATGACATTTAAGGTATTAGATATTTATTATATAACTATTAATAATATTGGTACAGCAGAATATGTCTTTGACGAAGTCTGTGCACATGGTTTAGTTCAATGCCAACTGGTAGAAATCCTCAGCAGAAATCCTTGAGTCAAATATAATAATTTCACAATGTGCTGTATCGACTCTGAATTTTGGAAATGCATTTCCAAGGGGATGCAACAATTCTCTTTACAAATTTGAGAAGATGTAAATCCATTTTGGGCTTTTGAACCAAATGAGATAATCAAAAAATTTAAATGGCATGTGATAAACAACACAAGGGAACAAAACTGACATTTTGGTTTGGTGCAGCGAAAAATGTTTTTGATAAAACATGTATGTGACATTTCAAATTCAAATCTATATTTATTTTTTTTGGGCAGCTCTAGTTTTTAAAATATCGAATGTTCCTAACTTGAATGTTTAACACCTACATGATTATACCCAAACTAAAGATTAATTTTTTGTAGAATAGTGTGATCATAAAATATATCAGATTTTTTTTAAATGATAAGAAAAAAGTATTTGTTTTTTGTAATTAACAGCGAACGCCTCAAAAATAAAAATTTGCTTTAATTTCCTGTTTTTTATAAATACAATTCATCTTATATTATATCATTATGGCTAGACGAGATCCAGTAATAAATATCCTAATATATTTTATTATATTTGTGGCAAATATATGTTAAAAGCTCAGCGAAAATCAATTATGCTTGATAGTCCAAGACAACTTCAATCAAGAAAATCACTTAAAAGACAATTCTTTGATATATAATGTATAAATCAATCTACATATATTTATCTAAAAAAATATTTTATAAAATAAATAAAATCTGATACAAAAAATAGTATTGCTTTTGATAAAAATTTTAATATGTTTTCACCAAACCGCTGTATATCACGTAAATACAAAGTTCGCGATATTTTAAAAACGTCAAATTAAGTATTTCTATTGTAGTTAGATTTAAATGTGTATTAAGGAATAAGACTAATGACTAGCTAAAAATATATTTATAAAAACAATATTTTTTAGGATGTGAAAGTTCGGAGTATTATCTAAATATTTCATTAAATTTTAACTAATTTTTCATTTTAATTAGAAATTATATTCGCTGTAATGACTTAAATGTGCAGTGTTTAATTTTTATTTAGAATTTTCATAATGCACAATTTCATTGCGGATAAAGCTAAAAGAGTCAAATATCAACTTTCCTGAAAGATAAGACATATATGCAAAAACATCCACCAGCATTATTATACTCAACAGGAACATACGTTTATGTAGACCAGTCTCATCCTAAAACAAGTAAGAAAGTATGGCCGGTCAAGCCCGATATGACAGATAAAGTCCAATTTTGGGAGGACATTTCTATGGGGGCTAGGTGAAATAATGTACCGATTTCAGCCAGTTTCAATAGGCTTAGTCCTGGGCTAAACAAATTATATGCACCAAATTTTATCGAAATATCTTCAAAATTGCAACCTATACTCTGCGCACAAGGTCAAGCCAGCCAGCTTTAATCGACTTAGAAAATGATTCTGAGTCGATCGGTATACTTTAAGGTGGATGTTAGACTAATATTTTTGGGCGTTACATACATCTGCACAAATCCAATATACCCTCCCCATTATAGGAAGCGCTTAATGACAGACCCTTCATGATTGATAGCAGATCGATCAACTTTTCTCTATTAAACGGTTACATACAAAGTTATTTACGATATAAGATTATCTTAGCCCTCTAACAGGTAAGTCTCTGCTTTGTGATTCAAAAGATTTTGCCTACCTATCTACCATGGGTATCATTTTACCTTTTGTACCGGACATTGGAGCTACCTTTAATGTTTGGAGATTCCTAATTTCTTAATCACATTCTCTATTTTGATAACTTTTACAAATCTAAGCCGCCGCTAGTCTATTTACGAGCCAGAGGAATTTGTGGTTTGGGCACAATGAGGATACTAATTTTTGATTGTCATATTTCTTATTGTTAATGATTTCCTTTTGTGTAAGCTGCGAAATTAACAAAGAGCGGAGATGATTTTGTGTAGAATACATGACCTCAATCCATGGAGTTGATGTGAATACTGTACGTTTCAGAAAAACCAATTTTGGTGAACAACAATCAAAGATTCCTCGGTATAATAGAAAACAGAAGAAATTCATCAAAATCAACTGCCCTCCAATTATTCGAGAATATAATGATCGCATGGGTGGAGTAGATCTCATGGATGGTCTCCGGGGTCAATACCATATTTGAGCTAAGACTCGGAATATTGTAATTAGGTTGTTCTACCACTTTTTTGGACATGGTCTGTACAAATGCATTAATTTTACACAAACGTCTGCACGCCGATGAGGCATTGGATTCCAGTTTCTAGATTTCGGTGGGGCAATAGCTGCTGGACTCGTTTCCTTAAATTTTCTTAGAATATTTTAATCCTTTTTGATGATTCCCATAAAATTCTACAATATAACTCTGGCAATAAGAATTCTCTCAAACATTGACTTACAACATTTTTTTCAATTAGTATAATGCTTCCTTCAAACAAAAAAAATAAAACTTTGACCCACTGTAAAAAAATCAGAATTTTTTCTACAAAAATGATCTACTCAACATGCTCTTTCAGAATTATGGTGTCGCTATTCTGTTCCAATCTAAAAGTCTCAAATTGTTGAACAGTGTAATTAAGATATTTATGAGGGGTTAACTTTTTTCAGATAGGACAGTTGTATTGGGGCTAGGAGAAATAATAAACCAATTCTAACCAAATTTAATAGACTTCGTCCCTAGAGCAAAATAATAGCTGTCGAATTATCTTTGAATTTTCGACCTATAATTTGATTACAAGGTTTATATGGAGGGAAAAACGATATCATTTAATCTACTCAGAAAGTAGTTTTGAGTGGACTTCTGTACTTTAATACAATATTTTTACACGTTACAAACATCAGCATTCCTCACTATGGTGGGTAGGATATAAAAATGCAGATGTCACTCAATCTAGGCGGCCTGTTAACAGGTTCCGTCCGGTATTGGAAATATTGGGGGTCGGAAAGTCGATTATGCAAACCCTGCACTTCTCATAGAATGATGATTTTCTTAATATAGCTGAATAATTTTATAATTTTTTAAATTTTAAATTCAGATCAGCTTTGAATACTTTCACAAAGGATTTGGTATGTGCCCCATCAAAATGTTTTGGGATAAATTCAAATTGCTTGCCCCAACTTTTCTACATGGTCATAGACCATTTTTCCATAACTATACAAATGTTTAGCAGTTCGCTTTGCATCCAATTTCTTTGCTAGTAAGTAGTATCATTGACTCAAAATAACTTGCTAGTTGCTAAAATTATAAACACTTAAGAAATAAAGAACAATAAAGGTTGGTTTCGTAGATCTTAATAGAAAAGTGTGTTTGTCCCTATATTTAAGCAAAAAATGACAAATGATTTAGCAAAATTTTCATAATAGAAATATGTATATTTTTATGTACAAAATAAAAAAACAACAAGAAACACATAAGTGAAAATAAAAGTTAAACGATAACTGTAAGAAAATCTTTAGTTAGTTAATCATAAAGAAGTTGTAAGTTTTTAAATGCGGATATCCGTATGAAAACTTTTCTTTTTACATAACTTCCACAACATAAAAGCTAAATACATAAATGTATGCACGAGTATGTTGTTCACATGCAGAAAGTTTACTAAAAATAGTAGTTGTGCGTTTTTTATTTTTATGAAGTCATAATTCAATTTAACTACTTATGGAAGTTCATTAATCTTTTCATATCCACAGTTAAAGGTGGTCATATTAACTTTTATTTTGACTTTGCAATATATAATTCTGAGCAAGTGCGTTGGAGACTTCAAAAAAAAAAAAACAAAATATTTGTGATGTATGAGGTAGGCAAAAAAAAAAAAAAAAATTTGCGCATTAAAAAAGTTATAACAAAATAATTTTTTATGTTAAGCTGGGATGCATGTTGGTAATCCGTCATAAATTTTATTAAATTTCATAAGCGTTGTAAACCAGTTGCCATTTAAGTAATCAAAGAGGTTCGTTTCGTTTATAATGATGTAAATAGTAAATATTTCTTTATCTTTTCATAGAAAAATTCATTAATTTTCCTTTATTGATGGTGTATGGCAACGAAAAAACATGATTGAAATAGGCATAATATTGCGTAACCACAGCACATATTTATGCTGAAAATTGCTTTTGCCATTATTTTGTAAAAGCAAACAGCATAAAATACAAAAAAAAAAAATAAATATCTACTATCAATATTAATTTATATTTTAAAATTTAAACTGAGCAGTCGAACTCTTAATTAAAAAGCCATGAAGATATTATTATCTTTAACCAATTTGTCAGTCATTTGGAAAAATTAGACGAAAATCCAAAATCTTTGTTTAATACTCCCACGAATGATAAGGGCCATATATTATCTACTTAGTCCTTTTTAAAATAAATAATATAATCTTCTCTACACGCAGAAAAAAACATGATTGTGGTAAACATAATCTAAGAGCAGCATATCATGATATGATTTGAGGAACCAGAGAACAAAAGGTATTTTTTATATTTGGGTTGAAATCTTCCAGCTTGTCAACTTTAAAATGCTTGGAAATAATGTTTGCTTTTTAAAAATACAGATATATTAACCTAATTTTTAATGTTTATTTGTAAGTTTAGATGCCTGTAAATAATATAATATGTTTGAATAGTTAACATTTTTTAGTTGTTTGAAAAATAACTTGTATGTTTCAGTAAACCATACTAAAAATTATAATTGCGATGAACATAACAGAGTTTACAGTAACTAAAATATTTCTGAAACTAAATTAAAACAAAAATTATTTATATAGAAGCTGTCGTAATCATGCCGAACCATGTTTTTTCCCTGTGTGTATACTGCCACTTACAAGACCTGCATTGACCATAAAGTTAAAAAAGGAACCAACAAAAACAAATATAAAAATCAAATAAATTCCCAAGTCAAAAACCGTTCTCTAAGAACAAACAACAACTTGCTATTTAAAGAATTTAACTCCTGCCAATTGACATGAGTTAAACAATTTTTTTTTAAATAATATCAACAAAGTCAATTTTGTCCACTTACATACTTTTGCACATAGGAGTACAACTTTAACTTAAGTACATACATATGTAAGCATATGTTTATCCCTAGAGAATTAGGTCCTAAACAAAAATATATATATAAAAAAATAACTACTCATATTTGATTATTACACTATAAATACTACAACATAGAAATGCGTAGACAAAAAGCTAAGAAAATGTCAAAAAAATTAAAAAGTTTTTCTTCAAAAAATCAAAACTTTTGTTTTTAGTTTATGAAAAAATAAAACAAAAAATAATAAACAACAAACTTGTGTAATTTTTCTTTTATTTTTTTTTTTTTTTTTGTTTTTGTTAGCAATAATAAAATAAACTTTTAAGCATTTTTCTTGTTTTCTTACAAGACACATATAAGTTATTAAATTTGAGTGACATTTTAAGTTTATTTGAGAATTTTGTTTATGCTTGTTGTTCTAACCCACCACCTACTATGGGTTATAAGTGATTTGTGCAAAGTAGTTTAACTTAACCCATACATAAGTGGAATCACTGAATTTTTATTAATGTTTTGCAAACAAATTTTATTAAATATTAGATTTTGCATTCAATAATGGATTCGTGGTAAATACAGAATTATCTCTGTCAAAAAATATAAAAGTCATAATTCGATTAAAAAATTTTAAAGTTATTAAAAAGTTCCCCGACCTTAAAAAAAAAATGGAAGTCCGATTTTAATAAAATTTACCTTGGTTAAGAAAAGGTTCCTTACCGAAAAAATTAATTACTTTTTTATCCTTTATGTGCTCGGGATTGTAAACTTACGTTGTCGGTCGGGAGTCTACATTTTAGCAAATATGTATTTATATGGAAAACTATGTCAACATATGATAAAAACACTAGTACGCTGAGTTTTATACTTGAATGCAAATTTATTAAGAAATATATGATTTTTAGATACAAAGTTAAGGTGAAAATGTTTAAATTTCATTAATGGTACAGCATTTACCACAGAAACAGGAGAACTACCGAGTGCCATTTCAATAGCCAGGCGTGTTGGAACATGGCCTAATACCCTTGGATTTTCAGAGCGCTGACATGAAGTGCTGTTGCAAGGCTTCGCGGTCTGCTTTCTTTTTATTTGGCACAAATGTTTTGTTTTGACGAACAGTACCAAGAGCGAGATTTTTGGAAATCAAAAAATTTAAAGATTATGGTTCTTCCGCTTTTTGTCCAAGAGTAGACCAGTCTTTGCACGACACTCCTACAATGGTTGTACGACTTACATTTGAGCTATTTCCTGTATAAGTCTCGCTGTTGAGAGGATAGAATGACTTTGCATCGCATGCGAAGCAGACTGTTATTTCTCCCGATGGTTGATAGTACCGACGAAGATTGTTGTTCATTAGAGCCCATAATGCAGAAATTGGCGCAGCCTTATCGTTAACCAGTCGTGCAGCTCTAGTGCGCTCACTATCAAAACGAATGAACCGCAAAATGTACTTGAACCGAGATTTCGGAATTACTTCCGTACTTAACAAAACGGTGCTTGGCAAAAATAAAACCCCAATGAAAGCTCTCAATTCAATATTTGTCACCTTATTCCACACCCTATCTTTTGCGCTGCGGTTTTGGGCATTCCACTTTTGAAACGTTTTTTGGCTTTTGCGTTGTTCGAGCATCGATGGGGTGAAAATCAAATCAAATACAGCTGGATCGATGAGTCCTTTGGTAGCACGAGATGGGCCAACAGCAGCGACACGAAACACATTATGAGCACCCATTCGAATTGCTTGATTAGGCATACTGGAAAGCCAGGTAGTATTGTCTTTTCAAACTAAAGCGCCAAGACGCCGTTCCAAAACTTACTCCTCCTCCTCCTCGAAATCCAAATATTCCTCATAATATGCCTTGAACAATATGTCTTCTATCTGCACATCGGATCGAATATCGTCTTCTTCAAATATCATTTCGTTTTCGGCATACACAAACGTGAGCAAGAAAGCAAAGATTAAACAAAAAATACTAACGACATGCTTCATTCAAAAAAATTTGAGTTGAGTAAATGAGAGATGTGAATTTCCATAGTTTTTATATGGTATCTGCATTTGTAGACTACCGGCCAAGAGATGGTCATTTTGAAAAGTAGGGTCTCGGGTTAGCTGTAAATTATTTTTTTACTGTGTTAGTTGCAAAACTGCTTAGAATTGAATTTTAGAAAGCTACATAAATTTAAAAAACACTTTAACTCAGTAAAGATTTAAATTTGGATATGTTATAAGCAAAAAACCAGGCTGGGGTAGGTAAAACAATGAAATTTTAATTTTCAAATGGACCATTGGATACATGACTTAAAAATGCGGGATTTATAATAGATGGCGTTTATTTTGAAGTGGCTTTTGTTTTTAATAACTTATATAACGTTTTGAAGGGTACATATCTGTTATATTTATTCTCACTTTGTTATTGAACATTTCAGTGTAAACAACAAAGTTTTTTTGGCGTCGAAAATGTCGAATTTTATACCATAAATTCATCACTAGCGGTAAGTTTTGCTTTATTTTTTAATTTGAAAAAGAAAGTCACGCTGAAGCACACCGACTGTTCACCAATGCTTATGGTGAACGTGTTTCATCTCTTTCAACGTGCGAGAGATGGTTTGTGGTGATTTCAGAAGTGGTGATTTTGACAAGGAAGACAAGGATCTCACAGGCCAGCCAAAGACCAAGAATTGGAGACGGTACTCCATGAAGATTGTTGTAAAACTCAACAAGTGCTTGCAAAATCATTGGCAGCTTCTCAAGCAGCAATTTTAATATGTTTGCGAGCAGCAGGACTCAACCAAAAATATGAATATCATACGAATTGAAATACCACTTTTCATGTCCGAAATAATGCTTTAACGCTATAAAAGAAAATCATTTTTTCACCGGATCATTACTTGTGATGAAAAATGTATCCATTTCAATATCCTGAAGCGTTATATATCTTATGTGAAGCCCGGCCAAACATGGCTCTAAGGTAATTCTCTGTATTCGATGAGAGCAAAAGGGTCCAACCTATTATGAGCTGCTGAAATCTCACTAGACCATCACAGGGAACCTTTGTCGAACGCAGCATATTGGTTGGGAAGTTTTGCCTCAACCGCCTTATAGGCCACAACTTTCCGACTGCTTTTTGTTTCGATCGATACAGATTGCTCTCTCTGGGATACGCTTCACTTATGACCAGAGTATCAGAGTATTGTCTTTGAATTGTCTTAAGTAAAATAAATGAAAGAAGTAGATTATATTTTATTTAGTGGTTACGTCTTTTTGATATTGCATAATTTTGCTTGCCCTGATTATTATTCATATCCTCATATAATGATATTTATAGATCCTGGATATTTGAGATCCCGCACAAATGAAAACATTATTTCTTTATAACCATTTCATTATTTTAAAAACAAAATGCTAAATTGCAAATTGTTGGCTCCCAGAAGAACTTGTGGACAATATTTTGAATAAAAATGTATCGTAATTTGTATTTATTTACCTATCAACAACATTTTAAACATTACTTGGGTTCTTCTAAATCACAAAATAATATTGTTTGCTGCTCCTAGGTCGTTTTGCTTGTTTTTCCGTTATTTGCTTCACCTCTAAAAAACCATTAACTAGAAATTGTTTAAATTTAGCAAAATAAAAATTGCAAATAAAAACCCATTACGACTATTATGTGGAGTTTGGCTAAATTAAACCCTACAACTTTATTAAGGCTTACAAAAGCTGAAAATATTCGAGCAATAAAAGTATTTGTAAAAAAAAAACATTAAATTTGGGTACACACACTTGCATAAACTGACAAAGGTTTGTAAGTGTAAATTTTTGGCAAATAATCACGTTAGCGTATTGTTTCTTTGCGTTAAATAACAATTTTATTATTATTTATTTTTTTTTTTTTTGTATTTTTTCAGTCCTGGTAAATACTTTAAAAACCAATTCTCTAATGGTACATTATATACATAATCATAAACATATAATCATTATTCATATGCATGTGGGGTGACCACTTTTTAAATAAAATTAAATTGTCTATAAAAGCATTTTGGAATTTTAAATTTCTTCAAAAATTCTAAGTGTACGAGTATTAGGAATAATTAAGCCCAAAAGAAGTATATGTTTCTTTTGTGGCGTATAATGTTCGTATATGTTGTAATGTTTGGGAAGAATGTTCATTCACGTTACTAGGGTGGCCAGGATTTAAGAGTTCATTTAACAAACAATAAACAGTAAGGCCTATCGCAAAATAAATGGTTATAAATATGAAACTTTCAAGAAGTCTGATTTCTTTTAAATTTGAAACATCAATAAAGGAGGATCAACTTCTCGTAGATTAACCGCGCGGATCAATGTACAAGTCCCTTGCTCGAGAGCTTGTGCTATATAATCCCTGTCATCATAGCTAGGAAGCAATTAGAAAAGTCCAGAACAATTATCAAAGCAGCAACATCCGACATGGTAATCCAGTCCAATACATGATATCTGACTTCAAAAACTCCAGGCCGATAAATGTCAAAGTGTGTGTTTCTGACACCACACACAATAGACCTCGATCGGGAACCAATCCCAACGATCAGCTAATTTGAATGGCCTTGTTTTTTCGTCAACAACTCCTAGTAAGATACAATAGATGGCCAGAAATTTGTCATTAGCCCAAATATCTGTCTTTTAAGCAACGATATTTTACCCGCTTTGGGTTTTAAACCACAGCCACTACGTGTTCAACTAAGTGACCTCACCAATAGCCAGTCATGACAAATTCTGGGGCTACTGACTCCCATAGAGCTAGATAAAACTCTAGTCAGCTGCGAATTAAAAAATAAATTCTTACCAGGAATGAGGTCCGTGTTTCATAAGCATTACTATGAGAACAATAGTATACAAATTGGATAAACGGTTAAAAAATTATGTTCAACTGAAATTGAGTGATTTAGCCCATTTATACCTGACCATAGATACGGGAAATTGCTGGAAATTTCGAGATAGAACGTACCTACAGCAATTGGAATAAAGAAATGCGGTCAAGTGAAAAAGAGGATGATGATGTACGAGTTACCTAGTAAAGGTTGAAAGCGACCTAAAATCGATAAGGGAATTACACCAAAATGGTCTCAGAGACAAAACTACCAGTTAGACAAGGTGCCTTTTAATGATACGTCGACATCATATAAGGCTTTGTAAGAAAATATTGGTGGGATGAGCACCATGGAGCTTTGCGAAAAGTTTATTGATGAGGAGGTGTTGAATCTATTAGTGAATTCCACCAACAAGTATTGTTCATAATTTAAACAACAAATACCGAAATTAAAACATTTTTGCCACAAATACGTTCTTCATTCGTCAAATTGAGAATCACTTGGATATGCGATGATAAGACAATGTATTTAAGAGACAGACTCAAATGGATCAAACAATTTTTACATAAATATGTAACTCAGCGTTGGATCCTAATTTGGAGTATTTTTCCACAATCTTTCCATTGATTAACAAATGGATTACTATGGCCGGCATTAAAGCAAAATGTTTGTATCAGCTCATTCCATCGCTAGTGCATCGGATCACGATGGCTCACACTTACAGTTAGGAGATTGTGTAGTATTATCGGTCCTTTAGCATCTGGAAGCCGCCGCACAGCATACGGAAACGTTTGAAATTTTTTTTACTAGCCATAAACTAATGACTTGCTTGTCAAATGACGAGGTTTTCACTTTGGTAACTGTACGTGATAATTGGACTAATCATGCTCCTTTGATGGATGATGATGAGAGGGTATGTGAGTCGATAATGGTGAAATAAAATCATCAAAAGCCCGACAAAATGGTAACTTTCGGGACACAAATGAGGCTTAGCTATAATCACATCGATCATTTAATCGGAAAACTATTCAGTCGTCATCGTTGGCTACAGTGCTGTGGAAAACCAGAATATGGATGTCTGAAGTAAGGGTAATTGTACTTATATATAGGATCATTCGCTCGGAAAAGGGAACGGCGGTGATCACGAGAATGGCCACTAGGGGTACGCCTTAAGAAGGCGTCTTGTCGCCACTGCTGTGGAATCTGGCCATAAATTGTCTGCTCAGAAAATTGGATCTCATGGGTTATAAAACTGTCGCCTACGCGGATGACGTTGCAGTGGCAGTCTGTGGGATCCACTTGGGCACGATATCACAACGTCTGGAGTATGCACTCTGTGTACTTAGTCGGTGGAGTACAGACAGTGGATTGAGTGTTAACACAAGCAAAACCGAACTTGTACTGTTCATAAGAAAGTACAAAATTCCTCATTTCTCGCTTCCCCGATTAATGGTGTTGAACTAACACTATCGGATAATGCAAAATACTTAGGAGTTATTCTGGATAGCAGACTATCCTGGAAACCCAATACCCTTTCAAAAGCCTTGACAGCTATGCATGTCTGTAAGAAGGCGATAGGTACGCAGTGGTGTATTAGAACCCAGTTCGTTAACTGAATATGTGATACGGTCATTAAGACGACACTATATTATGGAGTTTCTGTCTGGTGGGAGTTACTGGATAAAGGCTCAATTTACATGCTATTCATGAGGGTTATGAGAAGAGTAGCAATCCTGATAACAGGAGCTCTAAGAACGAGCGCATCAAAGTCGCTCTTTACTATATTGAACTGGAGTCCCGTGGATCTAATAACCAGAAAAATTGCATTTATCTCTGCCTTTAGGCTGCATATGATCCAAACGGTCACGCCACCATAATATGTACACAGAGAAAACAAATTCGTGATAGCAACCGAATTTGTTACCAATCGAATGATTCGGTTGCTAACACAGAATTTTTCGGTTCTATCAACAGGAAGTCAGTTGATAAAGGAGAATTTCGATTGAAGCAACCAAACTTTTGTTACCCCTTCTAAAATTTTTTAGTCGCCAATGTAAAATACGGTCACTAGTCATTCGATTGGCAACAAATTCAGTTGCTATCACGGATCTGTATTCTCTGTGTAGAATTCAGGCTCTTCCGGATAATATCGATTCTGGGTCCCTCTTGGCGAGAAATTTCAGCTTCTCAATTCCGTATAATACGGAAGCAATGGACGAACCTTTACTTGACACAACGGGTCTCTCAGTCTATACAGACGGTTCTATTAAAGAAAATCGAGTTGGTGTAGGTGTTTACATTCGGCAATTCAACACTAGGACTTCCAAAGGAATGTAGCATAATTCAGGCTGAAATATCAGCCATCAAAAGTGCGCCTAACCGGCTCAGTTATAACAAGATATCAGGCAGGGATATTCGTATATATACTGACAGTCAGGCCGCAATAAAATCTCTAACAGGTGTATACACAACTTCCAATTTGGTCCAGGAATGCCGGGCATCCTTAAACAGGATGGCGAGACATTCAACAGTCGTACTAAAGTGGGTACGGGGACACGGTTGCTGATGATTTAGCGAAAAAAGGCGCCATGTTACCTGCCGGAAACATAGATTTCCTACGTGGAATTCCGCTATCCAAATGCAAGCTAGAAGTAATTTCTACTATGAGCTCGCTCAGACAAGATGGGGTTGTGAGCCCACATGATCGTGGGCGAACAACATATCTTCTTGGCTTGTCACGCTCGCAATTGCGTGGCGTTGTGGCAGTCATTACCGGACACTGCACTTTTGGCAACCACGCGAGGAGACTTGGCTTGCCCTACAACGACTTCTGCAGAAGTTGTCAAAACGAGAAGCAGGATGACACCATTTTTCATATTTTTTGTCACTGTCCGTAAGCGTAGATCTCGCTTACGGTCTCTGGGACACCATTCCACAAAATGGTCTTTCTGAGCTCTCGAATATGAGGCTTGAGGGCATTAATGGGTTTATTAGGAGTAGTAATTGGTTAAAAAGACCATACATGGGAATCTCTCTAGAGTAACCTAATAACGACTATCTTATTGATACGCAATTTTTGTAAATCTCCTTGTCTCTTTCTTTAACATCTTCTTAACTATTCAATCTTCCACTTCTCTTTTTTCCTTTTTATCTGCGCCTGTTTCTTTCTAACTTTCTACTTTCTGGTAACACAAAGGTACCCACGTGAGCTGTTATTCTATTCTTCAATTTCACAGCTGCAGGATGACACCATTTTTCATATTTTTTGTCACTGTCCGTAAGCGTAGATCTCGCTTACGGTCTCTGGGACACCATTCCACAAAATGGTCTTTCTAAGCTCTCGAATATGAGGCTTGAGGGCATTAATGGGTTTATTAGGAGTAGTAATTGGTTAAAAAGACCATACATGGGAATCTCTCTAGAGTAACCTAATAACGACTATCTTATTGATACGCAATTTTTGTAAATCTCCTTGTCTCTTTCTTTAACATCTTCTTAACTATTCAATCTTCCACTTCTCTTTTTTCCTTTTTATCTGCGCCTGTTTCTTTCTAACTTTCTACTTTCTGGTAACACAAAGGTACCCACGTGAGCTGTTATTCTATTCTTCAATTTCGCAGCTGCTTGGAAACCTCCTTACCTAAGGGTTATTCTAGATTTTCGGGTAACGCTATTTTAGACTGCATGGCGATGACGGCAGCCAAACTTAATAATAACAACAAGTTAAAATAAAAGTTTAGGGGTTTTGCTTCTAACTCGAGTATTTATGTTTCGAATTTTAGTTGAAAGGCTTTTTGACATTAAATATTATGGTCAACCTAATCTTTATAAAAAATCAACAACAAACAAATACACATACATATATGAATATTTGTATATAAATATTACAAGTGTATTTTGTTTTTATAACTATAGTCCTGTATATCCATTACGTTAAATAAAAGAAAAGTCATAAAACCTAATTGAAAAGTCATCAACATTTATGTTTTCTACATATAGAAAATATATACATACATATTTTTGTTATTTTTTTGCATCACAGCACTCACTTAAACTGACAAACATAATACCCAAAGGATTTTTGTTGTTTTTTGTTTTTGTCCCCCTTTACTCCCTCACAAACAAACACACTGCAAATAATTGTATGTACCCACCAAACATATTTTGTCGAATTCTGTCAGAATTTGTACCGAAAGTCTGCATATGCAGGCGAATTCGTATCCGGGGTTGGTACGACATTGGACGAGTGGTTATCAAGAAATCGTAAGGCGCTACAAACAAAGTCCCCAATGAACAAAGCCCCCAAACCAAATTAAAACCCCAACATTGGGGACCTAATTCATTATGAATTAAAACACAAAAGTTCTAAATGAAATAAATCCCCAACGAAAGGAAATAAACCCCCTAACCAAAATGAAAAAAAGCCGGCTTCGCATACTAAAAACTTTTTGCATTACCGGCTTTCGTCCGGGCGCAAAGGTTTTCTCCTCTGGGGTGTATCAAAAACCGACTCCGTCTAAAAAAAATATTTTTGCATTGTCGGCCTTTGTCAGGTCGTAACGATTTCTTGGTGAGAAATGAAAATCGGCTTTATGAAATACTATAAAACCTTTCTGCAATAAAAGGTAAATCCCAAGGTCTTCCAAAAGCCTGATAAAACGTCCGATACTTGTATGACATATCTAATAGAAGTCTGAACAAACATCGGAAAATGATTCGAATATACTGATTAAGTTTTATACCCACCATCAAAAAAGACGGGGGTTTATTGATTTTGTCATTCCGTTTGTGTATATATATTCTGGGTCCACATAAGATTCCAAGACGATCTAGCTATGTCCGTCTGTCTGTCAAAAATACGATAGGGTCCAAAGACAAAAGCTAGCTCTCCAAAATTTTCTCTGTTGATAAAATTCAACATTTCCGAAGCAAAAAAAAAATTGTTGTTTACACTATAATGTTCAATAACTAAATAAGAATAAGTGAAAAATATGTACCCTTAAAAATGAGTTATTAAAAAGAAAATCCGCGTATGAAAGATACGCCATCGCTTGTTTTTGCAGGGTTGCTGATAAAATTAAACAAAAAACTTAGACTTTTCTGTCAAGTGTCAAAAGGAAATTTAGACAAGTCGATTAATTTTCTGATAAATTCTCCGTATTAGTTCGGCCAAAATTGTTTACTGGATATATACTCGTGCAACTAACACAAACATACATACCTGTACATATGTATGTATCTATGTAGACCATGCGATGTTGTACTTACTTCATACTTGTTCGCCATATACATATTTGTACGCTTTTACGCTTATATGCTTCAATGAAGAAAGTAAAATTGAAGTGTACGCCTTTGGCACCAAATAAGTAAACAACCACTGCCATCATCATCGTCATCTTTATAACCAATACAAGAAGTATGTAAGGATATGCATACACTCATACACGTGTGTAAATGGTTTTTTGTGTGTGTGGTGTGTCCTTTTATGCCTTTCAGACTGTTGCTGTGTAAACACATTTACTTGTATAGAACATGAGCAAAACAAAGAAACACACAAGAAAAGAAAAGAAACAAAAATATGATTCTAAAGCTTAAAGAATGTAAAATTATTGACACCAACATCATACATTCGTTTATATATACATATATACTTTTATACATAAAATAACATTTACAAATGTGAATAGCAGCTCATAAATATTATTTCATTTTTCACTTTTAATACATACTTATTTATACTAACACTCTTTCTTCTATATAGCTATACATTAGGAGTCTTCAAGCCTAAATGTCATTTACTCCATTACAGGGATTTCTGTATATTTAGTGCGAGAAGATTTGATGGATATGTTGGATTAAAATCAACATACGATTTGGAGTCGATATTTTGATTATATATATTTGCATATTTGTTATATTTTAAGAGCATATTTTTATACACACCAATAAAAAGATGGGGGTAAATTGATTTTGCCATTCCGTTTGTAATACATCGAAATATTCATCGCAGATCCATATAAATATATGTATACTGGTTTCATATTAAATTCTAACATGACCTAGCTAAGTGCGTCCGTATGTCTGTCTGACTGTTCAAGGCATGATAGGGCCTACAGGGAAAGATTTAGGGAGATGAAATTCTAAAGTGATTAGAAATGTTTGGTATTGAAAGTGGGCATAATCGGTCAAGTCGAAATAGAGTTATGGGTCAAAATGTAAGACAACCTACAAAAAAGTTAATATTTTTCAAAACTTTTTCACAATTTTTTTGGTTTAAAAATATTGTAGATTATCAATGATCACGTTATTCCTATTATAAGTTGAAAATGGTAAGAATTGATCCATGATTTCTTCTAGCAGTGTTACAAATATCTTCACAGAATATGGCTCTATGATACATACATAGATGTCTATAGAAAAGTGTTATCTATACATAACTTGATGTTGAAAATAGGCACAATGATAAAAATAAATGTTTTTATACAAAATATACAAAAATCGATGTCAATATTATATTGGTGGTGGGTATATAAGATTGGGCACAGCCGTATATAACAATCGTACTTGTTAAAAGAGCTTTTATAGAGCATATTTTTGGCTGCCCTGATTATGACAAACCGTAATTCACGTAATTCAAAATGAGGTCTCAAAAACCTATATATCGACCGATTTACTCCCAGAGCATGTTTCCCCAGAAAAACATCCGCCTGTTTGAAACCACCTTTATACTCCATTTTTTATTATAGACCGCAACACCATTAAACATAAGACACAAAAAATTTATATACTTAAATGTATGTATGTGTACATAAGGACATTCCAAGGAAAAAATGTTGCTCCTACATACATGAGACAAAGCTTCGTGTACACAAACACATAATCGTTAGTGTGGGTGTGTATGACTGTTTGCAAGTTTATACACACACAAACATTAAACAAACACTTTATTACAAACAACAATTTAACTCTTTTTGTTGTATTCGTTTTATCAACTGTATGTGGTTATGGGTATGTTTTACTTTTCTTCCGATTTATTTTTTATAACTCTACATGTGACTACTACTCACTCGCATACACATGTAATTTGTGTAAAGTTTATACAATATTTACAACTACATCAGAAGCTTTACAATGACAACTACAAATGCATTGTTATCTGTTAAGTTCCTGGTACATGCTTCTTAAGCACTGATACAAATCTTGATATTTTTTTTCTGTTCCTTATCTTTTGGTGAGTACATATGTACATAGGAGTATGTGTGAAAGAGTCTCTTCCTTCAATTATACTTTGGCACGATTAGACAGATTTGTTTTGTCCATTTACGCATTGAGTGTATGTGTTTGTGTTATATTTCAATAGTTTTCTATTTTTCTCACTCGTTTTTATTCCAACATATATTTAGTTCTAGTATAGCATAACAATATTATCAGATTGACGAGTATTATATATTTTTTATACGCTACATTGGTCGATAGGATATATATCGCATATAATGATGTCTCTAGCATACAAATATAAATTTAAAATCTACATATAAATGCTTTCTTAATTAATTTAGTCTATGTAGCTAAATCTTTTAAAACAATTTGCAAAAGTTCTATAATGATGGTCGCTTTATGAGTATTGTGATTAAATTCACACTGGAATACAATGTAATGAACTTCAACATAGACTGTCCCCAATACCATGATCAAATCAACTCAAAAATACCTCAGCTCAGAATGTGTAAAATTTCATTACGATATCTTAATCTAACGAACTAACGAATTATTTCCAAAATAAACTTCATCTCAGCCTTGTGTGGAAATCCACACAAAAAATGACATTACATGGCTTTCCTGCCGCTACATTTTAGCACAGAAATCACACTAATTTATTTCAAAAAACGTTAAAACAGATTACATTCTAGAATTTACAAACGAAATGACAATTTTATTTATACCCTTCTCACGATGGTGAAGGGTATAAACGCTGAACGAAACACCAAAACAAAATACGCAAACCAATGAATCCAACACACATCCAAACATACGTTTTGTTGGTTTTTTGTCAAAGCGTGCAATAAATTGACTTTTTTTTATGAAATTTTCAGAGGTTGTCTCGGATTTTTGCTCATATCTCCGTTATTTATGGACGGTTTTTTCTGATTTTAAATAGCAAACTTCTCGAAAGCACGTCTGACAGAATTATTGAAGATTTGGATGCCGAAGATATCTGGGGTCTTCAGAAAATTGATTTCAACAGACAGTCGAACGGACATGGCTTAATCGACTCCGCTATCTATAAGGATCCAGAATATATATACTTTATAGGGTCGGAAAATTATATTGTGGAAATTACAAACGGAATGACAAACTTATATAAACCCTTCTCACGAAGGTGAAGGGTATGAAAACATGTCTACATACATAAGAAGTTGTTTAACGTTATTTAAACATGTGTGTGGTTTTCCACACATAAGTAATATCTATGTATTTTAAACTAGGTAAAAATTTTTGTGTCGGGAAATGAGATTTTTCTGCCCAAAAATTTGTATATACGGTATAAGCATACTCATAGCGGAAATGTTTGTGCAAAATGTGTTCAATATAAGGTAATTTGATGACAAAGAGATATATGTAATAATATAAAGATAATTATGTTATTGATATTAAATCATTGCTTGTGTAAAATACATATACATACCGTATGTGTATACATCATCACACGAGGGTAAACAACATAAGTTTTTTTTGTAGATGAGTTGAGTGATAAACCGTTTCAAAATCACTATGCCCAGTTACTAAAGCAAGCTTCGCTCAATTAAAGCTAAGTTTAAATATTTTTGTCGAAGAACAAAGCCTATTCCCAGAATATTTTCAACGTATCGAAAAAGAGTAGAGTACTATAGGGTCCGGCTTTAATGCCTAATGTTCTTGCTTGTTATTTCATAAGAAAAAACATTTTCTTCGATTTACAATATTCAACGTTATGTTATATTTTTCTACCAAGACATGTCATGTTATATCTTCAGGGTATTTATATTAGGACAGCAATGATTTCCCAGGTTGTCATTATACTGAAGAAAATTACTAAACTACTTTTTTGTGCGAGTTTAAGTATATGTTGTATGTATAGCATAAGAAACATACATATTAAGGTGGCGCTTATTTTGCTCGTTTTGGATTATCGGTGATTTCGTCATCTAAAAATCAAATGATGAAAACTTTAACGAAACTTCAACATTTAATATTTCTACTTTGACGGAGAAATATTTTTTACTTTGGAATCATTGAAAATCCCGAAAGTGCAAAATAAGTACCAACATAATGTACGTATTTATGTGTATGAATGGAGTTATTAAGAACAATGGAATAAAGTGTTTTAAAAATTGTTTAAATTGGCGGTTAATTGAAAAGGACATTTAATACTTTTTGTGTTATTTACGTTATTTAAACAAAAAATTTAGTATTTTATAGTTTCAACACTTTCATACACCCACAGAAAAAATAAGAAACATTAACGAAAGTCTATTTCAATATGGAAAAATATTAATTTATAGTTGAAAATTATTGATTTATCGTATTTTAATATAATTTTTCTATTATAATGAATATTATTGAATTAATATGACGCGTTCTCACTTTTAAGTTGCAGCATTTCCCTGAATGTATATTTTAATGTATTAAATACGTGATTTGATAAAACTAAAATTTGCCTAACTGAAAGATATTCAAATGTTGAAAATTATCATAACTATATGCTTAATTTTACAAATATCAGTTTTAATTTATAAAAACTTAAGACTAAGTCAAAAAAATGTTGGGTGTATACAATAAAAAAACAGGATTTTTTAGCTTTCAATTAACTGAACATGAATTTTTAGCTTTTATTTGAAACATTTGATCAATATAAATGTCTGCGAAGTATTAAACATTGTTAGCTATGACCTTTTCTCATCTTTCTGGCAACATATGTTTACCGAGCCAAAAGAACTGCTCATCTTTTGAGGGTAAGAAAAAATCAAGCCAATATCGGATACTGTGTTCCAAAGTGATGCTTATTCCAGGGATAGCGTTCTGGACAAATAGTAGCCGGACTGGACATGGTCGGGACTATAATGCGGGTGAGACATATTATATTTTTTCACAGGTATTGCATAATGTGGCCGAGCGTTGTCATGATGGAATATTACGGTTTCATATCTGGGTATTTTTTAGACACTTCAAACGAATCAGTTGCGTTAAGTACAGGTGTTTTGTAATGGTCTGGTCAGATTTCTGCAGCTCATAACAGAACATTTTTGCTACCACCAAATACTGAGAATTAACTTAGCTCCATCGATATTTGGTTTTGGTGTCGATTCGGCTGGTTGGCCGGGTTTCACATACGGTCTCTTATGCTTCTGATTATCGTAATGGATCCATATTTTATTCGGTGCAAAAATGATTTTCTTATATAGCAGGATGAATCCTGCTACTCCCATTGATTATGCAAGCTTTAATTTAGTTTGACAACAAATTTCACGGAGTAATACCTCCAATTCTTTGCCTTCAAACTTTTTTGGCTGGCCTGTGCGATCCTTGTCTTCTGTGTCAGCACTTCTGAACCACACAAACTATAACCGATGGAACACATTCATCAAAATCTTTGGTGAGCAATCGGTGTGTTTCGATAGCAATTTTATTTTAATAAAAGATGTAAAGAAAAACTTCCCGCATATGACGCTTTGTTGGTACAAAATTCGACATTTTCGAAGCAAAAAAAAAACTTTGTTGTTAACACTATAATGTCCAATAACTAAGTGAGAATAAATGACAGATATATATCTTTCAAAGTGACATATAAGTTGTTAGAAATAAAAACCGCGTTCAACCGCCATCTTAAGTAAATCCTGTATTTTTAAGTCATACACCCAATATATTTATTAGCAGAGATGAAAAAATGTGCAATAATCGTTGTTTATAGCAAAAACAAGCCAGGAAATAAGCAATGCAAGTATAAAAAAAACTAAAACAATATCAACAAAAAGGATCAGGAACAGCAACAAAAAGGCAAAACAATATTTTTACAATCTTAAAATTCTGTTGTAAAGAATTGTATTTCTGTACCCTTCACCATGAACGGCAATGGTATATATAGGGTTTTCCAACAAGAGGTGTTATTTTGGTATTTAAAGAAAAACTGCATTTTTTTATATAAATGATCGGATGTTTAATTCATAATATAGAGGAAGGTATGCAGTTAATAATGAAAAACAACATCAGCCAAATGGCCACTACGACCACGCTTACAGGAACATACCCTTTTCATGAAATTTTCCATAACCTAATCGAAAAGTGGCTGACCTATGTCCTCGATAGCCTCACGAATTCTAACTTTGAGGTCTTCACTCGACGCTGGGCTGTTGGAGTAGACCTTATATTTCACATGGCCCCAATGGAAGAAGTCGCAAGGTGTTAAATCACAAGATCTCGGTGGCCAATTCTGATCACCTCTTAGAGAGATAATAACAGCAAAGACACGACGCACAGTACTCTGTTTCATAGACAAAAGTCGAAAATAAATTTTTGTTCCAAATTTTAATAAAAGATATATAATTTGAAAGCTAAGAAGACATCTAATATACATATCCAAAAATTATATTGATATGGCTATATTTGTAATTGAGAGAAGGCTCTAAAGTCAGAAAAAATTTTCAGGGAATCGAAAGTGCTTTTGAAGATGGATTTAAAAAAAATATTATAAAAATTTAGGTTTTTGGAAAAAAGTTTTTTGGTTTAATATTTTAAATAACTATTTATACAGTCAATAAAAAGAAAAATTCTTGTTGTGAAATTTCACTCTTAAAATGTTTTTACATAGCTTTAAAAAGTGCATATTAAAAATTAAAAAATATCACACTTTGGTGGAAAATATAAACAAAGTGTATAAAATGTAGTATTTTTTCCTTATTGTTTTTTATAGTTAATACTTTTATTTATTTAAAATAAAAATAAAATTAACGGAATTTTTGCCGCAATTTTGAAAAAAATAATTTTTAAAAAATGATTATTATTGTTCATTTTAGTATAAAATGTTAATAATTTCCCACATTAAAAATTATATTAAATCATTTAAATTATAATACCAATTGTACAATTTATGTATTTCAAATTTTGAATAAATTTTCATAAAAAATTGCGCTTTTTTTTTGTTATTTTCAATAATTGGTTCATCGATTAAACGATGTCCGTCCGTCTGGCTGTCCATGTAAACATAGTGCGCAAAGCACAGGTCGCAATTTTTAAGATATTTCAATAAAATTTGGTACTTATATTTTTTTCGGCCCAAGGACCAAGCCTATTTAAACTGGCTGAAATCGGTCCATTATTTCACCTAGCTCCCATACAAATATCGTCCCGAAATTGGACTTTATCGGTCATATATGTTTAATTTATATAGGTATCTACACAAATTTTGCTCCAAATAAGTTTTATATATACGGAATTTATGTCACTAAATTTTATTATGATCGGTCCATAATTAGTCATAGCTCCCATATAAGACCCGCTTCCGAAAAATTACTTTAACGTGCCTAAATCTCCTAAAAATGTTGGTATACACATAAAATTCAAGACAAATAAATTTCATATAGACATAAATCACAGGACCTAATTTCATGCTGATCGGTCCATAATTAGTCATAGCTCCCATATAAGGCCCACTTCCGTAAATCACTCACGAGTATAAATTATTTAAATTTTAAAAGAAAAATGTTTTTGCTCATTTATTTAATATTGGGTATTATATGGTCGGGCTTGACCGACCATACTTTCTTACTTGTTTTAAAACATTTAATAAGAAATTAAGAAATTAAAATCACTGAATATGAATTTTTAATTTTAATTTTAAATTTTAGCAAGTTTGAGACTAAAACGGTTACTCACGTACATTATTTAATTTAATGTAATTATTTAAAAAATATATATCTACTAGCACTAAACCCGGTGCGCTTCGCCACCCCAATTGGATGAAAGAAATAGTACTATTAAGTCTCCCTTTGTGAATTAAAGCTAATTCAGGATAACATGCCTCTAGTTTCATGTTTATTGAATCATTGTATTGTGGCTTCTAGCTCATTCGAAACGTATTATTATAATAAAAAAGTACCATTTAGACCCACATTTTATATGCCCACACATGATCATTTTTATAGAAAATGCTAAAGTCACCTTTTGTGAATTCTAACTCATTCCGAATCATGTGTGCCTAATTCTGAATTTTTAGGTATAATTTTATAAAATAGTCAAAAAATATTATTAGTTGGAAAAAAGTACCTTTTTTAAATTCTTATTCGGTCAGGATCATATACCATTCGAAGAACGAAAGAATACAAATTATTTTTTATCATCAGTGTCATATAGATGGCTTAGCGACTTTCTTTCTTTACTCAGAAGCATATCAGTAAAATAATTTAATATAATAAAAAGTATCATTAGAGGAAAAAGTACCAATTTTCCACACTTGAACCACCGTCAAGTTTTAAATCAAAGTAATTTCCTTATTCTAAGTTCAATATATTAGAAAATTCAAAAAGTACTATTTGGAGAACGAAAAAATACTTCTTAGTTTGGTTTAGTTCACAATTTTTGGTATCATAATACAATTGAGCACCCTATTCTTGAATATTTCTTTAGTGAGAAGTATATTAGCCTATCATAATGTATTTAAGCTAACTAATTTAATATATTAAAAAAGTACCATTAAAAAAAGTACCAATTTTCCTTTATCCTCTTGAACACCCGTTAAGTCTGAATTTAAAATTTGTATAGCATTTCCATATTATCAACTGATTTTGTTTCTATAACACTTAATCTATATAAATATATAAACGTCTTTGTAAGTTTGTTTGTTTATTTGTTTGTTTGTTTGTTTGAGCATCACGCCTAAGCGGCTGAATCGATTTTATTGAAATTTGGAACGAAGATAGATCCTTACTTGGAAGCGTCAATAGGCTATAACTTTTTTCAATATTTGGACCAGAAAGGGGTAAACAGGGGGAAAAAATTGGTACCTTTAGTTCTTAAACAATAAATACTAAACGGCTGAACCGATTTTTACTACGACAGGGGTAGCGAAGCGCACCGGGTCAAGCCAGTATTTAATAAATTATCACAAAACCGAACCGAAACCCATTTAAATTTTTAAAAACCGAATCCGCGGTTTTGAAATTCTCCTTGAAATTCTTTTAGGAAACTCTACTATAAATGTATTTAAAAAGTACTATTACAACAAAGAAAATGTACCATAATGTCTCTAATTTAAGTTTTACTCACTGAGGAGCATATATTTTATATATTTTTTTTCTAGGTCCATTATTATAGAAAATTCAAAATATACCATTAGAATAATGAAAAAGCGCCATAATGTTCCCAGTTATAGAATCCTACTCGCTCGAGTCCATATAATATTATCTTCATGTTTCTAGATATATTATAGAAAATTTAAAAAGTACCATTAGAATAAAGAAAAATTACCAAGTATTCTCTTTGAATTTTCACTCACATAGAACAATATGCAGTTAATTTGGTATTTCTAAATCCATTATTAGAGAAAATTCAAAAAGTACCTTTATAATATAGAAAAAGTAACTTAAAGCCCCCACTTGTGGATTCTCAATCGGTCGGGATCATATAAGCTTTATTTCACAATTATAAGTTCATTGGTGAAGAAGATACAAAAAGTACTATTCGAATATAGAAAAAGTACCATAAAGACTCCCCCTTAAATTCTCACTCCCTTATGACCATATATGTTTAATTTTATGTTTCTAGATCCATTATTATAGAAAATTTAAAAAGTACCATTAGAATAAAGAAAAAGTACCATAATGTCCCCGCTTGTAGATTTTTCGCTTAGGTCTATATAAGCGTTATATCATGTTCATTGGTGAAGAAAATACAAAAAGTACCATTCGAATACAGTACGAAAAAGTCTCCCCATAGAATTATCATTCACTTAGGAAATTTAAAAAAGTACCATTATAATAAAGAAAAGGTATTGCGAAGTATCCCCTTGATTTTTCACTTTCTTAGTACCATATACGCTTAATTTCATATTTAAATGTCCATTATTACATAAAATTCAAAAAGTACCATTGAAAACAGAAAAAGTACCAAAATGCAGCCACTTGTGGATTCCCACTCACTCGGGTCCATATAAGCTTTATTTCATGTTTCTAGGTTCATTGGTGAAGAAATTACAAAAAGTACCATTCGAATAAAGAAAAAGTACAAAAAAGTCTCTCCCTAGAATTCTCACTCACCTAGGACCATATATGCTTAATTTCATGTTTCTAAGTCCATTGCTATAGAAAAGTTAAAAAAGGACCATTAGAATATAGAAAAAGTACCAAAAAGCCCCCACTTGTGGTTTCCCACTCATTCGGGTGCATATAACCTTTATTTCATGTTAATAGGTTCATTGTTGAAGAAATTACAAAAAGTCCATTCGATTAAAGAAAAGGTACCAAAAAGTCTCCCCCTAGAATTCTCACTCACTCTAGAATTCTCACTCACTTAGAACCATATATGCTTAATTTCATGTTTCTAAGTCCATTGCTATAGAAATGTAAAAAAATTACCATTAGAATAAAGAAAAAGTACCATGAAGTGTCCGCTTGAATTTTCACTCACTTATTACCATATACGCACAATTTCGTACTTCTATGTCCATTATTACAAAAAAATCAAAAAGTACCATTAGAATATAGAAAAAGTACCAAAAAGCCCCCACTTGTGGTTTCCCACTCATTCGGGTCCATATAAGCTTTATTTCATGTTTCTAGGTTCATTGGTGAAGAAATTACAAAAAGTACCATTTGAATAAAGGAAAAGTACCAAAAAGTCTCCCTCTAGAATTCTCACTCACTTAGGACCATATATGCTTAATTTCATGTTTCTAAGTCCATTGCTATAGAAAATTCCAAAAAGTACCTTTAGAATAAAGAAAAAGTACCAGGAAATGTCTGCTTGAATTCTCACTAACTTAGAACCATATACGTTTAATTTCGTGTTTCTATGTCCATTATTACAAAAAATCAAAAAGTACCATTAGAATATAGAAAAAGTACCAAAAACGCAGCCACTTGTGGATTAACATTCACTCGGGTCCATATAGGCTTTATTTCATGATTCTATGTTCATTGTTGAAGAAATTCCAAAAGGTACCATTCGATTAAAGAGAAAGTACCAAAAAGTCTCCCCATAGAATTCTCACTCAGGACCATATATGCTTAATTTCATGTTTCTAAGTCCATTGTTATAGAAAATTCAAAAAAGTACTATTAGAATAAAGAAAAAGTACCAAAAGGCAGGCACTTGTGGATTCCCACTCACTCGGTTCCATATAAGCTTTATTTCATGTTTCTAGGTTCATTGGTGAAGAAATTACAAAAAGTACCATCCGAATAAAGAAAAAGTACCAAAAAGTCCCCTCTAGAATTCTCACTCACTTAGGACCACATATGCTTAATTTCATGTTACTAAGTCCATTGCTATAGAAAATTCCAAAAAGTACCTTTAGAATAAAGAAAAAGTACCATGAAATGTCCGCTTGAATTCTCACTAACTTAGAACCATATACGTTTAATTTCATGTTTCTAAGTCCATTGCTATAGAAATTCAAAAAAGTACCATTAGCATAAAGAATAGGTACCATGAAGTATCCAATTGAGTTTTTGGCTCACTTAGGACCATATACGCCTAATTTCGTATTTCTATGTCCATTATTACAAAAAAATCAAAAAGTACCATTAGAATATAGAAAAAGTACCAAAAAGCCCCCACTTGTGGTTTCCCACTCATTCGGGTCCATATAACCTTTATTTCATGTTTATAGGTTCATTCGTGAAGAAATTACAAAAAGTACCATTCGAATAAGAAAAAAGTACCAAAAAGTCTACCCTCACTCACTTATTACCATATATGCTTAATTTTATGTTTCTAGGTCCATTATTATAGAAAATTCAAAAAGTACCATTAGAATGAAGAAAAGTACCATAAGTACCACTCTAATATAGAAAAACTGCAAAAAATTTTCCCCCTAAAATTCTCACTCACTTATTACCATATATGCTTAATTTCATGTTTCTAGGCCCATTATTAAAAAAAATTCAAAAAGTACCATTAGAAGAAAAAAAAAGTACCTATATTTCAGTTCTCACATTTTGGTACCTAAATATTATCCCCTACTCCTAACTCTAACTTCACTCAGATACATATCAGCTAACTTTAATGTCGATAAGTGAAATAATTTAAAATATTAAAAAAGTACCATTAGGAAAAAAGTACCAAATCCCCTTTTCCTCCTTGAACACCCCTCAAGTTTGAAATTTAAAAATATTCCATTTTGCCAAAATTGTTTATGCTTAAAGACATGCCTAAAACGATTAAAATCTGTGTTAATGTGCTCAAGAAAAATAAGTTTTAAAAAAAGTACCAAACTGTTTTCCCGGATTTGGACAAATATACATCTTGTCAGTAGAGTTCCAAATAGCACTATGTTAGTTAATTTTTGCATGAATCCAGGAACCAATGTTAAAAATTTATCAAAATTGGCTGAAAATGTTAAATAAAATGTATTTTTCCGTTTTTACCCCCTTTTTGGTACCTTTTTTATCCCCATTGTGGTGTTAAAATTATATCCAAATAAATTTCTATATCATGCTGGGAGCTTAAAATAAAATATTTATATGTCTTTATCAATTTGTGGAAAAGTATAGTTTTTGAAAAAAGTACCAAAAATAAACACAATTTTTATCCCTTAAGGGTTCGAATTTCCAAAAAGTACCAAACTTATATTTGTTATTTTTTTATATGTAAAGAATATGATTTTAAATTTGTTTGTATGTTTATTGGTTTAAAAGATACGTATGGTGCCAAAAAAGTACCAAAATACAGTTTTTACCCGTTTTCTCCCCTAAAAAGTCCGAATTTTAAAAAAGTACCGGACACCTGTCAGCTTATTTTTTAAATGGAGTTACATGAACTTGTAAGTTTTTTTGTATCTTTATTAGTTTTGAAGATATAAGGTTACCGAATTTACCCGTTTTTACCCTTTTTTACCCCCTAAACGTTCGAGTTTCCAAAAATCCCTTCTTATCGGATCGTTTTGGGGAGGGAGGAACCCACAGTTAAAATTTCGTGATTCTAGCTTCAGTCGTTTGGGCTGTGCGATGATGAATCAGTCAGTTAGTCAGTCAGTCAGTCAGTCAGTCAGTCAGTCAGTCAGTCAGTAACGTTACTCTTTTATATATATAGATATAAATATATAAATGTCTTTGTAAGTTTGTTTGTTTGTTTGTTTGTTTGTTTGTTTGAGCATCACGCCTAAACGGCTGAACCGATTTTATTGAAATTTGGAACGTAGATAGATCCTTACTTGGAAGCGTCAATAGGCTATAAATTTTTTCAATACTTGGACCAGAAAGGGATAAAAAGTGGGAAAAACGGGTAAAATTGGTACCTTTATTTTTTAAACAATTTTTTAAACGGCTGAATCGATTTTTACATCGACAGGGGTAGCGAAGCGCACCGGGTCAATCTAGTTTCCAATAAATAAGAAGTTTTATAATTACTAACATTTATTCTCCAATAGAATCAATTGGATAAATGAAGTGAATTTTTGAAAGAATATTAAACTTGTATTTATATTTGTATAAAATCGTCAAACGAATTTTACATAAATTAGACTTACATGGAAGCAAAAGGAGTCCTTGTCCTTAAAATTAAATTTGGCATACAATAAACCCTTAATTCTAGAGATAACTGAAAATGGGTTAGACATTTTAATCAATATTTTAGCTAAAATGTTATTTTTAATATTCAGGATGTATGGCAGGTAGGCAAGTCCTTCATTCGATTTTGAAGAAAATTTGTATTTTCTTTAACAATGCAAAACGGTACTTGTGTACCAAATTCTACATCTCTACGAAAGCTCCTTCTACTTTTGTCCATTCGTTATATGGGGACAAAGCACTGTGCGACGTTGTTGATGATCGGCCGGCTTGAGTTCTTGTGTTAACTGAACTTTATAAGCCTTAAGACCCAAGTCTTTATGCAAAATATGGTGTAATGACGTTTGTGGAATGCCCAATTCCAAAGTACGACGAGGAATGGACAAACCTGGGTTTTCTTCAGCAATATTCTCAGTTGTTCTTGAGCGACGTGCACGGGTTTTATTCTTCACATCACTAACTTGTCCCAACAGATAGAATTTTTCCACCAATTTCTCTATTGCGTTCCGACAAGGTGCTTCATGATTACGCAAAAATGCTTTAGTTTTGCGAACTGTGACTGCAAGAGTTTCACCATTTTTGTAGTGAATTTTAATAATTTCAATGCGTTGCTGAAGCTTGTATCATTTCATTTTTAGTAATGGCGTAGTTTCTACTTGTCAAATATCAGAATAAAAACTTCAAAAGTGACGGCTACCGAAATATCGGTTGATTCAAAATAACACCTCTTGTTGGAAAACCCTTTATACATTTGTTATTCCATTGGAAATTTCCACATTTTTTATTTGCAACCCCATAATGTTATATATTTTGGAACGTTATATATAGCGGATTCGATATAGCCATGTCCTTCTTTTGAAATCAGCAAAAAATAGCAAAATATGCAAAAAAGATAAAAAGAAACAAAAAGGCAAACATTTTATAAAAAAATAATTTTTGTTTTGTTTGCTTATTATTGCTTTAAAATTCGTTCCATTTCGAAAAGTACCTTTTTACTTATCATTATATATCTTAAGGTAATATTAAATAAATAAATGCTATTTTAAAATTGACCAACTAGTTAGCAACCAAGAATCACTTAATTTAGATATATTTGTTTGTATGTAAGTTACAGTATCTTAACCCTACTTAAGCATAGTCTTAATATATATTGATCAATGTAACTGATATTAACTATGTTTTCTTTTTTTCTTTACAGAATTTGGTCAATAAATTAAAAACCTTTCATCGGGGAAAAGAACAAGACAAAAATAAATTTCTTCGTAGCAAATTTTGCACATAAGCATGTGGATAAAATTCAAAATTGAACAATTTCAAGTATTTGGCAAATAACAATAAACCAATACTTAATACAAAGTGCAATACCAATAATATAAATACATATTCATATGTGTGAGTGTATGTAGTATATGTATATGAATGCAGCATATTTCTTATCAATTTACCACAACAAGTACCCACCACAGAAGCAAACAACTTGAAACTATAAAATACAATTTACTGATACATAGATATATATGTATCTATGTATTTGGGTATATGCGTATGTGTGTATTTGTGTTCATTGCAAGGCGCCAATATTGAAATTCAAGACATTAAAATTGAATGCACATACAACAACAGAACATGAAAATATTTAAACAATACTCGTACAATCTTAAAAGAAATAACATTTTCATTTTTAGTTTGATGTTTTTTTTTTCTTTTTTGTTTTTCATTTCGATATTTCGCTTTTTATTTTTTCTTTGGTAGTTTAGCAAATACTCGGCAAAAAGATTTCTATATTATTTGGCAGTAGATGCTTGCATTTATAAAAGTACGTGTATGTTTTAGAGATGTGTGTGATATCATCATCTTATAAAACAATTGTTTATTAGTCACTGAAAACCTTTTAGTCTGAACCTCACAAGAACTGAAACAAAATAAAAACAATGAAATATTTTACAAACATCGATGCAGACAGATATGTGTATAGCGATGCACAGTGGCACATTTTGCGTGAAGTTATGCAGTAAGAAATCCAAAAATGATTATAAATATGGCTAGTTTTGGGGTGTTTAGGAGAAAAAATTACTCATGCGTTTTATTCGACTTGTTAAGAGAGCAAGAAGCAACCCATATGATATTTTGTGTAGCCCTAAATTTTAGGCTTTATTTTAATCCAATTATCAGGTTGAACGAGAGACCAAAAATATACACAGGACCCGCTAAGTCCCTTTCGCAACATTAGACAGTATCAAACAAGCAAATTCTTATAGGTCTCAACATACCAACTCTTGAGATATTCCCCTTGGCAGAGTAATGAATCGTTTGTTCTGTCTAGTTCCTAGTACTCTGTTCATATTTGCGAAAAAAAAATTGTTTTTCTCATGCGAACACTTTAGCATGCAACAAATGTAGTCTATCTCACGATTTTGCAAAGTTTGTCGTTGAAAATATATTATTGACCGCTTGCGTATCAGCGGAATTTCAATGGGTCCGGGGTGGTTGATCAGGTGTTGGTTTTAGTTTTGTGCGAAAGAAGTGCTGCTCATATTACTACATAGTTGAAAAATAAGGTTGTCAGATTTATTTCGCATGTTTTTCTCAATAAAAACAGAGTACCTACTGCTTTTAATTATATGTAGTTTGACAAAATTTCGCACGAAGTTTTGAACAGAGTACTAAGTTTAGCCAAAATAAGTTACCAGATTATCAGAAAAATTCTTATTCCATCCGATAGCTAACCCTTTTCCTACCGTATCCCCATGAGATATACGGTCTTATGAAATCAGACTAGGTCTTCGATTTCAACTAATTCAAAATCAAATATAGCACGCGCGTAACATTTAATTTCAATTACATTCTTGAAATATATCAGTACATTATATTGACAGAACTTTTTCAAAAAGTTTAAATTCTCTTAAAATGTGCCACTGTGCATCAGTATGTATTTAAACTCAAATCAGTTCTAAAGCAAACAAGTGAATAACAGTTGATTGCAATTTTGAGACAAAAGCACACACATTCACATACACCTAAAATTGTCTTTATATCTTTCAACTTTCTACCTTTAAGGGTGACACCTTTTAACATTATCATTAGTTTGTCGTATTTGTAATAGAGAGAAAGAGGCATCATAATAAAGAGCAGAATCTATGGGCAAGTGTATATCGAAAAATCCTACAAGTTTAACGATTGCATTATCTGAAAAAGATTTGGCAACAGCCAGCCATATTTTAAGTAAATTCACTGAAAGTTCCGAGTATGTTGCAGTTAAGGATGAGCATAGGAATCAATTATGCGAGTACTATGCTGTCAAGAGTACACCAAATGGTGGCGACATTGTTGTCATCAGTAGCAGTAGTAGTAGTAGTAGTGCCAGCCAAAAGACGGAGCAACCACAACAAGAAAAACAAAGGTGGCAGCATCAAGAGCAGCAGCAAAATTGTAAAGACGACTTTACCCAAGAAAACACTTGTTTACATTCATTGGACCATTGGACAGTTACAAAAAGTGTACAAAAGCAGCAGATTGTTAACAATGATGACAAGAGCAATGATGCAGTTGATGATGTACACCACAACACAAACACAAGTACCAACAACAAAAACAACAACGGCAACAGCAATTGCAATACCAACAACGACGAAGATAACAATGATTATGGCGACGTCGTTGAGTCTATGCTAGTTTATAACGACCATGTTGACGATGAGTTTTTCTCTGAGGATAATGATGATGATGAAGAAGACAAATATATAACCATTATTAAATGCTCATCGTCTTGTAGTGATAATAATAATAATAATAACAACAACAACAGCAGCAGCAATAATGATAATGGAGGTACTAAAGAAAATAACATCTATGCTGATATCAATCTTGCCAATTGTAATAACATTCGTAATAACACCAGCATTAATGGCAATAATACGAATACTAATACTAATGATAATAATTATTATGCTGAATTACCACCTTACCTTACTCAACTCCTGCTGTATCAACAACACAAAAAGCAACAAGAACAACTGCAACCACCTGATAGTCCAACACATAAAACTACTTCGCTAATAGATTATTATCTGAACAAGAAAAAACTCGGTAATAAACATAGGAAAAAGTCAAGTAAATCTTTAAAACCTGATGATGACATGATACCATCATTCGATGTCCACACAGAGGTAAGGGTATTAATTATATACATATACTATTTTAAAAAATTATAAAGTTTTTAGGTTTACAAGACATCAGCATAGTAATTATGTAGAGTAATCCTGACTTTATTTTTATATATGAAAATCAAAACTACACGCAGAGAAAAACAAGAATGTGGTAAACTTAATCTAAGAGCAACATATTATGACAAGATTTATGATTGTAGTCCAAGCAAATTATGATCATTATTACCATCACAAAATATCATATTATGATCAACTATATTCGTAATATCATTGTCATACATGATCATAATATGTTCCCAAATAATCATATGAAGATCCTACGAAATCCATAATAGGATAATGACGGTATAAAATTGTCAAAATCGGATTAAAAAAACCTCAAAATCGGCAGATATTTTTGAAATCTTAAAAAAAAACATCAGAAAAAATAAAAATACCTGTGAAATTTGTCGGTCTTTTAGAAGAAAAATCCAACAAATAATTCACATATTTAAAGAATGAATGTTTTAAAATAGGTGTATACCAAGTAACAAGGATAATCGTACTCTAGGGATCAAAGAAAGAAACTTTGCCCAAGGAACCATACAATATACACTGTATACTCTTCAGCAATATTTGTATACTCTTCACCATGAGTGGTAAGGGTATATAAGTTTATCATTCCGTTTGTATTTTTAATTTTTCGACATTTTCATTTGCGAACCCTTAAAGTATATATATTCTGTATCCTTATAAGTAACGAAATAATCTTTCCGAAGATCCTAAATAACTCGGCTCACAAAAGGCTGAAATATAATCGACTTATCTATATCTCGAATACTAAGTAGAACAAGTGACGTTGCAAAAAAAAATTTCATGTGCACATAAAAAATATAGAATAAACTTATTTTACAGGAAAGTGTCCGACCATATCAAATACGCTACTTTTATTACAATAAGATTTTTGGTTTAGATGATATAGCCCTTCAAAGTTGACTTATTTTCAGTGTTCAAAAAACCACACAATTTGCAGGTAATTTGGTCCGCTTTCAGAAATAGTATCTCAAAAACTAGGAAACGGATCGTAATTTTTCTTGATTCTATAGATAGATTATTTATTAAGAAAAGAGTAAACGAATTGTACTCCTTGTTTTCTGTTTGTCCAGGTAAATCGATATTTACCAACAATCCATGTTTTCAAAATTTCTCAAGTTTGATGGAATATAAAAAAAGTATAAATTTCTATATCCAAAATAAGTTCTTTGATTTTTTTGATCTGCAAGTGTACCAATAGCTAAAAAGATCTTTGTTTCTTCCTGAATTATATATTGTAAAATATTTAAGGGCATGTTATCCTCTTCACTCCATTCAGTACTGAATTCGAGCAAGGCTTTCCAGGATTTTCGGATATTGGAAACCGATATTTTATTCCAGGACGCAGTTATATTATTAACTGCATTTTTGAGATTGAAGTTTTTTTATTTGAGCTCCAAATTTGTTCTCTTCTCAAGCAAGTTGATAAAGTTTTGATCTAACGGTTGAATAAGAGCAGTGCAATTGGTTGGTAGATTCATTGTTATAATTAATCCGCCATCACTTTTTAGTTCCTCAACTGGGTGAACGTCGCGTTATCTAAAAGCAAAACTTATTTTTGCGGCAGACCTTTTGAAGCCAAAAGTTCTCGGACCTAAAAAATTTTTACTTATGAACAAATTACTTTCCAGGATTTTCGGATATTGGACGCTGATATTTTATCCCAGGACGTAGCTAGAATCTGAACTGCATTTTTGAGCTTTAAGTTTTTTAGTTTGTTCGCTTCTCGCCAAGCAACTCGGTGAGCAGTTGTTTTTTATAATTTAACTTGACTAAGTTGCTAACGTTTTGATATCTTTGATCTCACATTGCTAAAATTAAATCGTCATCACTTTTTAGTTCCTCAACTGGGTGCCACGTCGTGTTATCTAAAAACCAAAAATTCTCGGACCTAAACAATTTTTACTTATGAACATTTTTCTTTTACAAATTGGTGAAAATTAACTTACGTGGGTAACAAATTCGTTATGGAACCAGTTATTGAATACAAATTATGTCATCCAGGCGTTATTACTGGAGTTTCAGTTTGTCTGTGCCAATCGCATTTGAACAGGGCAAAAAATTATTCTCTCTTTACATATATTTCTTCCGGCAGACGTTTCTCATTCCATGTGACAAGAGTGTTATTTGGAAGCATCCTATAATATAAACCGGATTCGTCGGCATTGTATATTCGATGAAGAGCCAACCCATGGTCATCAAAGTAATCCTTACACTCTTTCACAAATGGATCAATAAGATGTTGTTTCGAAGAAAATTTCTCGCCCGTAATTTTTAAAAATCTAATTTCATGGTGACACTTAAATTTCTTCAACCATCCTTCACTGGCATTGAAACCTGAATTAGTTTGATAAATATTTGTATTTAAAAATTTACTGGCTTTTGATCATAAAATCGCTGCTGATATTGAAACATTTTTTCCCTTTGTTTTACAAAGCACTTATAAAGCATTTTTTCCATTCAACTTTCTTTAAGGTGCAATGTTTGCCAGGGCCACTTTCTGTTGTACGTACGAAATTTTTTAATGAATTTTCTTGCTTCATAATACGGTGCAACTCGTAATTCACTCAAATTGAATTAATGGAATCTCCACTTTTAAATTTTTAAAATCTAAAATTTTTGAGAAATTATTTGCTTTAAAATATTATTGTGGAACTTTTCCCATATTAAGAGGCGTACTTTCACAACAAATGACACAAATAAACTGACAAAATTGAAGATCAAAATCATCCAAGAGAGTTATATACCAAAAGACGGGGATTTTCCTTTTTTCGTTGTAGACATTGTAATAAAATTTAAAAAAAAACAGATAAAAGTCGCGACTATCGGGATTATAGAACCTGCAACATTAAAAATTAAGCCGTCGCGATAACCGGGCCGTCGTGATAATGGGTAGTCGCGAATACCGAGCTTGTACTGTAATTGCAAACTCATGAATTAATGTTGCTTTTGCAAAAGATAAGTTCATATGGGAGCCCCAAGAAAAAACTGATACGACTTTCATAATTTCGTTTAAGTTTTTTAGAAATGTAGCTACCAAATTATAAAGGGAGATTAAATTATTAAAATCAAGTAATTTAAGGTCTTTAAATTCGGATTATATTTATATATCATATTCTAGCTTACAAAAACTATTGCGGAGCAGTTTGTATTCATTAAATGATTATATGAAAACCTTGATGTGAATATAAATTTTTCATAGAATCATCGTTTTGATAAATCATATCATAAGTAATCATATTATGGTCCAACGTCATCATATTTATGATACAATGAAATCATATTATCATTAAAAATTATTTTTGGGTATAAAAATTTGAATTTTAATAGGATTTATTTTTAACGTACTATAACTATTCCCAATTAAAGTATTATTGGAAAATCACAGAAATTTTTTGTTGTTTGCCTTAAGAAAGTAAAAGTTATTATACAACTAAAACTACCCAGTAGTTACGCAAGTAGTTAATGTATCTCTTATATATAGCAAGTAGTCAATGTGTATCTTATACGCAGTAGTTGTCACTAATGTCTTATAACTTGGATGACTCCAATTTATATATTTTGGGTCATTTGGCACGTATGTGCTCTTTGTATTGCAGAGAGAAGACACTTTATACATCCCAGGTAATCTAGAGTCAAGATTTTGTGAGTAATTCTTACAAACTTGTTTTATACAAATTGTGTTCATATAATTCTCATACAGATTATTTTTATTTTTGCATATCTTTATCCCATGTAACATAGCGTGAAGTCAATAGTCACTTTAGTGTCTCTTAGTAACCTGTAGTGAAGTTACTTAAAACGTCTATTTTGTACTGCACATTAGAAAGTAGTTATTTTACCCACCAGAAGCAATCTATTGGAGAGTTGTCGAACTGGACTGGCTTGATATGTCTTTTTAGCTGACTATAAGAAGTCAATTAGCACCCGTACATGTTAAACAAACTAGTTATGTAGCTGATGAAGTTACCAGTTAGGTAGCTATTAAGGCAACATACGCTATTTAACCAGTATATCAATCCAATGCGTTGACTGCTTTGGACCAACTACTGTACAGTCTTATTGTAATCAAAAAGCGACAATTGACCCCCTATTTAAAGCATGCATGTGTTAAAATAACTAGTCACGTAGCGAGTTATGTAACTAGTTGTCAACCTAAATGATGAGTAAAATCACTAGTTCGTGACTGTCTCCTAGAACTGGGTATAGAGCGAATGAGAATTACTGACACTCAAACTTTTCTTGTAAACATATAATAGCTTAGACAAACACTAACAATAACCGCAATGCAAAAGCATTCAACAAATGTTGAGAAAAAAATAGTATTAAAAGTAAATATATTTTGAATGCAACTTTATTTTCATGCTGAAAAAAACAAAAAAATCCTATTAAAAATAGTTTTTATAGTTCATTGATCCCTAGATGGACAATATGTTGGCCGATCGGAGATTGAAAGTGCGAGAGATTGTGAGAGCCATAACATCTCACATGGCTCAGTAATTACAACCTTGAATGAGCCTAATTTTTGGAAGGGATAAACAATTGGAGAAACGTTGGACAAAGAGTATAGAGCTCAAAGGAATCTATGTAGATAAATAAATAATTTTTTTTTTTGGCCAAAAGTCTTTGTTTCATTCAAAACCTCAAGGACTTATTGACCTGCCCTCGTATCTGTAATAGATTTGAAAATAATGCAAAATTTTTTTAAATAAACTAAATGTAGAACTGACATTGCAGAATAAAAATATCGAATTAAGCGAAATAAACAGTTTTTTTTGCTTTCCGGAAATCGTGTGTTTTTAAGATAGAGGGTTTTTATATAGTCCCTCGATATCTGATATACCAAATTTAATATTTTCAAGAATATTTTTAAACGAAATTTCAAATTATGTGAGAGATTTTTCTCGATTTAATATATGCTAAATGAGGATTTTTTCAACAACAACACTGACATGATTAGTAGTTTTTCAACTTAAGTTAAACATATAAAATATCCTTTTGTATCCTATTTATCCTTTTGACGTCTATCTTTGACAAATTCTTCGGGTTGTGCTAACGTCCCGATTCCGCAGTAAAGCTCCCCCAGAGTTCGTCAAAGCATTGTCTCTATGGTTCATCTAGTTTGTGTATAGTCATAGAATCTCCTCCGAAACTTGGATGCAAGATTGGTATCCCGACAAATAGGTACATTTCCGAATTACCAATTTTTACCAGAGTATCCGAAATATAATTAGCCGGTACACTCTGGTGACCAGCTATCGAGAAGAGTACAACTGTGGAGTTTCTCACTATCTCGTTAAGAGATGCCCGGCATTCCAAGACTAAGTTGGATATTGTATAGATACTCCTAATAGATTTCAATGGTATCTGGCTACACGCAGAAAAAAAAATATAGTTGTACATTGTTACTGTAACCATTTCAAATTATATATGTTTCAAATTATATATATATTCAAATGTATATGTTTGTGACAACCATTTATATGATGAAGGATTTACCATATTATGATGCTCTCATATCATAATCTGAGAACAACATATTATGATAAAATTATTCATCATATAAATGGTTGTCACAAACATATACATGGTTACTGTAACCATATATATGGTTGAAATATTCATGTGAATCGTAAATTAACCATATTATTGTTACCACAATCATATATATAGTTACTGTGACTATAATATTGTTAAAAATTGTAAAATTGTTACAGTAACCATGCACAAATTTGAAATGGTTACAGTAACAATGTACAACTATATTTTTTTTCTGCGTGTACCATTACAGAAAAGAAAAGATTCGTATATCAACCCTTAACCAATTGTCGGTCCTCTTAATGGCTGAAATTTTACCTGCAAAACGGAGACATAAAGTGCAATCAAAAAACCACCTTACTCATCTTCCCTTGTCTACGATGGACTTTGAGTATAAACATATCAGGTCTCACAGTTGTTAACTTACAGCTTATATCCAAGATAAACTAGAACCTTTTTATATCGTATAAATAAACGTGGAAATTATTTTTGAAAGATTTTTAAAATTTTCCAGTTTTTTGTAGTAAATCGTCTGTGTGCATTATGTAGGGTACAAGGATGAGAACACGATTATCTAAAACATTAAAATGAAAATGTATGTTTTTCGCGAGTGAGATTTACAGATATTTCTGAACTTCACTGATATATTGTCTAAACACAATTTCTATATAAATAACACCTCCGAAACTAATGTTTAAATGTAACATTTTTAAAAATTTTAACGTAGCTGTAAAATAAACTGTCATGATGACAAACCCTACATCTTTGTGGTGGTGGGTATAATAAAATTGTTAATCTAAGGGTGCTGCTTATTTGCTATATTTAAAAATGCTTTCTATAACCGTGAAAAAAGCTTATAAAATCCTTAAACATGTTATCGAAAGCTCAATCGAAATTTGGTATCTAAAAAAGATAATATAGTAATATAAAGCACCAAATGAAAGCACTTATCGAATAACAAATCCTTTGGCAACAAATTCATGACATCAACCCCCTTTTATACTCCAAATAATATCTACAGATGTCGCCTTTAATACTGGACTTAAAAACCACCACCAAAATGTAATGTCAACTTTTATTTTTAGTTTGATTTTTTCTTCACATTGCGCATGATTTTTGGAAAATCATGCAATCCACACAGGCAGACATTGCAGTACTAAGAAAATCCCAGAACTTCCAGTGTCACAAACATTTTATATACAGAAGAATTAAAACGTTACGGTCGCTGCAAAAATTAAAGAAAATATAAGTAAAATTTGTGAAAAAAATCTGAAAATTGTTGCAAGAAAAATTATTTATTTCAATAACTAAGAAATAATAAAGATATAAGATAATATACATATGAAACCGTGTGTATAAAATAATACGCAAAAGTTATTTGAAGTCAAGGACTTTTTGTTAATTTTATTTTTTTTTGCGTATACTAATTAAAGAAAGAAAAGAAATGTTTTATTGAAAAAATATATATAAAAAAAGGCTCAATTGTTTTAGTTTTAAATGGAAGAAAATATTAAAATTTTGTTAACCAAGTTATTGTTGTAAAACTCTTTAAGAGTAAAATTTAAAAAAAAAAATAAAGAAAAAATTTGTAATTTGAAAAACGGCTGCAAGGTTGAAAATTCAATATATCAAGGCCCGCCTACACAGGGGGCTACAAGAGAAAAATCTACCTACAAGATGGATGAATGTGAAAACCTCGTCATCGATCTAGAAGAATACGAGGCGCTTGATATTAAGCAGCAACATTTATTAAATGATAACGACGACGTTGAATTTCTTGAATTAGAAGAAGCATCACTTGACACAGAAGACGAAATGGTAAATTTATTTTGCTCTTTGATTAATAATTCACTATAAAACAATTCTAATCTTTATCCGGCTTAAAGGCATTTAAGAATAAGAACAAATAAAAATGGACATCATACTTACATACTATCTATAGGTATATAGTACTTGTATTTCTATTTCTATTTGCATGTTATAGTATACACACATCTTAGAGAAAAGTTTACTACCTACTATCCACAATTCAGAAACCTCTTTTCATTTGTGGATTATGTCAAGTGCAACATTTATTACAATTATCCCTTAAAGTCCTTTTCCAGTACATCACGACAAGCACAAGCTGTGCATGATTCTGTTTCGGTTTCAGTTTCTGTTTTTGTTATTGTTATTTTTGTTTTTATTTTCATTTTTATGCCGCTGGAGTGTGAATGTGTTCCACCATATGTTTTCCTAAACGTGGGCCCGATTAGTCATCGTTTGTTTTGCAGAATTGACGTGTGTCGCCACACTGACGATTTCATGTACTAAAGAAAACTCCAAATATAAAAATACTATGGTTTTATATTATTTTTATTTGTAAATATATAAATATTGTATAATAACATCAAACCAAATAAAGCCCAATAAAACTATTACGTACTCGTATATACTCAGTACATATACTTATTATGCGATAACTTGGCAAATACGAAATGTAATATTGATTTCTCACAACACACAAATCCTATCAATTTGCCGCAATTGTCCATTGACTATGGTTGACTGGTTTTGTGAATGAATTTTTTTTAAATTGCTGTCAACAAAACTACTGTTTTAAAGCCTCTTGTGAGAATAATACCACCACAGGGGTCATTGAAAATGCAACAATATTTGTATACTTTAGGACACTAAGGTGAAGGTTGTCAAGATACTTATTATTTTTGTGAAATTTTAGAATCTTTACGGTAGACTGACTAGTTTGTTCTTTACAGTTTTTTCTTTCGATAATTTCACAATATAAAATGATGAAATATTGAGTGTCAAGGGTATATATAAGTTTGTCATTCCATTTGTAATTTCTACATTTTTCATTTGCGACCCCACAAAGTGTATGTATTCTGGATCGTTACAGATAGCGTAGTCGATATGGTCATGTCCGTCTGTCCGTCTATATGTTGAAATCATTTTTCCGTAAAACCGAAATAACTTGCATACATGATTCATACATCAATATATCGGGAACTTTTTCGGCTTGGTTGCTATGAAAAATCAGTCCACAAATGGCTGAGATATAAAGAAAAAACCAGGACAACTTCGATTTTTTACAAATTTTGCATCTATATGTGGATCGCGAAGTCAATAATATAGGCAATATGGATACCTAATAATAGATATTTACAAGTCCCTTGCAACGATGTATATAAGGCTATAGCAATTTGGACCTACAATGGGTCAATTGCCCATTTTCAGCGTATATCATCCTAAATATATCAAGTAAACTTTTAAAAACTTTACATTTAATTGCTGACGAACAGATTATTATTCACTAAGGTGAATGGTATAAACACAACAAAGAAAAGCGAAACACCAAAAAAACGAAAACAAAATACGCAAAGCAATGAAACCAACACACATCCAAACATACGTTTTGTTGCTTTTTTGCCAAAGCATGCAATAAATTGTCTTTTTTTATGAAATTTTCTGAGGTTGTCTCGGATTTTTGCTCATATCTCCGTTATTTGGACGGATTTTGCTGATTTTAAATAGGAATCTTCTCGAATGCATGTTTGACAGAATTATTAAAGATTTGGATCCCTAAGATATTTGGGGTCTTCAGAAAATCGACTCCGCTATCTATAAGGATCCAGAATAAATATACTTTATAGGGTCGGAAAATTACAAACGGAATGACAAACTTATATATACCCTTCTCACGAAGGTGAAGGGTATAAAAATTAAATAACGCTTCAACTTGGGTTGGTTATTTCTTCGAGCAAATTGTAGTCTTGCGGATACATGACGTGATAGTAACTGAGGAGCTTAAATCACTAAGCCGTAGTTTTAGATACTGTAAATCTAGTTTCGGCTTTTTCATATGTTTTTACGTTTGTAACACATCGCATGCCTACAAAAGTATATGAATTCTGTCCGTCAGTTGAAAACAAAATACGAGTCAGATGACGAAAATTTTCCACAATTTCCCATGATTTCAGTTAGCCCCCATACAAATGACCTCCCGGAATGAGGAGTCACAAAATTTTGCACAAATTATTTCTAAGTACTCTGAAATTATAACGTAAAGTATGGCGAAAATCGAGCAACATTTGACTCTTGTCCCCATACAAGTTCCCCCTCAGAAAATGACTTGAACATTCATAAAGAACTTTCTACTAACTTTTGTGAGGATCGGTCCAATTGACCCTACTTCCCATATAACACCTATATCAGAAAAATATTTCACATAAAGTATACAAGATTCAGCACAGCCTAATATAAAGTTTAATGGCTATCTTAAAGGGTAATAAATATGTGATATTTTCTGCGGCGAAAGGATTTTTTTACGTCTAGATCTTTCAATTTTTCGATAATGATGAGGATCACTCAGACAATTTCCCACAACATTCACACTTATACCAATTTTCCAAAATTTTAAATGTTGGTCTTTAAAGGCCATCATTTGACCTTTTTCACTATGTGATATATTACAACCATGTGGCATATGAAATAATAAAAATTATATTAAATTGCAGGTTAATTTGTTAATGCTTCCATAAAGTTAATTACCAATTTTTCCTTAATTGTAGAGGGAATCTTCCAGAAATATAACAACAACAATTTCCAAGTTTAAATTATTTACATATATGCACAGCAACTGCAAAGTGGTATAACTCTTAGAACAACAGTTTTAGATCAGATGAGCATTTGAAGAGAATTTTGAAAAAATCCATTGTTTTTATAATTTTGAAACACACCTTATATACACAGAGAAAACAGATTCGTGATAGCAACCGAATTTGTTGCCAATCGAATGATTTTACATCAGTGACCAAATTTTACAGTAGTGGCTACAAAATTACAAAGGATGTAACAACATTCTTCTTTATCAACTGACTTTCTGTTAATAGAACCGAAAAATTCTATGTGTGCCACCGAATCATTCGATTGGCAAAAACTTCGGTTGCTACTACGAATCTGTTTTCTCTGTGTACGGTTTGGATGGATGGTTTGACATGTTCCATACAATTTACAAAATCAATTTACCAAAAATTATATATGATGTAAATGGACAAAAAATTGTTATTTGTCATTTAAAAATTTTACAGTTAATAATTTCAATTTCAATTCTTAAAAATATATCTGAGAATGTGTGAACCCTATTCTATTCAAGATGGATAATGTTTTTTTATAATTAAGGAGGTATGAGCTAGAATACGGTCTAAGTTTAGCCCAGCAGCCAAATGTTTTCTTTCCTTTATTAAATAAAATATAAAAGTTCAAGTGCAGACAAATTGGTCTTTAAGATTAAACTCTAAATGTTCAGCTGTGACACCCTGTAACTCACCTTATATTTAAACAGGATGTCTTGATCATTCTGAAAAATATTTGCGTAGACGGCATTTTTATATATAATAATCCCAACTCATTGATATTTTGTGTTTGTTATATTGTTAATATAAATTTTCTTCATATTATTTTGGTATAACTCTTAAACTAAACAAGTGTCCAACTTGAAGTTTTTCAGAACTTTAGATTAGTGTTTGGTTTTCACTATATGTTTTTTTAAGAATTTTAAAAACTTGTGTTTTTGAGATATAAGCTTATGAACTTTTTATATCAATATATGACCTTTGACATATTGGTGAAAACATTATTTATGCATAACATATTACAATAGCAGAGTTGAGTGTTTAATGCATATGGTCTTGCGAAAGTGCAAAATACTGTAGCTTTTGTTTACAATCCAACAACAAAATATACAGAATAGCTTTTGCGCAATACTAAAACATATTTTTGATATGATATTGTTGGTTTATTTCCTTTAAATAAACCGGATACTTTTAATTGCAAATAAAAGCCGTTTAGTAGTTTAAAATTGTAACAACGCTTTATTTATATAAAATCTACAGCAACAACAGTTCAAATAGTCACTTAGTGCCTTTATACACGTTTATCAATTCACAGAAATGCACACATACTTTATAATGTACAAACTTAAATGTACAAGGCAGTTGATGTTAACTTTAACAGCGTCTATGACAAACTCAACTCACTACTGCAACCTCTGCCACTATTTATACACACACCGTCTTTCGTAAATCTTCTACCATGATCTTAACGGACATATTAGAACATTCGAATTCTAGAGCTTTCGATGTTAATGTTAGCAGCTTAAACATTTAGTGTTGCCATACTTATAAACAATGCAAATAACCGAATGCTATCAACATGGTTGCTAAGTAGAAGCTCTACTGATGGACGTGTTTATAAACATGATGAATGTTGCAGGTAGTCGTTACAGACCATTAAATTCAAATCGCTATTGCACATTCGTAACAATCCGCTTTCAGAAGAATCGTCAAAAATAAATTTTATAAGTAATGTTTATACATTGTTTATTTACGTTTTAAAATATTTGGTAAAACTTTAGACGAAACTTTTGATAAGACAGAGTAAAGTATTTACTATGTTTATATGTTGAAATTTTTCATTTCGATCAAGAAATACAAGCCATCAGTTTCATGGATATCCTGTAACATTACCTGATACCTGATAAGATATCCTAGTCGCCCTAAACATTAGCATATCTTCTCGGTTTTCTACTTAAATTTGAATTTGATAACATAATCATTAACTATTTAATACATTTGGTTATAGCCAGAATAGCTTGCAGGAGTAAAGTCATTCATGCCATTAATCTTTGCAACCGGCTGATACTATTGATAAAAAATTTCACATAGAATTTGCAAAGGTGCAGTTTAGGGAGAAGCCGTTCCATTTTCTAAAGACGGATTGCACAGACTCCCTAGACCCTTATATTAGTCAATTATGTACCGATATTCGACTTTCGGCTATAATGTATGGTTATTATTTATGTCGAACTTCAACCCGATAAAGTATTAAAGTGATATTCGGAAGTGAACAATATACAAAATCCAGTTGTAGATTGTATACGAATTCCTGATCTGTGTAAAATTTTGGTACATTTTCGATATTTTTTAGATATTTATAGCTCTATCGACTTAGAATTTTATAAAGATCAAGAACATATTCTTTTTTTGGGTCTCATATGAATATTTTTGTATGATATACACAGAATGACAAACTTATATCCCCATTCATCACTTTTGGTACTGTTGGGTATAAAACGAATCACATAAAGACTGAGATTTTTGATTTTGATTTTTTTTTTATCAAGTTACCTTTGTAAAGCATGTCAGTTATTATGTTTAATGTCAATTATATTCATTTGTTGTTAATCTGATTAAAATGAGTGACCAGAAAAAAGTGCATACTAAAATTATTAAATATTTTCAACAAAACCCAACTTCGTCCTACAAAAAGTTGGCCAAACAGCCAAAGGTCTGCCGTCAAACTGTTTCCAATGTTATTCAACAGTTCTGGGAGAACTTGTCCGTTGATAGAAAACCTGGTTCAAGTAAAAGGAATGGTTGACATGATGTTTTTTAAGCCAAACAAAAAAAATATAAAGCATTTTCAAAAGAGCTCCCCACACATCCGGTAAGAAAGCAGCCCGGTTAGCTCAGTGCTCGGGCTATTTGGTACGAATAGTTAAAGTCAAAGCATGACAGGAACGCTGCTAAAAATTTAGAGGCCAAAAGCTGAGCACGGAATTTTAAGTCAAATTTTATAAAGAAAATATTCCTGCTGCATAATGGATGACGAAATGTACGTGTGGAACATTTTTCGCAGCTATATTTTGATATTGCTGATGCTCGAGGGAATGTTGAAGAAAAGTTTAGGACCCAAAAGCAGACGAAATTCCCCAAAAAGTTCTTGGGCAATATGCAGTTGCGCGCAAAAAAGCCAAACATTTGTAACAAAGGACTCTATAAATACCGAAATTTACATCACTAAATAATTACAAAAGAGGATGCTTCCATTCATAAGACTTCTTAATGTGTCGACTTATTTCGGGCCTGATTTGGCATTCTGTCACTATGGTAAACATGCTCTTGAGTGGAAAAAGAACAGTAATGTCGTATTTGTACCAAGAGAGGTAATTCCTAGAAACTGCCTGGAGTTAAGTCCAGTGGAGAGATATTGGGCTCTTGTTAAAATAAATTTGAAGAGCACAAAAAATGTGTCCAAAAGTGTGGTAAAACCTGTTCGAACAAAGTGACAGAAATCACTATAAAAAGGTTCAAAATTTCATCACTAGTGATTACGACTATAAAATTTGTTTTTTTATTTGAGTGTAATAATAACATGAATCAAATAAAAAATGATTGAAAACTGTAAGTTTAGTGGTTTCATTTTTATTAACATATATGTATGTTAAGGATTTTTCGATCTTAGTCCTTAATACCCAAAAAATTTTAAAACTTATTACAAAATTGATGGTCTTTTGGAACATATTTAGTCCTATGCTGATAAAAGACTTTTATGGTAAATTTTCAGATTTGAGATTTTATAACAAAGTAACTGAACCGGCAAACGTTGTATTGCCTTTAAGGTGGTTGAAGAGGAATCGTTGTTTTGCCATAAACTTTTTTGTTTTACCACCTATACAATAAAATTTTGCACTATAAACGTAAGTTGGGTCTACAAAGAATGAAAAGTCCTAGATTTTTTTTATAAGAAAATTTCAAGAATTTGTTTTATTTTTGAGGTCTTATTTTAATTCTTAATGTAATACATTTGGATACATAATATTTTTCGTTTTTCCAACTGAAGCATAAATGAATAAAATATTTTGAATGCCAACTCTTGAACATACCACGTTCAGCAGCCCACGAAAGAAGCATGGCTCCTCCAAATTCAATCCGCTACTTAAAGCGGTTGCCCTTGCGCCTTGTTGATGAACGCACTGGCAACTGAAAGCGCTTGAATTCAAATGACATGTCTGTTGTTTTCAGTGAAATACGCGGTATAAGCACAATTACGCTTTTCACTTTGCCAGTCAATATTGTGGAATTCCGCAATTCGGCATAACTTTTTTTACTGCAAGTCTTGTGCCATTAAACAGTTTAGGCGCATTTAAATTCCTCAGTAAAATAATAGATGAGCTGACCTTTAAATTCAAACTATGCGGTGGCGTTCCAAGCGGTTCCAATGAAGTGGAAAATTGGTTGCGTCATCTTGATTCATTGCGGTATCAACAGAATTGTATGATGTCACTGGACCTGGAAACCTTTCCTGAATGTGATAATTGATTGGTTTGAAGTCCACATTTTTTGTTGCAAGTATTGCGCGTTCTCTCAATCAATCTGATTCCTGTGATTTTGATAAATATTTGCGAAAACGCATTCAATTAATTCTGCTTTTAATTGTAGAGTTGCACAAAAATTGTTGGGCAAAGTAATCAATCCATTTGTATTATCGATTACCAGGTTAACGTTTCAATACGAGAGACCGAATGTCATTACTAAATCAAAAATTTAATGATTTGCATAAAAGTACTGTTCTAACAGCAACAATACAATGCAGTTGTATAGAAAGTGAAAAATCGAATGGTCAGCGCAAAAATAAAATGACGATCAAAACAACGCATGAAAAGATTCAGCTTAACATTACAATTATAAAGACCGAATGTCATTGTAAACATAAGATATTACGATAAATGGTTTGATAACTTTTCAAGTGCCAAAAAAAAAACCATATTGTGGAAAATGGAGGGCATTTTGTTGATATTTGTATAAAGGGCACCATACACTATCAAAATACTCATCAAGCACTGTGGTAGTATTAGTGAAAATGTGTTTGTATGTGTGACACCGACAACGCTTGATGGAAAATCAAAAACATTTTGATTTTTAGCACGCTTGATGTCACTTTTTGATAGTGTATGGTGTTTTCTCATCAATCACGAAGGCATTTACAAAAATATTTCAAGGCGTGAGGTTGATAAGTGTGTCGGATGAAGACAATAATTTTTTTTATTACATATTTCTTTTATTATTTTTGTTTTTTCTTTTGTCTAAACATGCTGCCGTTATTGCAATTAAATTTTCATCCGATACTGACATTTTTAAATACACTTTTAGTGAAAATAAAAATGGATTATAATTTCCGCTATTGGTGTTAACGAGTCATCAATCAAGTGTACATCAAGGCATCAAATTACACGTACACGAGAGTGACATCAAGCATTTTGATAGTGCATGGTGCCCTTAAGAATATATGGGAAAATCTAAATGCCATATTTCCGGAAACACTAGGCCAATTTCGTGCAAACTTTACATAAACTATTTAGAGACCATCCCCATCATACCATGAAAGTTTGGTTCAAAGTACACACTTCTTTTTATATACATATAACAAATAGGCAAACTTCTCGGGAATATTCAAAATTTGAAATGGATTATTTTTTAAGTCCCGATTGTGCTACAACGTTGCATCACGATGCGCATTTGTGGTAGGATATATAAGCTACTGATATATACAGTTGTTTCTTATTAGAGTGAACTTATGAACGTAACTTAAACTACCATAAATCTCCTTCAACGCTCATAAAAAATGTAATTGCCTAATTTCTCAAATGCGTGGTTTAAGTTAATGCAGATAAAAGATCTTAAAATCTACTTTATGTAGTCATTAAATAACATTAATTCAATTTATTTTTTATTTCATTTTAGGGTCAAGCCGAAAGTAAAAAGAACTCAAAGAAGCACACTGCAGGTGAAATACAAACGAAGGGCACAGCGATGTCTTTCGGCTTTCGCAAAAACCTAAATACAACACCAAAAAAACTAAAGAAACTAATAAAGGGAGAGAGCAGCAAACATTCCAAGAAACAGGATAAATGTAATGCCAACGACAATGATAATGCGGATAAAGGAAATGGTGGTGGTGGTGGAGGTATTGATGATGGACTAAATACAGGGGAGGGTAGTTATAAAACAGATACTGTGATAGATACAAACAATAAAATTTGCACAGACAAACTAGTCAGTAGGGATGATAATGGAAATGCAGGTAAGTGTAAATGACCTAATGGATTTTCTTTGTTATGTTATATTTGTGTTGTGTTATTTTTGTGGTGTTTAGTTTATTTATTTTTATTTTTTTTTTCGTTTTGTTAATTTAATAACTACTGGCTATTATTTATTTAACTAGATTTGCTGAACAATGTATATTTTGAAAAAATGGGAGCAGCAGCCGCTGCTACTATACAAACAAATCAGAATACAGGTGTTGCTGTTGGTAATGTTAAGTTACCTGGCGCTGGAAGTCGTTTTGGTTTCCGTGGCTCTTATAGGCCTGCATCGACGGATATAACATCACGACAACAAAGAGAATCCCATGATAATATTGAAAATAACAATTACGCCGCTAATGGAAATAATACTAAAGGTGTGCTTGTTAGCAATTGTAAGTTTAAAATCATTCAATACATGCATCCTCTATCTGTACCTATAAATATAAACCCACCTGTAAAAAAATAAGTTTTGTTAAAGGATGAGTTCACTGATTGATGATATTTCTAATTAGAGATTTAATTATGGTTTATTATTATGTTTGTAGTGAAATGTGTTTAGTTTCATTTATGAAGGTATGGTTTTTATAAAATTAAATTATGTTTACCAGCTTTTAATCCATCAATTGTAATAGAATTTGTAGTAGGGTAGTATTTTTACTGTCAGCTTAATATACGATTAACTAGACTATATATGCACATAACTCAATATTTATATATGAAATCGTTTCAAATCGCAGTGTGAATCAGTTCTAGATCGGTGAAACATTCCAGACCCACAAATATCGAATAAAATCCAATAATTTTGTACGAATTTCTATTCTTTGAATATAATCCAAATTTAAAAGATAAGTTTCCCAGAGTACTTTTAAATAATCAAAAAATATCAAGTTAAACAAATAATAAGCAAAAGAAATTGAAGCAGATTAATACATTGGGGATCACAAGTTAGTATCTATCTGTTTCTAAAAGATAAATAGAAACCACGGTTTGTGCCATAGATTGTTATTTTTATACCCACCGTATAGGTGGGTATAAAAACAGCTTTCCATCCAGGAAAGTAATAAAAACAAATTCTTATTCCCAGAAACTTTTTAATACTGAATTTAACCAAAAGCCAGCAAATCTTATTTAGAATAAGTAGTGTTATGCATGTGTTTTAAAAGAAATATATAACATTTTTTGGTTGCCCATTGTTGGTTTACCATTTTTATTTTTAATTTTATTTGGAGTTTCAAAAAATCAGTTATTTCAACATTAATGCTTTTTTGTCAACTGACTGTCTGACTATCATTCTGTCAGCACAAATTTCGTCATTGCAATCAATCTGAATAGTATAACATTAGGAAGTATATTTATAAATTTACCAAAGAAAATGGGAAATTTTTCTTACTACCAGCACAAATATGAGAGGTATATTGATTTTGTCACTCCGTTCGTACAAAACTATATTTGGGCCCTTATAAAATACTAAGACGATATTTCTACATACGTCCGTCTGTCAAAAGTACAAAATGTCATAGTAGGACCTAAGGGGATGACATTTTCTATAAATACTATCTGTTGTTTAGAATTGTTTGGTAACGAAAGTTAATAAAATCTGTCGGTTTCAGACAAAATGTTTGTCAGTGTTTTACAAACAATTAAAACATGATAGAAACTAAACGACTAGAGCGATAAATTCAATTTAGCACAAACTCTTATTGCTAATAGCTAACTTACACATACATATATGCACAAATTAACAAAATAGGTTTAAATCTAGTCAATCGTAACTACATATCGTTAGTTTCATGTTGAAAGGCCCAAACTGGAATAGTTTCGAAAAAGATTTTATTAGTGATTCCAATACATTAAACAAAAATAGCATAAATTAGACTTTTACCGGTTATATTAATTATAAGCTAAAACGAAGTCATTATTTAGTTTCAATTATCACATTTTATACAAACCTAGCTGAACCCAATCCGCGTTGCTGGCCCTTAGAAAACATCAGTTTTATATTGCATCTCGATTTGAATATACAGTGTCGGACAAACCAATGCACGGATTTCCCCGAGGGGAGTCTTCGCCTTTGAATTTGCCACCGATGATTAAATTCGGTGAGCATTGATGGTCAATCTTGTTCCGTTACATAATTTTGGCATGTTTAAGATGCGGAGAAGCATTATCTTTGATCCAACCTTTAACGTTAATACATGTGGTGTTATTCCGGCTGGTTCCAATGAATTCAAAAATTCAGTAGAAACATTTACGGCTTGTTCTTCGGTTATTAATGTGTCAATCGATTATGACAGGCAGTTTCAATTGAATTCAATTTGGTGCCAAAATTACACGTTTCATTAGCCAATCCGAATTTTTGTAGTTGGTTATAAGACTTGAAAATACCCTATCGACAACGGCTTGAATATTCACTTGCGTTTGGCAGAAGTTCGGCGGGAACGAAATCTCATTTGTGGCGGGATCAATTGAAATTTTTCCATTTCCAATGTCCAATAAATATTTTGAGAATGTTTCGGCAGAAGGGTTTTTGAATGAACTTCGCATCATCATTGGGAAGCGGTAGCAATGATTTAAATCTATGGTATATTTGGTCTTGAACTTTAAAGTTGGGCATGACGCCGACGTTGTTTACGATATTAGTTGTCACGAAGAACATAATTTGAAAGCACGAGTTGCAATTTCGGATATTTTGAATTATATGTGTCATGCCGACGAAAATGTAACTTAGAAGCAGCTCGATAATTGGTGGCTAAAGTACTTTACCGTTCGAACAGCGCATTTCCGGGGATTCCGTAGGGAACTAGAAAACGCTGCAATGTAAGCAAAGTTTGTTCATTGCGCCAATCAGTACGTCCTTCTGATTCCTGTAGTCATCAGCACAAGCCATTCGGGAGAAATTAGCTTCAGTATTTCAATATGCTTTTTGGGTGTCTTTGCAACTTAATAACTTTTTAATGATTTTTGATAGAATGGATGAGGTTGGCTTTATCGTCACTAAAGCATTATAAAGATTAACTACACTTTTTGCTCGATTGTTAGTTGCTTGAAATATAGCTATGTAATTCCCGCTTAAAACTACATTCAGCATTTTTAAAAGTTTTTCAATATTGATTGAATATTCTAATTCGTTTTTAAAATGTTGAAACATCATCATCATCGCCTTGAACAAATAAGGGAACATTGTGGTCAAATATGCTTTCATACATTTTCTGTCCATAAATTGTTAATATAGTACAAGGTGGCGCAAAAGTAATCCTCCTATCATAAAATGCTATAAATTTTGCGATTGGCCCCTAATGTCAGTTCTGTTTTGACATTTGTGTAGTAAACACATGCGAAATACACGTTAATAAACAATGTTACGCTACACTGCTCCAGAACGCGGAATATTGCTGACTATTTATTTGACCAATAATCGGCAAAATTTATAGCATTTTCTGATAGGAAGATTACTTTTGCGCCACCTGTTATTTTTTATATTATAATTTAGCTCATTATGTTGTGAAGTTTTTAGGTAATTTATCAATGACATAAGTATGTTGTATTGTTTATTAACTTTGTATTTTATTGAGAAAACGTAGAATTTTAGCATCATCGATCAGCAAAATGGTTTCATTTCGGCTTATTGCTTCTACTCTATCCTTAATGGGGTATAAAAGCCCTACTAATATTTCTTAATTTGGAATAAGCCATTCATCAAATTAATTTTAAATTTCCCGTTTTTCCCGGGAAAAAAATAGAAATTTCCTGGGTATTCCCGACAATAATTCTACGGGAAATAACGGGATTTCCCAGTCGGGAATTCCCGTACCCCAAACCCTAGTTATGATCTTCTAATTCTGAATATGCTTATCACTCTTTCTACAAAACAGCGATGCTGGTCTTATAGTTCTGTTTAATAATTCTATCTTTGGTTGAGTTGCCCAAAATACCTCCAAGTGAACTTCTTCGAGGAAAGAATATCAAAAAATTTTGACATTCAATTTGTATATGGTATTTCCTAATGTACAAATTGGGTGCCCGATAGTCTAGATGATAGTGTGCTATACTATGAATCTGAGGGGTGTGGGTTCGATACACGCCAAAGATTCTGGGAGTTTGTGCCAGCATGATAAAGGGCTGCGCAATTTTTGTTGTTTAAAACCAATTTTTTTTTAATTAAATATTTGTCATCTATAGTAAAATTTTGTGCCAATAGGTATAATTAAACCGGGTTTTATACAATGGATATGCAATAAAAATATTAAAGTTATAAATTTGTAATTCATCAGTAAAGCTAAATTAGCTTCATTTGGTACACATCGCATGTTCTTGGGAAACGTTTTGGTAAATTTTAAAACAGAAGACCTAACGTTCAACAGTATCCGTCTATTTTAAAAAGTCAAATTAATTTTTTTTAAATGAATTCTAAAAATGTATTATAAAATAAATACCAGAATAAAATAATTAGATCTCATAATTTCTCAGTACACACAATTATAACTTTAAGATTTCCAAAAAAAATAGTCGTAAAAAAATTACCCTACTGTAGGTGAATAATAAATGGGGTTTTGATATTTTAATGAACTACTGAGAGATTTTGGTTATATTATGTATTTGATCACAGTACAAGTTCTGAATTTCGTAGCCATTCCCTCAGTCGACCTAAGTACATTATTTATTTCCACCTGATATTAATATTTCCTATGTGTACACGATTTAATTATTAATATGTACTCATTACTTATCTTTTCATTTAAGTGAAACGTCGTTCAAAGAGTGCACATGCTGGCAGAACAACATCGTCTTCAAATGAAAGCGATACCGAAACAGGCGCAGCACCCAGAAATACACAAACAAAAACGATAACATTCAATTTAAAACAAAATAGTACTATCGAGTACGATAGACGTCAGTTCTTTGAACAGCCGGCACTAAATACACAAACAACCAACACAACAGCCACAAGTGGCAACATGAATGTTCGTGGCAGCAGCCACAATATGGCAACAGGCCTACACCACAATAATGTCATGTAAGTGCTTTTTTTAAAAATAGACATTCATTTGTACAATCACCAACACTTAAAATTCAATTATATTGATTCCCCTTTTATGCAGAGTACGTCCAACACCCAGAGTAGCTGCAACAGCAATGGCAACAGCATATTCAAAATTCACTTTACAAACTGTTAGCTTGCCAAAGCCTGAATTTGCTGTGGCCATTAGTATTAATGCTACCACACCTATAACAATACCAGCCAACAACACATATGTATCATCACAGGCATTGGGTGCGGGTACGCGTACCAGAGATCATTCATCAGGTCGTCAACCATTGACGGTGGCACAGTCGCCTACACAGGCCGCACAGCGTATGGATGCCAAGCAGGCCAAACATATGACAAACAGCACAAGGCGTACATTTAGTGGCAGTCGAGAGATTTCAGCCGATTCAGGCATAGCCAGTCTAGATATGGCATTGGATAGTTCTACATCGAGTGCAGGATCAGTAAAACGCACTGGTTCACCCAAACGTAGCCGTAGTCGTCCCAGAAATTTGCAAATGGTGATGAATGGTCGCCATAGGTTTGAGGTAAAAGATTTAGATGATTCACTGTCCAGTGAAAGTAGCTCGATTGTAGAGCCTTTAGCTTTACCAAAGTTGCCGGCTGAAAATCAAACGGTACCCTTGCCCCTAAGTGGTTTGATACGCTCCAATACAGTTTTAAGTAGAGAATCGTATGAACTAAGGAATTCAGTTGCCAAACATAAGGAAAACTCTGATGCGGGTAGGTTTAAATATCCCAAATCAAAAAACTTTAAAACTTATTAAAAACAATAAATATTTACAGCTGATAACAAGCCCCAACATCAGGTGATCACCAATTTGATAAGCCGACAGCCATCGGAAGAGGACAGTGAATCTGTAGATGAGGAAAAATTACATTTGGATAGATCTGCCACTGAAAAGGGCCTAAAGGTTTGTTAAATTATCTAATAGCTTAAAATTATGTTTAATAAGTTCTTTTATAAAATTGCTAGGAACGTCAGTTTAAGGACATTAACACTTGCTCCAGTAAGACATCATCCCCCGGCAGCTCGGTTATATCTTCTTGGTGCAATGCCGGCGAATCATTGGCTGCAAATGATTTCAGCAATCTCAGTATAAGTAGTAGTGAAGACAGTAACAAGCAAGACAATAAGATGGAAGATAATCGCAAGGAAAATGAAAATAAACTATCGTTTGACCTTAATGATGATGATTTGATTACTTTAAATACTGATGTACCAATTAGCACAATATGTAAGAAAAAACACATTTTATATTTACTTTAAACTTTCAAAATAATTGAATTGTTTTCCATACTTAGCCTCACTCACTGAACCTGTACCGCTCAATATAAATGATGAAATTGACAATGCTGCAAAATTAGACAACACTCTTGCTATATTCGAAAACGATGCCGATAGTTTTGAACGTCCAAAGACACTTTGCAATAGCTTGAATGAATCGAAATTCGCTGAAATGGCTTTGGAGGGCAGTACTTTTCTATTGGATGATGAGACTTCGCCCACTGATAGTTTGGTGAGCAGTACGGAGTCCGAGGAAGCAGCTTGTAAGCAAAAGAAGCACAAAATGAATGAAGAACTGCAAGAGAAAGATATTGATGAGATTTCACCGGAATTAGATTTGGCTAGTCCCTTATCGCCTGGTACGCCCACGCATGCTTCACATTCCCTGTCACTTTCCGATTGTGGCAATTTGATAGATGACGAAATAGCCGATCAGCCAGCTCTATTGTTTAACCAAGAATCTCAAGATGGTGGAGGCGAGAGTGGTACATCTCGCAGAGATAGAACTGATACCCCTACACTAATGGAGAGTATGGGTTCGATGCGAGCCTCTATAAATAAATCACGCAGTGCTCTGCATCAGGCAATGGAATTAAGTTTACGCACACCTCTCTCTTTGCGCAAAGCCGTTATGGAAAGGGCCGAATCTTTGGACACTTTATCACCTTGTGAGTCCATCTGTTCGGATGATCTTATGATGGATTTTGATGTAGCCAGTAGTATGGATTCAATTGATAGGTGAGTAAATTTTTATATACCCATTTTGTGGTATTGTTATTTTGAAAAACAATTTTTGTTATTTAAAGATCTGCTTCGATTAAGAGTCGCAGTGGTTCTGATTTGAACAATATCGATGATAATGAGTTGTTTTCCGAATTCGATCGTAAGGGCAGTGATGTTATGAGGGAATTAAATTCTATTTTACGTACTCGCTCTCAAAAGAGTACTGACAAGGATATCACGTAAGTTGTATGATATAATTGTATTTATAAAGAATTATAAAGTATAGTTTATGAATTGATTGAAAAGTAAATCATCAGGTCGTCGAAGAACATCATAATACTAATGGTAATTTAAAGGAGTGCTCTCTTTTTATACTGGTGGTATTTTACTTCGTTTCTCTAAGTTAGCAATAAAACAGAAATTAAAGGAAACTAATCTGATTTATACTGCTTATAAAACCGCTAAACTAGTTTAAACAGAAGTCGTATATTTAGTACATATTAATATGGGTATCATAGTAAAGTGCAACCAACAAGTATTCCAGAAAATTATATATAAAATGATCTATGCTGCGATGTATGGGCACTAATTGTATAATTTCATTTACGAAAAACTTAACAAAATAATTGCCAAAAATTGGTTTAGTGTTATTTTTTCATTTAAACCTAAACAAATCGCCAATAATTTGATTCGTACTTCTTATAATCAATTTGTGTGCATACCCAAGAGTATGCAAAGAGAGCACATATGCACTCATAAAATTGGAATAAAATTATTTTTTAAACTTACACAATTATAAATTGTTGTGATATGTGAAAAGTGAACATAACTCGTTTGCACACTCAGCTAACGATACATTAGTGTGCAAACGATATTTTAGTGTACATAACACATCTCCTTATAAAGTGTTTTCATTATTTTTGTCGTTTTAACTTTATTATTACATTTAAATCTCTTTTATCACTAATGTTGCTCTCAAACATCTGCACGATGGTGGTGTAGGGTATAAAAAGTACCACTGAAGCGCACTTACGATTATAGTGAATGTGTTTCATCGGTTTTAAAGTGCGAGAGAAATTTTGTGAGGTTGAGAAGTATTGATTTTTACACGGAAGACAAAGATCCCAGTCCAGCCAAAAAAGTTTGAAATCCAAGAATTGGGGGCAATAATCCATGAATATTGTTGTCAAACTAAACAAGAGCTTGCAAAATCATTGGGAGCTACTCAATCAGCAATTTCAAAATGCTTGCAAACAACTGGATTCATTCAAAATCAGAGAAATCAGACAAAATGAGACATTGAAAGACGATTTTGTATGTCCCCCAGAATACTGTTTGAGCAGTCATAAATATGTTGATTATGCGGCAATTCTGATAAAAATTGGAGCAAAAATCCCAAAAATGGTATTTTTAAAATTTTACCCATAGGATCCACATTTGCTTTAAAGCTGGGAAATTGATTTGAGGATAAATAGGGAAAACATCATAAATAGCGAACACAACATCTGATCATAGCTTCAAAATTTTAAATTTTGATAAAAAAATAGGTCAAATTCCGAATAAAAAAGATTTAAGTCACCTTTTCATCCAAAAAAACTGCAAAAAATCTATTATTTTTTGAATTTTTAAATTGAAAATAGTTTATTTTTGGATTCATAATTGGTATTGCCCAGAAATCTTTTGTATGTTATTGATAATTTAGTTGTCTAACTTACAAAAGGAATTCGGTGGCAAAAATTTTAAAGTTCATTTTGAAATGCCTATAACTCGGAAATTGTAGGAGATATATAGCACACGCAAGCATACTTTTTCAATACATAACCGAGCGCTTTCCAAAAATATACAAATCTATGAAATCGGATGGGAAACAAAAAAATGTCGCGTGTTTAAATGTTATACATATCAAAGGTACCCTAGTTTGTGCCCCCATAGCGCTGCCCCTGGAGCATTTGTAGGGTCCATTTTAATAACTTAAACTCGAGTACCCCTTGGCTACGCTCACGTCAAATTTTATCCTAATTGGAAATGCCAGATTTATTTACAAAAAATTTTGATTCTGCCCCACTGTGAAATGGTCAGATGGACGTAGCTATATCGACTCCGCTATCTATATATACTATATACTTATATATACTATATATATATATATACTTTATGGGGTCGCAAATGAAAAATGTAGTAATTACAAACGGAATGGCAAATTTATATATACCCTTGCCTTTAATGGTGAAGGGTATAAAAACAGTATCTTAAATAGAATACTTCCTATCACTGAGTGTGTAAAAGGTATAAATTTACCACGAAATGACATTAAATTTTTATAAGTAAAACCAGTAAATACCCCTGAATAACCAATCACGATTTTATGAAAGTAAAACTTGATATTGCGATATTTGTTCAATAAAATTTTCCACAGAGATAATGTTTTGCATAGGCTTATTGAAATTGGTTGGAATTAGTTGTTGTTTCATTAAACGATCGATTATCAATCATGTCTTACTTCCAAATATTTTTAAATTTGAAATTAACTTTATCATATATATTAAGGATATATTAATAGCTTTTTCTTTATATTATGGAATCTATATATCTATATCTATATAAATATATAAATGTCTTTGTAAGTTTGTTTGTTTATTAGTTTGTTTGTTTGGTTGTTTGAGCATCACGCATAAACGGCTGAACTGATTTTATTGAAATTTGGAACGTAGATAGATCCTTACTTGGAAGTGTCAATAGGCTATAACTTTTTTTCAATACTTGGACCAGAAAGGGATTTTTTTTAATAAAATCCATACATATTTTTCTTACTACGACAGGGGTAGTGGAGCGCACCGAGTCAAGCATGTTGTTTATAAAGTAGTTAATGAAAATTTTAATTCTAATTTAAATTAAATGTAAAATACATATTAAAATCTATGAAGTATTTAATTATTTTTACAAATTGGGTTTTTTTCATGTTCTTCATTAATTTTCTAAGACATTAAAGAAAATAAAGTGAACTGAGATTAAAATTTAATCCATTAAAGGTTGAATAAATTTTATAATGAATTAATTCTGAACAAGTACTTACATACAATAATGTATGCCAATCATTACTAAACTACTGCTAAGTAATGTAGTTGATATGTAGTAGTAAGTGAACAGTAAATTGTTTAGTAATTGCAAGTGATTACTAAGTTTTAGCTGCCATTTACTTTAATATTCAAGTAGGAATTATATTCAGAAATGTATAATAGTCAATCTATAATAGTAATTTATTTACATCTATATATTTTATCTTACCACAGTGAATTTGAATTAAAATCTAATTTATATAGGCTAACTAAAGGTGAATTCAAAAAAATGTTTGAATACATTTGTGCAGTGAAAGGAGTTAGAAAACTTTCAAATTTATCAATTGTAATTTAACAATTGTACTAACTTTCGGCAATACTAAATTGCCTTTCTAAAAGTTTATATGCACTTGTTTAAAAATAAAATCTTATGCAAACCTACAAAAGTATGTTTGTAAATTAGAGTGTCCCGTGGAATAATTGTTTGTAGGTTTATCATTCATAAAGTTGGAAAAACAGAAAATAATAAAACATAAGGTTAAAAGTGCTTACCAGAGATTCAAAATCACTATATCAGTACAATTTTTCTATAAAAAGTTTCTGGCATTTTTTCAAAATTTATATCCAACATTTCAATTTTAATTAGTTTGGGTTAAAGTATTTAAAATTTTGTTAGCAATAGTTTGGTCTATAAATTTGTTATTATTGCTGCATCATGGGTATCACCATCCGATATTAAATTATATTATTGTCAGTATTTAAGAAGAAAATTATTGAGTGAAATTGCACTGAGCTAAAAGCTCAGAATATCAAAATGTTTGAAACTGTCTAAGAAACCATATCAAAACATTTTTGAATAGTGTTGAAGAGATATTAATTATCAACTACAGACAGAAAACTGAAGAGTTTATTCAAGAATTATTTTCGGATTTTGTTTGCATTTATCGCCATAATATAATTTCTACAACAGATTAGCCAAAAAGTGTTATTTGGAACACTCTAATGCTGTACATGGAAACATGGACGACATACATATTTTAAGCCATTAACATGTTTGGCAATTGACTGCATGGCATTAAATTGATAAACAAAAATTAAAAAAGAAGAAAAAAAGTTAAATAAATACAATTAGCCGGCCGGCAGGCTGGGTGGTTGGTTGGTTGGTTAAAACTGTAGTCGTAGTTGCACGTACTTGCACTTGCTCGTATTAGTTTTGGATTTTCTATTGGTTCGTGTATATTGTATGCAGATGTGGTTTATTGCCGAAAAAAAAAAACTAATTCAATACCAAACTTTGTCTTTGTGGTTGCGGTTGTAATTGTAAGACCCCAAGGCAGTTTAACTGCAGTCTACATACACTGAATGTTGGTTTATTATATCGAGCCCTAACCGCAAAAATAACGTAAGCGACATTTTTCCGAATTTGACTTTTTAATGAAAATCGATAGAAAAGTGTCGTGCGCATCAACACTCGAAATAATGAAAATAAAGTTTTTATATATACAGAGATAACGCAAATTCAATTATATCGTAAGCGACACTCACCTTTTTGCTTTACCGCAAAAATAACGTAAGCGACATAAAAGCCAAAAGGGGCAATAAATTAAAGTAAGAGAAGCCGAAGTACTAGATAGAAAATCAAAAGAAATTGAAATACAATTAACGGGAAAATATATAAATTTAAGTCCCATTTATTGGACAAATATCAAATCAAGCATTTTTTCTAAGCTATTCAAATTTGCTTACTACCTGGTCATAAAATGATGCCTGTTGATTCTATTCACAGTACAATAGAATCACTTACTCGAAACCGAACTGTATGGGCTTCTAGTGAGTGGCCTACAGTTATTCGAAGTGCAAGAAAACCCCTTTACGGTTATGAATTTATATCGTTAAAGAACTCTAAGGGTACACATTTAAACGCTTAAGTTTCCCATTTGTGGAAATGCGAAAATTTGCGCAACGTATTTCATGAACCCACGAGACTAAATTGTCGCGCAAACTTATCGGAGTTGTGCAAACGAATTTACATACAATTTTTGACAGTTCATTTGCGAGAGTGTAAAAATGCACAGATTGCACAGTTTACGAGGCATTTAAGCGTTTACATGAGGACTCTTTCCGATTTTCAAACTGGAAAATATTTTCTGATTAGCTTTTTCCAAAGAAAATAAAATTTAAATACGGCTATTGTGATAAGGAGTGAGATTGAAAAATTCTTAATTTCAATTTCCATACTCTGTTTTTGGCCTCTAAATTTTTTGCAGCGTTTTTTGAGCCTTGTATATTTTTAAACCTGCATTAGCTTTAACTTTTCGTACCAAATAGTCCGAGCACTGAGTTAAGCGGGCTGCTTTCCTTCCGGATGTGTTGCCAGCTCTTTTGAAAATGCTTTCCATTTTTTTGGTTTTAGAAACATAATGTGGACCATTCCTTCTACCTGAACGAGGTTTCAAATCAGATTAACAACAAAAGAATATAATTGAAATCAAATAATACTTGGGTTAAAAGTTTTAATGAAAAACGTGTGTTAGGAATTTTACGATCTCACTTCTTAATAGCGAGGACAAGACATTGATGTAAATACTGCTACGGTCCGTGGACCTCCTCCGCTATACAACACAGAATTAAAAATTTCCTCATTTAAAATGTCTTTGCAATAAAAATAGTATTCCTCAAAGTTTTCATAATGAATATATTGGCCTAAAACATTCCCAAAATATTATAGACGCCTTAAACGAAACAGATGAAGAAGATATGCCTTAATTTCCTAAGCACCTACTATATTAGTTTAAAACTTTTTTCTGATTTTTAAAAAAATAAATTTTTTCGAAACTTAAAATAATATTTTTTTCTTTATAAAGCATTTATCGTATGCGCCACTTTTTAGTCTCAGCTGACTGTAATAGTGGCGGTAAAAATAACGTAAGCGCCAAAACAAATTTGTTGCTCACAAAATTAACTTAAAAATGCATTTATCTCATATATGAGACCAGTAATAGACTACATTTTAACTTTCAAAAAAATCCTTCGCACAACTTAAAAAAAAAAGGAAAAAACTCTCTCCGTTAAAATTTGATTTTTGGCGCTTACGTTATTTTCGCGGTTAGGGCTCGATATGAACATGATGATGTAGACTCATTGATTGTCTTGTCTGTTGTATTTTTGGAAGTTTTCAACTGCAAAAAAAAAATATAACAAAAATTGGTGAAAGGTCAGTAGTTGTACGTTGTTTAGTTTGTATCTTTGGTAACCCAATATTTTATTTTATTTTGTTTTCCTTTTTTAACCGTTTTTTTTAACATTTTGTTTTTTCTTCAGTGATTTAATAGTTTAATTTTATTTGTTGTTTTGTTTTTGTGGTTTTCTTATAATTGATTACTTTTTTCTTTAGGTTTTCGGTTATAAATGAATTCATGCTATCATTTTTGGTCTTGTCTTTTTTTGGCTGTGGAATTTTTATTTTTATATTGTTATGTGGGAAGTTTTGTAAAGTAATTGTATGAAAGGTTATAGTGGAATGACATGAAAAATATTTCACTTTTTTTGTTGTGTGTTTTTTTTGGTAAAAGTTAATTAAGTATTGGTTATTTTTTAGTTTTCAATGGAATGATAATGAGGGTAATGAAAATATTATAAAAGTTTTGCTGGTGGTTTATTTTTAACAATTCAACAATAGTTTTAATTAACTCAATTTTTAAGGTGTTTTAAAGTATACGGAGTACTATTTAAAATATAATAATTATTTATAGTTGTATTAAATTGAATAGTAAATTGACAATTCCATAATACAACTCCTTTAGAAATAATATATCAGCACAACAGTGGAAAATTCAAGTAAAACAAGTACGAATACAGTTTTCTTTTAAAATTAAATATTTTTACACGGTTGTCGTGTATCACTTTGGTGAGAAGCATTAAAGTTATTGCAGTTTAGAATATCGGTTAATATCATTATTTCAGAAATAAACTGGCAGTTGAAATCAGTTTCCTGTTAATTTCGATTTTGAATTTGTTTCCCCATATATAAACATTCTAAGAAAATTTCCCCAAGAAACCATACGTCTAAAATCAAATTCTTTGTCTTTCTTCCAATAATATTTCAGTATTATTATTATTTTTTGGATAAAAGACTAAATGCGCAAGATAGGATATGATTTTAGACGTATGGTTTCTTAAGGAAACTTTCTTAGAATTTTGCGTAGATTGTGTTTCTGCACATATATTATAAAAATATTAAAATATTACTGTTAATAAAGATCCTTATCTGTTAGCAATTTAATAAACCTGAGTCTTTTTTTTCAATCCTAACACTTGTTAGTAATAAGCTTTATATGTATAAGCAAATAAGTTTTTGGATCAAATATAATAAGTTTTTGAATCAAATAATTCATTGCCTACCGCGATTTTTAAGACATTTATGCTCGTTAAAGTGATTTTCGGAAGACGACCTTATATGGGAGCTATGCATAATTATATAGCTATCTTTATAAAATTAGGCGACATAACTTCTGTATGTATAAAACTTATTTGTAGCTAAAGTTTTGTAAATAAAATAAAGTCCTATTTCAGGAGGACATTTGTACCAATTTCAGCCAATTGCTGTGAATGTACAAATGTTTATAAAAGTATCTTGCGACCTGTAACTTTGCTCACAAAATGTACAAGGACAACCAGCCAGCCAGACGCACGAACATCGTTTAATCGACACAGAAAGAGATTCTAAGCCGATCAGTATACTTTAAGCTGGGTCTAAAACTAAAACCATTAGCACAAACGCATAACACTGAGGTGGAGTAATGTATAAATATCATGTTTACAATATATGTATACCTATACAGAGAAAACAGATTCGTTTTAGCAATCGCATTTGTATCCAATCGAATGATTCGAATCTAAATTCTTATATTTGCACCAAATTTTAAAGAAAAATCTGCGTTTTATAGTTGCTGCACTTAATAACTATGTATATGTAAATTTACTTCATACCTCGTTAAGTGCTACACTATTTTCAATTCCAACATTTATTTATCTATGCCCATATTTTTTCCTATTTGTTTGATATTATTAAGATAATAATTGTACATACTTATAGAAAATGTGCCGTTAAAATAGTTTTACCACAAAAAAAAAAAAAAAGTTAAGTTGCCAAAGTATGAGTTCATGTGGTTGTCATGGTTCAGACAACAAACAATCAGATATAGACGTTTTTGTTTTTCAGTTTTCTTACACCAGTTACAGCAAAATTCCTTTCTATGTATAACGAGAACGTGCAAACTTTCGAACCAAAGACAGACAGCAGAATAAAGAAAAAAAAAAGTAACAACTACTAAAATATGTATTAAATGTATCTAATAAGTAGAAATTTAACTCGTTTGGGGTCGGTATATACTTAGTTTCTATAAATTTAATGTTTAAGGAATTTTTACTTTTTTGCTACTGTAGAAGTAGAGAATATACTTGCTACGGAACTTTTAGTATAACCCAGGAAAATCGTAAATTATCAGATAATGAGTTATTCGATTTCATGCCACCTTTTACTAAAGTACTTGTAAGTAATGTAGTGGTATATAGTTTTCATTATACTTTATAATGTTTAGCAATTCAGGAAAACGTTTTTTATACCAAAATACTCTCCATAAAGAAACATATAAAATTGTTTTATGTTCTGAAAGAAAGTTTTTTTTAATAAAAAAAATCTACTATTTTTTTGAATTTTTATATTGAAAATCGTTTATTTTTGGATTTATAATTGATATTACTCTGAAATATTTTGTTTATTATAAGTAATTTAGTTGTGTAACTAACAAAAAAATTCGAGGTCATTCTGTCCAAAAGTACGCCCAAATTTTTTAAAAAGCGGACCAAGGTAAGGAAAAATTTGAATTTTGAAATGCCATTAATTTAAAAATTATAACAGACAACTGCCACAATCTACCACAACCAAGAGCTTTCTAAATATATAAAAATTTTTTAAATCGGATGGGAAACAAAAAAATGACACGTGTTTAAAAATTGTACATATCGAAGGTACCCTACTTCGAGCCTACATAGCACCGCTCCAGGAGCATTTGCAGGGTCCATTTTAACAACTTGAACTCGAATGCTCCCTGTCTACGTCGATATCAAATTTTATCTTGATCGCACTAGCCGTTTAGAAATGTCAGATATATTTCCAAAAAATTTAGATTCTGCCCAACTGTGCAAAACAAAGTTAGTGCTTACTATGCACTTCTCATTATTACATGTACCAGTGCTTATTTGTTATTTAAGGTCTGTTGTTGTTATTTTTATTACGCAGCGCTTAAGCAAACTTTTGTGAACCAAAAATTCATCTAAGCTGAATTACCTTGTGCGCGTTCATAAAATAGTTAATGTTAGGTTCATACAATAAGAAGTAAAGATTTTTCATGTAAAAACTTCATTTTCTTAACAAAAATTTTCACCAAAAATATTTTTGATCAAAAATCAAATTTTTTACTAAAAATCAAATTTTTTACTAAAAATCTAATTTTTTACTAAAAATCAAATTTTTTATTAAAAATAAAATTTTTTATTAAAATCAAATTTTTCATCAGAAATCAATTTTTTTTATCAGAAATCAAAATTAAAATTTTTTATCATAAATCAAATTTTTTATTTAAATAAAAAATTAAATTTTTGATAAAAAGGTCATAATGGTAATTTTGGATAAAAATTTGATTCTTGATAAAAAATTTTATTTTTGATAAAAAATTTGATTCTGATAAAAAATTAAATTTTTTATTAAAAATCAAATTTATTATCAAGAATCAAATTTTCTATCAAGAATGACCATAAGGCGAGGAAAAAATTTTAATATAAACCGAACCGGGCTACGGAAAGTTGATTTTTCAAAAATATTTGAGTTTTTGTGAAAAATTAGATTTTTAGTAAAAAATATAATTTTCTAAAAAAAATTAATTTTTGATAAAAAATTTGATTTTTGATAAAAAATTTAATTTTTAATAACAAATTTAATTTTTGATAAAAAATTTGATTTTTAATAAAAAATTTAATTTTTAATCAAAAATTTAATTTTTAATCAAAAAAATTATTTCTGCTGAAAATTTTTGAAAAATCGTTACTTCTTATTGTATGAACCTAACATTAACTAATTTATGAACACCAACAACGATATTCAGTTTAAGTGAATTTTTAGTTCACAAAAGTTTACAAAGTAATAAAAACAACAATAACAGACTATCAATAATAAATACGCAAAGGTACATGTAATAATTAGAAGTGCATAGTAAGCACTAACTTCAAAAGTTTTTGGAAATAAATCTGGCATTTCTAAATGGCAGGTGCGATCAAGATAAAATTTGATGTGAGCGTAGACAGGGAGCATTCGGGTTCAAGTTGAGAAAATATACCCTACAAATGCTTCAGGGGCGGTGATATGGAGGCTCAAAGTAGGGTACCTTCGAAGTGTAAAATTTTTAAACACGTGCCATTTTTTTGTTTCGACTCCGATTTCAAAGATTTTTATATTTTTGGAAAGCCCTCGGCTAGGTCGTGTTCTATTTAGCTCTCATAATATCCGAGTTAAAGGCATTTCAAAATTTAAATTTTAAAATTTTGCCATACCTTGGTCCGCGATTTTAAAAACATTGGTCTTACTTTTGGACCGAATGGACTCGAATTTTTTTTTTTGTTAGTTAGAAATATAAATTACCAATAATATACAACCGATTTCAGAGCAACATCAATTATGGATTCATAAATAAACGATTTTGAATTTAAAAATTAAAAAAATAGATTTTCAGTTTTTGGTAAGCAGCAAATTCAGACCTGGTGATACCGCTTAACATAAAGTAAAGTAAACATTTTTTCCCTTTTTTTTCGTGCACTTTTTTTGAAAAAATATAGAAAGAAAATGTTTATAACTTTTTTTATAATAACTTCCAGAGACTTCTAATTTTTCACTAACAATATTTTGAAAAGTTGTAGCTACTCTTGTGAACATATCAATGCATTCTGAACGATTAATCGACAAGGTGACATTTAATGATCGAAAATGTGGCATGGGTTAATTTGCAACCACTTTGATATTTGCTTGTCTCAATGTTTTTTCTTGTTTCTAAGTTTTTTTTTTCGTTTCTGATACATACAACAAATGGGAATAAATATTGCTGATTTTTTTGTTGTTTCTGCTGTGTGCTCAAACTCCAACTTGGTTGTTTGACTTTATAGTTTTTTTGTGTGTCTGTTTCATATTTATTATACGTTTAAAATACAAGTGCCGCATTCTTTTCGTCATGGCAACATTTTTCTTACCGTTGTTTGGTGCTAGGATTGTTGTTTGTTGTGTCGTTACCAACAACATTCATTAACATGTTTGCTAGAGGAACAAAAACGGCAAAAGAAAAACGTGCGACTCACCAACCAGGCAAACGGTCGTATCGCAAAGTGTTTGGCCGTATGACTCTAGATGGTTGGGAAGAAACAAAAAAAAAAAAAAAAAGGTAAACAATCACTTGGCATTGTCTGTTGGTATCTCAAAACTGTTTTGTGAGCATAAGTCGATGGTGAACCTGTTTATTATTTATGTTGGTATTTTACTTGTTTTCATACTTTATTTTTATTTGTTTTTCTTTGTTTGTGTTTCAAACATTATTGAACATTAACAACAACAACAAGAAATGCAAACTATACTACACAAATATTCGATATAAATATTTAGTTACCTGTAGGTTCACTTCATTCATTCCTTAACCAAATCAAGTAAACAACTTGTGTCGGTTCAGTAGGAACATGATGGTAATAAAACAATTCTTATTTTATGGTTTAAAGAGAATTTCCAGCTAAAGAGAAGGTTTATTTTATATGTATTTAAGAGTAATGATATTTTTGGTAAATGGTAAACTCAAACTGCTTTATCGGCTTTAAAAGAAGATCTCTTAAAACTTAAGAACTCAACCAAACAACTTGATTAAATTAGCGTAATGGTATAGATTCTCATGAAGAATTATTCTAAGTATGCAAACAAAATATGTTCTAGTTTATAAATAATTAAAAAATTAAGTAATTTTTAAATTGGATCAAAGATAAAATAAACTACGTTTTCATTTTTTTTTCAATTTTAGTACAATATTTTGTTTTTTCTGTTTAATTTTTTTAAATAAATAGAAATTATTGAATTATGAACTTCCGTTTTTTATAAAAATAAAAGTAACCTACTGGCAACTAATGCCTATATATTAATTGTGTTACTTTCTTTGGAAAAGGGATACATTGTCCAAATATCTAGCCCCTTTTTGATCTTATTTAGCATAAACCTTTATTTGAATCAATAACGATTTTCTGATCTAAATCATAGCTGTCTACTTCATAAACAAGTTTCGTTTACATATTGAATTAACTAATTAACAATACTCCAAATATTTATTTTATTAACAAGCTATTTCAATTAAAATTTATTTTTATTACAATGTCTTTTTCTTATTTGATTTTGTTATTAACCAAAAATGTCAATTATACACTAATTGGATAGCACATTATAACAGACTGCCTCAATACCTCGTTTACAATAGTCCAACGTTTGAAAAATTCTAAAATTATAAGCCATAGCATCACAAAGGTCATTATGCATTGCCTGGGTATGCGTCATAATTGTTTATGGAGTTTTACTCGTTTGTACATGGAAATATATTGGAAATGAAACAAACACGTGAACCAGCGCGGCAAACTTCATTCCTCAAGAGAAATGTTAAAAATTCGGAACAATAAAAAAACAGTTCGTAACCAAGTAAACAATTAGACACATAATGAAATATATCTATAAATATTGTAGAAGAAAAACCTGGTACTATTTGTAAATTCTATTTATTTTTGGTACTTTTTATACCCTTCACCTTCGTGAGAAGGGTATATATAAGTTTGTCATTCCGTTTGTATATATATATATTCTGGATCCTTATAGATAGCGCAGTCGATTAAGCCATATCCGTCTGTCTATCTGTTTGTTGAAATTAATTTTCTGAAGACACCAGATATCTTCGGGATCCAAATCTTCAATAATTCTGTCAGACATACTTTCGAGAAGTTTCCTATTTAAAATCAGCAAAATCTGTTCATAAATAACGGAGATATGACCAAAAATCCGAGACAGCTTCTGAAAATTTCATAAAAAAAATACAATTTTTGGATGTGTGGATGTGTGTTGGTTTCATTGCTTTGCGTATTTTTTTTTTTTTTGTGTTTTGTTTCGTTTGGAGTTGTTGATTTTATTCCCTTCACCTTCGTGAGAAACGTATATATAAGATTGATATTTCGTTTGTAACTTCTATAATACAATCTGTTCGTCAGCAATTAAATGTAAAATTTTTAATAGTTTTCTTGATATATTTAGGATGCTATACGCTGAAAGTGTTTTTTTGGATAATTGATAATAATTACAATATTAATCATTTCAAAACGTTTTAACGGAAACTATTAAGCCAATTTTGATAAAATTTTAAAAATTAGTTCCTTCAGCCATACAAAATTATCTAACAGATTGTTATTTGAAACTCGAATGCGAAGGGTAAGAGTGGGGCCAAATCCGGGAAAACAGTTTGGTACTTTTTTAAAACATATGTTTTACTTGAGAAATTAATACAGACTCGTATCGTTTGAGATATTTTAATATTTCCGACTTATTTCAATATTTCAGACGGATGTTCAAGAGGAAATTTACCATTAGTACTTTTCATCAACATGGTACTTTTGTAATATATTAAATTAATAAACATATCGACATACAATGTAGTTAATATGTTTCGTACTGAAGTAATAATTAAGCATAGGGTACTTAAAGGTTTCAAGGTACCATAAATAGAGATAAATTTTACTTTTCGTTCCTCTAGTGGAATTTTCTATAATAATTGACATAGAAACAAAAGATTAAGCATATGTGGTACTGAGTGAGATAGGATCCATGTTTGTTTTTCTTTACTCGAATTGTACTTTTTGATTAATTTATTATAATGAAACATGAAAACACACATGATACGAAATAAATTATAATGTTACCATTTAAACTTTCTTCTAAGATCACAAACACAAAGTTAGAACGCAAAAATGTGGTAGCTTTTGAATTTTATATTATGATGCACCGAGAAACATAAAATGTTATGCTTATGATTATGATTCTAAGTAAAGTGGGCAGTTTTTATATTCTTAATGGGACTTTCTGGATTTTCTATTTATGAATTTGTATTGTATATTAACAAATTCTATCTTTTTATACCCTACACGGGGAAGGTATATTGGGTTAGTGATGATGTTTATAGTGTGTTAAAATATTGTCCAAGCACCCACCTAAAAGTATACCAATCTGTTCAGGACACTTTCTGAGTTGACTAAACGATGTCTGTCCATCCGTCCATGTAAACCTTGTAATCAAACTACAGGTCGCAATTTTAAAGATAATTCACACAAACGTTTTTATTGCCCCAAGGACTAAGCCTATTGAATTTGGTTACTATTGGTAGATTATTTCTCCTATCCCCCGTACAAGCGACCTATCTGAAGATAGTTAAGATATCATAAATATCTTAATTATAAACATATCCAAACCAAATTCAGCACAAATAAGTTTTATATAAGATGAACTCGTGGATCACTTTTTAGCGACATATAGCCACTTTAATGTTCCTGTTAATTAACATTTGAGAAATCGATTTTTGACTGTAAATATAAGTGATCACAAATTATCGTCCATTTTCCATTTAGACCACTTTTTACCGACTTATAGCGCGATTATATTTCAGTTAAGTTTTATATGGAAATTCGATTTTTGGTTGAAAATAAAGTGATCACAGAGTATCGTAATTTTTCCATTTTGACCACTATTTTACTAGAATTGGGCGGCGCACCGAGTTAGTTAGTTGTTAATAAAAAATCTGTATACATGTATTGCTGCTTGAAAATCTGTAGCAACTTATAAATATAAGTAGGTACTAAAACACAAAGAACTTTATAAAAGTCAAAAATATACTCCAAAATTTTATGGAGATCGATCCAAAATTGACAATCGTCGTATTTCAAGTATATACCCATTTCTATAAGATGTTTATGCGTATTACTATGGTTTTCAAAAGTGAACTTAAATGGGGACTAGGTCAAACATGGACTGATAGGTCTTGAGATTTTTTTCATTAAATTTATGTTAAAAAATAAGTGTTTTTGAAAAAGTTATTCGCCTTCATGCTTAGATTCTCGGAATTTTTTAAATTTATGTCGGGCTAAACTGACATTACATTTTTACTTGTTTTACCGAATATATAAACACATTATTTGCTGGGTTATATTTTACTGTACTCACAGTAACGTTTCACATTTCACAACGTTCCAACACATATTGATTAACGAATGAAAACATGAAGCCAGCAGTTCAACAACAGATCTAACAGTGTAAAAACGTGCCTTAAACGTGAATAAATAAAACCCGCTAAAACAAAACAAACAAAAGTCGTAATTAATTTATGAAATATAGCGAACGCAAATATGAAAAATTAAAAAGGAATAATTTAAAAATATTATAAAAGAAATGTTAGTATTTTCAAAAAAATCAAAATAAAATAAAAATCTAATATACATAGTTACACAAATAATAAATAATTCAGCAAATACGTAACAAAACAAAAACAGAAAGCCTACTTGTTTAAAAATAGTACAATAAAAGCAACATTTTTAGAACACTCATCGTAAATGGTTTGTAACCGGTGGTTGATGTGTTACGCACCGCTAAATAAAAATAGCGAATGTTAGGCCACGGAAAATACTATTAGAGCCCATAGAAAGGTGTCAATGTTTTGTGTGTAACCAAAAAATTTAAAAAAAAAAACAAAGTACAAAAAAGATCAAAAATTTACTATTGTTTACAAATGGCCTAAGAGCTACTTTATTTTAAGTACCACTTATATGTAAAGTGTTTAAAAGAATTCATTCGATATGCATAACTATAAAAAATTGCTAGAACAAATCGTTTACATGTCAAACATTTTATAATTTTATAGATATTTTTCAAAAATTTTAGAGAAATACCATAACTAAAGATACACAATCAGTTCTCAATATAAATGTGAGTTGAATATAGTATGCTGAACAAAAGGGTTTTGACGATGGACGAAGCGGTCTGGAAAATGCATCAAACTCTGATATGTGTCTATCATAATCATTTGTTTTAGCCAGATTAAAAGCATATCTCTTAATTTATAATTAATAAATTGGAATAAAATTTATAATATTCAAAGGCTTTAAAATGGGTTTCAGTAAATTACTTAATATGTTAACTATTTGAATTTCTTTCATTGACAAGTGTTGTGTGTATCAAAAAAAGTTTTAGTTTTCAGTTGTTTAAACGAGGACAACACAATAATAGTGCGTTGGCCAACAAAATTCCCCCTTAATGATAAACCACCATCGAACACCACCTTCTTTCGTTTTTTTTTCCAAATTTAATTGTTCAAAACGTTGTTTGTTGCAAATCGGAAATCGATTTTGAAAACGAATTCTTTCGAAACATATCAAGTAAGAGTGATACACTCGGCTGTGCCGAATCTTGGATACCCCATTTGTGACAATAACATATTTTGCTGATCTAGAGGTTATATGGGGGAGTAGGGTCAATTATAGACCGAACCTCACAAAAGTGTGCAGAAAGATTTAGGTTCATATAAAACTTGTTTATATTCAATTTCATCACGATATTAATTATAATACGACAATTATGAATTTTCAAATCATTTTCTGAGGGGGATAGGGACAAATATTGCTCGATTTTCGCCATACATTACAGTATAATTTACTTAGAACTAATTCTTGCAAAATTTTAGCAGGAGTGCCACATAATCAACATATTTGTGACTGATTAAACAGTATTCCGGGGGTACATTTGTATGGATCTAGGTGAAAACATAGTCTGACATTGTCCATTTTCAATACCAAGCAAATTTTATCAACACAGAGTATTTGTAGAAAATTTCAGGCAGCTAGCTCCTTTCGTTTTGGCCCTATCGTGTTCTCAACAGACAGACAGACGGACGGATAATTTCATAAGCACCCTGAATATATACCTTTGTGGGTCTTTGATGAATATTTCGTGCCAAAAACGGAATGACAAAATCAATATACCTCCATCTTTTTGATGATGGGTATAAAAATTTTGTGTCGAATTACTTTTTTTCGTGTTGTGTGTTGTATAAAATTCCATTATTACTTAACATTAATTAACATTTGTCATCTGGGCTGAATTTTGGAAGCAAATAATAACTTGTTAAAGAATCAGATATGAAATCAAACGAAATTGGTCACACTATTTCAAATCGGTCATTTTGAAACCGATCGATTTTCTTATTTACATTTGTGCATTTTTTCAATCACATTTTAAGATCCATCTGACTTAGCGCTGCACAGTGGCGTTGATCGTAAAAAAGTGGTTATAAATCTGAATAGTCTAAACTGTTAGTCCGATTACAAAATGAAGTATGAACGAAGAGTTTAATGAAAATGATATTTGTGACAAAGTGTGTCATAGTCTATCACCTCTTGTGAGGAAAACTTTTCACAGGTAGTACAAATATGGACAGATTTCAATAAATGAAAACTCTTAATTAAGCAGGAGGGGAGATTTATTTTGCTAACCTTTATCGTATACTTTAAAAGATCACCTCTTGTGAGAAAAACTTTTCACAGGTAGTACAAATATGGACAGATTTCAATAAATGAAAACTCTTAATTAAGCAGGAGGGGAGATTTATTTTGCTAACCTTTATCGTATACTTTAAAAGATATTAAGTTTATATTTTGACATTTTAGATTTTTGCCTTGACATGATTTTGTTTTTAGCAAGTATCTTTTGTTAGTTTTTCTGGGTGCCGCGTCACTCTGGTGTACTCACTAGTATCGCGGATGAACTGGCCAAAGCAACCTCACGTCTGTAAGTCGACGAGATCGATCATTTTGTCGGTATACCGCTCTCTTGTTGTAAATCACTCATACAGCGCAAATTTTTTAAGTCTGCTCAGCTCAGATGTTCTAGTTTGACAAACTGCTTCGTTTAGGACCATCATAGGTCAATGTTGATAGCCTTGCTTACAGGAAACTTCTTAATTAGTGCGAATGCTAGAAGACTGAACACTCCTTATGTGATATTTCTGTAGAGGTTTTCATAACGAAGACGAGAATGGAAATGGTTGAACACCTCCTCTATCTTTGTCCTTTTTTATCAGGGACCCGAACTACCACAATGGGTAGTCATTTTATGCACAGTTTAGCGGATCTATTATATTCGTGCGTCGCGACGGGTTGGTTTGGCATCTAATCCCTTTTTTTCTAAAAATATCCTCTCACTTCTAATAAATTCTGAAATAGTACGCAAAAAGTTTTTTTTGGCAATATCTCAATCCGCCTAGTCGTAAAAAATGATCAAAGTCAAAATTTTTAAATGAGTTTGAAAATGGGCAAAATTTTTAACTTTTTTTAATAATAAACTTACAAACTATTTCGAAATGGTGTTTTTGAGCAAAGTTTTTATCAAATATGTAAAAATATTAAACATTTTCAAATAATCTTTGAGGAATATTGAAAACAATTTGCTCCAGTTTTGAAAAAAAATTTTGCCATTATTCAAACTCATTATTCAAACTCATTTTGAACTTGATTATTTTTTACGACTAGGCGAATTGAGATATTGCTAATGAACATTTTAGGTATTGTTTTCAGGTTTATTGCTGATCAAAAATTTTGTTTTGAAAAATTAACAAAACCTTTTGGATCAAGATATATCAAAAACTTTGTTGGGACTTAAATATAATTGTTTTGTTCCCCATAAATGCATGAATCCAGCAAGTTGAAATTTGCCACTAATATTTTCTAGTAATATACATAATGCACAAAAATCTGTGCCCGTCTTGTGTTGGTGGTGGGTATATAAGATTCAGCACAGACGAATATATACACTGTGACTTGTTTTAGGATGATGTCATGTCAAATTCAGGCATGCTTGTACTTAACATATACGTATTTGATGTTTATATCAAGGGGATGTATGTTATAAGAAAGAATGTGATTTATTTTGAAATAAATTTTGGGTATATAAATTTTAGTTTATTTTGCCCGGTCAAACAAAATATTATCCCCATTTTATACAGCAAAAATAATTCGAATTTTATTGAATAGCTTAAAATTGGTTGTGCACGTGGCTCATTCTTTTTATTCTAAAATGCAATGGAGTATTAAATTTGTCATACTTTTCAAATATATTTTAATCAATCAAATTGTAGCACTACTTAATAGTTTTACATTAGCTTTGTCTAGGATTGAATCTAATCTTGTTTATATATGGTTCTGATAGAACTAGTTCCAATAATTAAAATTTAAACTTTTGATCATAAAAAGAGCTATTGAACTAAATGATTACAGAACTAATTAACTAGAAGAACGGAAAGAACTAACAAAACTGTTGAAATATCACAAAGTACAGCAAAACGAGTTAACCTTTTGAACTAGATCACTCACAAGCAACACATGACTAACCTTTAGACATTCATAAATTAACGAAAAAATTCCTTAAAAATCAGTTAGTAGTGAATATAATTTTTGTGAAAAAAAGCAAAAAAAAAAAAAAAAAAATCCAATAAAAAAACCAAAACAAAAGCCATTCATTGCTAAATTTGGCTATTTTTTCAGCAGAAGCAGCTCATTTGTAATTTTAAGTGTTTTATTATTACTTTATGTTGTTGCTTTGTGGTTGTTGTTGGCTTTCATAACACCTGCAACAACAGCAAGTACTTAACACAATAGCAACAGCAGCAACTAGCAACTTACGTACAACGAACACACTACTACATGAGGATGAAACTTGTTCTGCATCTATGAGCGCATGCGCAATACAATACATCGTGTATCATTTTACATTTAATTTGCATATTTTTTGTGTTTAATGTGTTATTTTGTTGCTGTTGCTGAATAGACCAACAGACCTGCATGTTGTATGAAAATGTTGTTTCTTCATTTCTTTTGTTTTATAAGAAACACACACACACAATACAATACAAATTATTTTTACAGGAGACTTACAAGCTATTGTTTAGATACAGTGTGGTGTAAAAGTGAGTCAATATTTTGAAAATTTATATTGTAAGTATTTTGGAACAAATTATACAAGTTTATAAAAATAATATATTTTTATACCCTTCATTTTGTGTGAGAAGGGTATATATAAGTTTGTCATTCCGTTTGTAATTTCCAAAATATTATTTTCCGACCCTATAAAGTATATATATTCAGGATCCGTACAGATAGCGGAGTCGATTAAGCCATGTCCGTCTGTCTGTCTGTTGAAATTCATTTTCTGAAGACTCCAGATATCTTCGGGATCCAAATCTTCAATAATTCTATCTGACATGCTTTCGAAATGTTTCCTATTTAAAATCAGCAAAATCCATCCATACATAACGGAGATATAAGCAAAAATCCGAGACAACCTCTAAAAATTTCTTAAAAAAAAGACAATTTATTGCATGCTTTGACAAAAAAAGCAACAAAACGTATGTTTGGATGTGTGTTGGTTTCATTGCTTTACGTATTTTGTTTTTTTTTTTGTTGGGTGTTTCGTTTGTCTTTGTTTTTATACCCTTCACCTTCGTGAGAAGTTTATATATAAGATTGTCTTTTCGATTGTAACTCCTACAATATAGTGTGTTCGTCAGCAATTAAATGTAAAATTTTTAAAAGTTTTCTTGATATATTTAGGATGCTATACGCTGAAAGTGGGCAATTAATGCATCCACAACAAAGGTGAAGGATATATAAGATTCGGCATAGCCAAATATAGCACTATTACTTGTTTTAATGCTATTTTTAGTATTTTCTTTCTTAGTAAATATTGACGACCTGGATTCTTTTACATATTTTTCCAGCAGATAGACGGGCCATATATGTTTCCACATCATGAACAAAATTTTTTCAACTAATGTTATTGCTTAGTAGTGTTGTTAAAAATTGATTGCTTCCTTCCACTACATTAAAAATATGGCGTCTGATTTTAAAACAAATTTATAACATTTTATGAAATTATCAAGATAATGAGGGGAACTTATTTTTGCTTGAGCCCTGAGAACACACACTAAACCTGTTAGGAAATGGCATACACTCTCACAAACTAGCTTGCTCCACTTTGTTCCTAGTGCTGGATTATTTTTATACCCCACTGTATATACATTTGTGCCATGTACACTTACTATGTCTATGCCAATGTACAGGCGGCAGTACTTGGTACATGAGTAAGTACGTGTATGTAAGCAAGTGTTCAATGTTCCGTTTACTGTCGTTACTAAGTACTTACATGTTTAGAAAAAAAAAATGGGAAGTTATAGTTTCCGTTTGTTCCTTAAATGTATTGAAACTTTAACACCAAAACGTCGCTATACATTAAAGTGTGTTTATGTCAAGAATTGTTAACAACCATATACTTCTTCTTCAATTTTGTATACTCCACCACTTTATTGGTAATTTAATACATTGTAACAATATACTACACTTACAATTTGAACATTCTTTTAAATATAAATTTTTTTGTTAAGTATTATAGTTTTGTTTTTTCGAAAACTGTGTCATAAGGGGCCAGTCTCATGGTTACGTTTACTTTAGTTGTAGTATTTTCTTGGCTCATTGTATCTCAACTCAAAAACTGTGTAAACGTAAGAAATAAACATTAATACAAAAAAAAATAAAAAAAATGGGTTGTTAAGAAGCGGATATATTCACATTTGCATAAACTTAATTCTTTTTATAATAATATTTAGTTTTTCTTCTTTTTTATTATTATTGTTTTCTTAAGTCTAACGGCTTGATAGCTTTATGGGTTCCCTTCTCTTTTTGTTTAAAAATAAAATATGATCTGCAGGTATTATTATTAATAAGTAGAAGAAAAAGAAACTAATATAATGAATTAAGTTTATGGGAATTTGAGTAAAATTTATGAGCATTTTATTAAATCATGATTATGTGTTTAATGTCCAAGACCTCCCTGGTTGTAAAATCGTATAATAATCCTAAAAAAAAACTTAAAATAAAAAATGCATATTAAAGTAGCTCACTAACCATAAATTTAATTCATTGATAAATATACTTGGTTCATTTCGGAAATTCAATATTTTAAGTATTAAGTCAAATTAATTCAGTGTAAAACAATATAATATGGATATTAAAACATAAGAAAATATATTCAAATAATTCAAATTTAGTCTGTATTTATGACACTAATCTCATTAAAAAAACCTTAAATATACTCAGTGGTTTAAATAATAGAACAAGTGATAATAAATGTGTTTATTTTCTATATTTCTAAAGATATTTATGATTTATAGAACAACCCAAGTTTTCAAAAAATATAATTTGTAGCTTTCCCTTTAGATACAATTATTTGTATTGGTCATTGTTTCATTTCTTTTTAAATTTTTTCTTTTTCCAATTTAAATAAATAAACAAGTAAGAAAGTATGGTCGATCAAGCCTGACCATATAATACCCTACACTGAGTAAATGAGCAAAACATTTATCTTTTAAAATTTCACTAGCTTATATTCGTGAATGATTTTCGAAAATGTATTTATAAGGGAGCTATGAGCAATTATGAACCGATGAGATTATACTGTGTGATTTTTTTCTAAGGACTGAGATCGAAAAATTCTTAACATACATATATGTTAATTAAAATGAAACCACTAAACTTACAGTCTTGATTTTTTTTTCATTTGATTGAAATTATTATTACAATTTACAAAAAAAAAAAAAAATATTTTTAAAGTTCTAATCACTAGTGATGAAATTTTGAACATTTTTCGGAAACCCTTTCATTATGGTTTTTATAGTTGGTTGGTTGGTTTACGTGGTAGTTCACTGCACGCGAACAATCAAGTAGAGTCGAAGGGACTCCGTTTTGACAAGACCACACCACTCGTCAGATGTAATGTCGTTTACATCGCAATTTATATAGAATGTATACAAAAAAAATGTCCAGTTTCCTAGACCCAACCTGTAGCTGAGAGATATCTCAGTAGGTCATTGAGTTTAGACCCGGATAACTCACCAAGGTCGGTCAATATATGGTTTCCCAGGAATTTATGTCTCTTGACACTCAGGGCTGGGCATTCGCAGAGAAGGTGGAAAATTGTTTCCTCTTTTTCCCTATCCTTACAGCTACGACAATGGTCGTTAAAAGGGAGTCCCAGGCGATTTGCATGCTTGCCTAACGTCCAGTGCCCTGTTAATACTGCCAGCAACCTTGATATATCTTTTCTATTCCGAGTCATCAGTTGCATAGTTCGTTTTTCGTTAAAAGATGGCCACATCAACTTGGCTACCCTACATGTGTCTAAATTGCGCCATCTATTCTCGGCCTTTGTAAGAAAGTGTCTGAAGATTATACCTTTAATAGTCCCCAGTGGAATTGCTACTGAGACCGCATTGGAGATATCTAAGGCAGATCCCATTCTGGCTAGTTCGTCTGCCTTTTCATTACCGTAGTGGTCTCTGTGCGCAGGGACCCAAACCAAAGTAATGTCAGATAGACGACCTAGCCTTGACAGAGAATTCTTACATTGCCTGACTAGTAATTTCTGTCACTTTTTTCGAACAGGTAGTCCATCTACGTTTAAAATCTACCACACTTTTGGACACCTTTTTTGTGCTCCTCAATTCTCTTTTAACAAGAGCCCAATATCCCTCCACTGGCTTTAGGTCCTGGCAGTTTGGAGAAATTGCCTCTCTTGGTACAAATACCACATTATTGTTCTTGTACCACTCAAGACTTTGCTTACCATAGTGACAGGATGCGAAATCAGGCCAAAAATAAGTGGTCACATTAAGAAGTCTTATGAATGGAAACATCATTTTTTGTAAACAGTCCTTGATGTAAATTTCGGTATTTATAGAGCCCTTTGTTACAAATGTTTGGTTTCTTTGCCGCAACTGCATATTGCTTGCAATACCAAGAAGTTTTTAAGAAATTTTGTCTACTTTTGGGTCCTAAACTTTTCTTCAACATTCCTTCGAGCATCTGCAGCATAAAACAATTTATTGCGAAAAATGTTCCATACGTACATTTCGTCATCCATTATGCAACAGGTATATTTTTTGTATACAAGTTGACTTCAATTTCCGTGCTTAGTCTTTGGTCTCTACATTTTTAGCAGAATTCCTGTTAGGAACTTTTTGATCCTTGTATGCTGTTGGGAACTCTTTTGAACATACTTTCTTTTTTTTGGCTTTAGAAACATCATGTGGACCATCCTTCTACCTGAACCAGGTTTTATACCAACGGACAAGTTCTCCCGGTACTGTTAAATAACATTGGAAATAGTTTGAAGGCAGACCTTTGAATGCTTTGCCAACTTTTTGCAGGACCAAGTTGGGTTTTGTTGAAACTATTTTATAATTTTAGTACGCACTTTTTTCTGGTCACTCATTTTAATCAGATTAACAACAAATGAACATAATTGACATTAAACATAATAACTGACATGCTTTACAAAGGTAACTTGATAAAAAAATCAAATAATACTTGGGTTAAAAGTTTTAATGAAAAACTTGTGTTAAGAATTTTTCGATCTCAGTCCTTATATGAAAGTCTTTGTTAAGTTTATTTATTAACAACGAAAACAAATAAGACTTAGTGCAATTTCCCCTAAAGAGTTTGGTAGTAAATTTTAAATAATTATCTACCAGAGATCGAAAATACCTCTTCCATATAATTATTATACCCTTTGCCATGAGTCACAAGGGTATATATAAGTTTGTCATTCCGTTTGTAACATATACAGTTTTCATTTGCGACCTTATACAGTATATCTATTCTAGATCGTTACAGATAGTGGAGTCGTTATAGCCATGTCCATCTGTATGTTGAAATCAACTTACCGTAGTCCTCAAATAACTAACATACATGATTTATACATCGATATTTATGCTATAGTTCCTAATTTTTAAATTGTTTGTTGTATAAAAACCGATGTTTCTCAGAAAAAACGGGCTTCGCCCACTAAAGATTTCTTGTACTGCAGATATTTTTTTTTGCAAAATACTTCAGAAAACCTTATATAAGCGAAACCGGTTTTTAATACATGACAGAGAAGAAGTATACAATTACTTCCAAAAAATCATACCGTTGGATTTTGTGACTAAAGAAAGATGTTCTGGAAAGGGAGATGAAATTGTTCCAGATATTCTTTGTTGAACAAAAAATTGGAAAAATCGTGTAGAACGCGGTTCTTATTTTTAATAAATTATATGTCATTCTGAAGATTAAATATTAAACATTATGTGTAAACAACAAAGTATTTTTTGCTTCGAAAATGTAGAAAGCGTCAATTCAGGAAGTTTTCCTTTACTTCTTTGATTGTGCCGCTGAAGCACACCAATTGCTCACCAAGGCTTATGTTGAATATTTTCTCTCGGTTTCAATGTTCAAGAGATGGTTTGTTCGGTTCAAAAGTGTAATTTTGACACGGAAGACTAAGATCGCCCAGCCCAGCCAAATACTCTTGAAGACCAAGAATATGATACATTAATCGCTGAAGATTGTTGTCAAACTCAACAAGAGCTTGAAAAATCATTGGAAGCTACTCACTCACAAATTTCAAAACATTTGCAAGTAGAATTATTGATCCAAAAGCATGGAAATTGATTACCATACGAATTGAAGCCGAGATACCTGGAGAAACGATTTTGCATGTCCGAAATGATAATTGAATGCTATAAAAGAAATTAATTTTTGCACTGAATCAGTCCTTACTGTGAAGAAAGGATACATAACTATAAAGCGTTAGAGATTGTACGCGAAGCCCGGCCAACCTGCCGAACCGACACCAAAGCCAAATATCAATGGCGGTAAGATAATTATCAGTATTTAGTGGGTCCTATATATTATGAGTTGCTGAAATCTGACAAGACCATCACAGGAAATCTGTATTGAATGCAACTGATTCGTTTGAAATGAGCATTGGCCGAATAACGCCCGGAATATGCGGCCAGTCATGAAACCGTAATATTCCATCATGATAACCCTCAGCCACATGTTGCAATACCTGTTAAAAAGTATTTAGAATGAAGTGGTTGGTAAGTTTTGCCTCATCTGCTTTATAGTCCAGAGCGTGCTCCGTACAACAGCTATTTGTTTCGATCGATACAAAACACTCTCTCTGGGATAGGCTTCACTTCAGAACAGAGTATCGATATGGGCTTGATGCGTTGTTGGCCTCGAAAGATGAGGAGTTATTTTGGCTCGGAATCCATATGATGCCTGAAAGATGGGAAAAGGGCATAACTATCATTGACCAATACCTTGAATAAATTAATATTGTACAATAGGTTAAAAAAAAATTTAAAATCCCGCATTTTTAAGTCATACACCCAATATTTCAAAATGTCTATCAGTTGATAAATGTTTACGTATCCAAAACTGAACAAAATAGTTTGATTCGGTAAAAAGATTTGGATCAATATATATGAAAACTTCGTTCGCACTTACGAAATAAGTGGTACTTTTATCTATCTTCTATTATGATACTTCTATTTCAATGAAGATTTTTTTCATTGAGTTAACAAAGCCCTTAATGAGAACGAAATGGTACTTTTACTGTCTTGTACTCTATAATTATAAGTGCTTTTAATTAAACTTTTACTCGCAGTGGCGTATTATACTTAAGATTGGTTGACATCTCTGCACACCATTTTGCCCATTATTTTGGCATCGTTCCTCCATTGTGAGTTTTAAAAATATGTTTTCTCCCATATTTCTCATTTACTGGATTTCATAAAAAGAAATCTACTAAATATCAACATTGCTAGCAAAATAAAATTAAATAATGCATGTCATCTGTTAAGCTTAAAACTGAAAATATATTCATATATCTTAACCATTAAAACTTTTTTTCTGGGTAAATTTAGGTCTTTCAAATTATAATAATTTTAAATTACAATATAACAAAAATTAAATTATATGCTTGTTACTAGCATTACTCAAATAATGTTTACCCACAAAAAAAGAAAAAAAAAAAAAAGAAAAATAACAATGTGCACATAAAAATCTCATAAGTAAAAAACTACAAAGCTGCATTAAGAAACTTCATTTGAATTTAAATTACTGTCGGTAAGACAACAATGACATTTATTAAAATTGCAAATATATTTTTAAATTAGCAAAAAAAAAAAATATGTATGATTAGTATAATACGTACAAACAGAGTTTTATCGTCACGTTACAAAGCAGAAGCTGAACAGCAATATTAGTAGATTTAAAGTTATTTTAATTATGACAAATAAACATTATGATTTGCTAGATTTAAGTTTCCTGTGATAGCTTTTATGGGGTATGCTTATTTTTGACTTTATCAACTTTACAAGATACGGCAACAAATATATTCAACGTATTTTATATAGCCTAAAATCAATTACATATACCGTTAGTTAAGTGTGTAAGCGTGATAAGTCCCTTTTAACAAATTTTTCAGGAGCAACAAAAACCTTTTAAAATCCGTTATTTTAAGTAATTTTAAAATCTGTTAATGCAGTCTCATTATTTATTTGGTATGATTTATAATGATATATAAATCTTATTTATACCTACCATCAAAAATATGGCCATTCCGATTGTAATATATCGAAATATTGGTCGTTGAACCAATAGGTATATACCTATATTCTGGGCCTTATAAAATTCCAAGCCGATCTAACTATGTCCGAAAATCTGGTTGTGTGTTGTTGGCAAAATATAGCCTTGAGGAAAGGACGTATGGGGATGAAATTCAAATATTCTTTGTTGATAGTAGTGGTTAGTAGTGAAAATGGGCAAAATCGGTAAAGTAGAACCAGAGGTATGAGGGAAAAACTGAGGCAGCAAGACTAGTCTGCAATGCCCAAGAGTGCCTGAAGGCACTCATCAATAAATCACATCTCTAAAGAGTAGCTTAACTGTTTTTACATAAATTTTGACTCCAATATATAAAATATATATAAAAAAATATGATTGCAATAGAGAAACTCTGAAACACTTTAATGGACGTTTGAAAACACAACATGGACTTCCCATATGTTTTTGGTTGTTAATGAACTAAGTTTGTAAAAGGAAATAAGAAACAAGAGATAATTTAAGAGGTTTCAAAACATGTAAGTAAGTTTTTGAAATTTTTGCGATGAGTGCCTTGAGGCATGCTTAAGCATTAGAGGGTTAAAGTCTGTACTGTCACTAAAGTTGGTTTTTTAAAAGAACTGGAAGTTGGTTTTTTAAAAGAACTTTGTAATATCAGTAGTCGAGATGATAATCAATTTCAAAATGTTCCAATATTTCCTTACAAAAATTATGTTTTACGTTGTTTGTTAAAATTTGTAAATATTTAATGACATAGTTACATCGCATTTCTTCTAAAATTTTCACTTTTTGCAAGAAATCGATGTATCTACCCACTGTAAAAATCTTACATAATTTTCTCTACTCTTTCGCCAAAAAAAATACAGTTTTATCCGTCTTCAAGTTTCATTGTAATGTATTAAAAGAAAATAATTTTTTGCCCCTACTAAAAATTTTTAAATTTTAAGTTGACTCTCTTTAGAGGAACCAGGGCGATATATACTCTGAATAGCTATAGATAGTAGAGTCGATGTATACATGTCCGTCTTTCCGTCTGTATGTTGAAATAAACTTTTCGTAGCCCCCAAAAAGCTTAAATACATGATTTATACATCAATATATCGGACCACAAATGGCTCAGATATAAGCAAAAAAACCCGACTACCTAAATTTGTACTTATTTTTGATTTATATCTGCATCAGTCAATATTATCGACAATGTGGATATCCAATCATATATATTTCAAAGACCTTAACAGCGACTTATATAGCAGCATAGTATTTCGGACCTAAAATGGGTAAAAATATGGAAAAATATTATTTAATACGAGTTTCTTTTCACCAAAAACTTTTTTTTTTCAGCTTAAACATTTTTTTTAATAATTTAATAAAATATTTTCAGGAAAAAACATTTTTTTCCCAAAAGTTTTTTACTTTGATGATGGATATATATGACTCGACACAGCCGAATATAGATCTCTTACTTGTTTTCAATTTATTCTAAATAAGTTATAATTAAAATCCCAATTTTCATGAAAAGTGGACTTAGCACGTTTGTTGCTTTAGGAATGCTTAATGAAATTAAAGTTTATTGAAATTGTTTTCCTGATAAACTTTTTTCAAAATTTCTATATTTGTGTAGATTAACCAAAGTTTTATAATTGAAAATCTAAAAATATTAACAAAGTTGCGCAGTCGTTTCATTTAAAAACTTCTCCTGCTCATGTCCGTCATGCAATCTTTGAATTTTCAAATGTTTTTAATTTTCTAAATCCCATAAGTATTCTTTACTTTATTTAATTGACACATTAGATAATCTTTACTAATGCTTATTATATAATTAACCTTTTCGTTGTTTATCTTTGAAAAAAATTTTCAAAATTTCTTCATTAAACAATTATTTAAAAGCTGCTGTAAGATGATGATTATGCTGTAGATAATACGTATTAATAATGATTTTTATTTTTAATTACAACCACGGATTTCGGTTTCTGTTGAGCTATGTTTTGGACGGAGTTACTGGCGGTGAAAGTGATACAACTATTGCGTGTTAACTAATAAATCTGTTTTTTTTTTTCTTTGTTTTTTGTTACTTCTCTGCTTCTTAAACAATAAAACCATAAAGTTTAGTTAATCTATTTGGGGAGTAATTTAATGCTTAATTACAACAAAGTAAAATTAAAAATTTTGTGTATAATTCAGCTGCACAGCAAACATCTTGCATGCTTTGATGGCTTTGATGAAAAGTTGAAAAAAACAAATACTATAAAAAATCAATGACATTACAACATGTAATGAATTTAGTTGAACTAATGATTGATTATTAAATACTACTATTATTTAATGTTAACACATATATCTACACACATTTTCTTTTACATGCACCTAAATATGAACTTGTGTACATGTGTAAACGTCATTATTTTTTTTTTTTTGATTTGTTAATGAGCAGAAGCCATTGAACTTGACTTTGAAATTCCCACGTTACACGTATGAATTATTTATGTAATTCGAGTTAAAATTAATGTAAGAAGAAACCCTAAGCTATAAAGAAGTTTACATTTCATGCTTTATCTACACGAATTATCTGTATAATTTTTCTTGTACATTTTTATTTATGGTTTTTTCTCATTAAGAAAATGTCTTAATTATTGAGTTGTTCTTTTTTATAATGGTGTTTGGTTGTTCATTTTTTATAAGAATTCTTATAATAATGACTGCTTATAAATACTTCTAGCATTTGGCCTTAAATGCAGAGAAGTTCTTTTACATTTTAATAATTCTCAAGTGTGTGCAGTGGGATAGAATCAAAATATTTTGGAAATAAATCTGCCATTTATAACTAGCTGTTTCACTTTATATGGAATTTCAAATAAGCTTAGCAAAGGAGTTTATTTTTGGAGATGGACCCACAGATTCCTCAGGAGACACGCTATGGGGTCTCAAAGTAGGGTACCAAAGACGTGCTATTTATCTCTTATAGTGATTGACACATTTGAAAAATCAAATTTAAAAGTTTCACTATACCTTTTTATAAAATAGGATACAGTATGACGGATTTCATTAAACTGTTTCCTTTTGTTAAAAAATAAATAAAATAATCTAATGAACAAGTAAAGTCAAACAATATAAACGCTTAAATGACTCGCATACTGTGTAATCTGAGCATTATTACACTCTCTTAAATGAACTGTCAAAAAATGTATGGAAATTCGTTTGCACAACACTGATAAGTTTTGGACTCGCATACATGAATTTATTGTTCATATGATGAATCAGCTGATTTTTTTTACTTTACCTTATAAGAAATAAAATATACATAAATATTTTGTAATGTGAAAATTGTGTAACTTTGGAACAGAATGAATGGATTGAATGGTATTGTGTATGGAAATATTAACCAACAGCTAAATCGATTTTTTCAAAGATTTTACTTTCGTTAGAAACGTTTAGAATTAAAATTTATACAACTTGATACAACTACCCTAATATATAATATCGAATAATCGATTTTGTATTTAAAAATTGAGAAAATTTTACATATTCGATTTTTTTGTTAGAAAAACTGCTATAACTCTTTGCTTACTAGAGAAAAACTTTCTTAGTAAACTTATAAAGCGTTTATATATTTTTAAAAGCACATCTCTCCCGGATCAATATCATTTATATTTTCAAATCAAAAATCATTGATGATGGTGCGGTAACGATCTTCATTAACCGTAACTTCAGAGGATTCCATTAGCGTGTAAATCGTATCAAACGGTGCATTTTTCAGGATGTAATGTAGGATCTGTTGTTTATTAATAAACCAGTTAAGCAAAAAGTGATTAACAGATTTTCAAAGTTAATTTGGTAGCGTTTTTCAAGCGTCAATCTATTCATGATTATTTGCCAGAGTAAATTTATTTTAAAGTGAGCAAATTATGACTGTTCGTTTGACAGTTAACCCTTTCGTATTTCCCAAGTTCACAATGTTTGACTAAATATGCAGATATTTTTAAATATTGGGGACAATTTTACTACAATATCCACTAAAAAACAATTTTCTTTCCGATGCATCGGATGACACACAATAATATTTTTATAGTTTTAATCACTAGTGATGCAATTTTGAACCTTTTCCGAAAACCCTTCCATTAACGAACAGGTAGTTCATCTCCGCTTAAAATCTACCACACTTTTGGACACCTTTTTTGAGCTCTTCAATACTCTTTTAACAAAGCCTTAGCTCCAGACAGTTTGGAGAATTTGCATCTCTTGGTACAAATACCACATTATTGTTCTCTATACCACTCAAGACCTTGCTTACCATAGTGACAGGATGTCAAATTAGGCTAAAAATAAGTGGATACATTAAGAAGTCTTATGAATGGAAGCATCCTCTTTTGTAAAAATTCCTTGATGTAAATTTCGGTATTTATAGAGCCGTTTGTAACAATGTTTTGGCTTTTGGGTCCTAAACTTTTCTACAAGATTCCCTCGAGCATCAGAAAGTATGGTTGTTCAAGCCCGACCATATAATGCCCTACATTTAGTAAATGAGCAAAAATATTTTTCTTTCAAAATTTCAATAATTTATATTCGTGAGTGATTTTCGGAAGTGGGCCTTATATGGGAGCTATGACAGATTATGGACCCATCACCATGAAATTAAGCATTTGTGACCGATAAAGTCCACTTTCAGGAGGACATTTGTATGGGGGCTAGACGAAATAATGGACCGATTTCAGCCAGTTTCAATAGGCTTGGTCCTTAGGTCGAAAAAATTATATGTACCAAATTTTATCGAAATATCTTGAAAATTCTCTGGGCACAAGGTTTACATGGACAGCCAGCCAGCCAGACGGAAGGATTGACGGACGGACATCGCTTAATCGACTCAGAAAGTGATTCTGAGTCGATCGGTTACAAACATCTGCACAAATCCAAAATACCCTCCCCACTATGGTGGTGTAGGGTATAAATATTGATGGGGAAGTTGCCAAACATTTTCCACATTACCTATCGCCATTCATTATTTAACAGGTACATTTTTTTTTGTAGCTAACCGAACTGTTTTCCTACCGATAGTGTTGGGAGCTCTTTTGAAAATGATTTCTATTTATTGGCTTTAGAAACATCATGTAGATCATTCCTTCAACATGAACAAGATTCCTTCAACATGAACGGACAAGTTCTCCCGATACTGTTTAATAACATTGGAATCAGTTTGACGTTAGACCTATGATTGTTTGGACCAAGTCGGGTTCTGTTGAAAATATTTAATAATTTTAGTACGCACTTTTTTTCTCGTCACTCATTTTAATCGGATTAACAACAAATGAACATAATTACATTAAACATAATAACTGACATGCTTTACAAAGATAAAATCAAATAATACTTGGGTTAAAAGTTTTAATGAAGTTTAATGGTTTTTCGACCACAGTCCTTATAAACCTTAGTGGTCCCAATGGGCAATAATCCCAAAATCCCCATTATTGGATTTTTACCTTTTTTTTGTGTTTCTATTGCACTTTTTCTAAAAAATGTTTTAATTATTATCATTTAACTATTTCGAAGGTACATTGAAAATTTCTATGCGATGTGTTATATAACACACATTCTATTATATTGGGTGTATGACTTAAATGTTTAGCTTTTATTTTGAAACAGTTGTACAATATATATTTAATCAAAGTCCTGGCCATTGTTAGCTATGACCTTTTACCATCTTTCTGGCAACATATGCATTCTGAGCCATCTTTTGAGGCCAACGAATCAAGCCAATTTCGGTTACTCTGTTCCAAAGTGAAGCATATTCCAGAGAGAGTTTTACAACAATGTTTATGGATTAATGCCTCCAATTTTTGGTCTTCAAACTTTAATGGCTGGCCCGTTCGATTTGTCTTCCATGTCAAAATCACCACTGCTGAACCGCACAAACCATATCTCGCACATTGAAACTGATGGAAAATATTCACCATAAGCTTTGGTGAGCATTCGGTGTGCTTTCAAATTAAATAAAAACTTCCCACATATGACGATTCGTTGGTATCATCATTATCATTTTCGAAGCAAAAACAAAACTTTGTTGTTTACACTATAATGTTCAATTATTAAGTGAGAATAAATTATAGGTATCTATCCTTCAATATGACTTATAGGTTATTAAAAACAAACATCGCGTTCAAAAGATACGCTACCTATTGTAAATTCCGCATTGAGGTATTTGTAGTTTGTACAAAAAACAATTGTAGGCTAACAATATTTCAAAAACAATAAAAGTTTGGCGATCACAGTTCGAACAAAATCAACCTAAGCAATGAAAAACATGTTCATCTTGATGGCTTTGTTATTGTTTTGGCACGTGATTGCGAAAAACAAATGCATTCTCAACGTGCCTGTGTTTAGCGCGGATTTTGAGCTTGAGGCATCATTGTAGACTACTTCCTCAAATATGAGGCTGGTCCACTATTGCTGGTGCTCGATGTTGTGTCAACACATCAGAGTTCTTTCTGCCTGAATTGGTACATTCAGAGCATGAAAAATGAAAATTCCATGAAAATTCAGCAACAAAATAGTTCGTTGGTACCAACAAACAGTGAAGGACATTGGGAAGATATTATATTCCCTACATAACTCTATCCTGTGTACCTTGGAACAACCATTATTTTAAAATATTTCTTCAAGTTATGTGAATTTCTTGTTTCTCATATCATATGACTGGTAGGCTTAAAAAAATTGACACATACTTCCCGCCAGCTTAACAAACAATAATGGATTGCCCGCTTAAACAGTTTTACAAGTTTCAAATTAAAATTATAACAAAAACAGTTATTAACTTATTTGTTTTATTAAACATCTGAAATTAATACCTACTAGTGTTTTTCCTGTGACAACACTTAAATATCAATGCTATTTTTACAATTTATTTATATTGGCACATGATTTATTACTAGTATTAACCGCCACTTTTGCCTATAAAATACCTTCACTGATAGTTAACCACAAAACCAGATAGATAGATAGATAAATAAATAATAACGAATGTAAGAAAAAAAACGTATTTTGAAGAAGGCGTTTTACATCACTTTTAATACGACACAATTTTCTACAAAACATTGATAAGCAACCACAAATATTTATGCACAAGTAAAATGATATCGAAACAGGAAATTAAATTAATTACCATGAAACAGCATTATTTTACGACATTTTCAGACATCAATAGTTACAATTTGCGTTTTGTAATTTAAATGAAATTCATAAGAAAAATAAGAAGAAAAAAAATATAAAGTAAGATGAAAACTAAAACCAAAAGCTAAATACTCGTACTTGTACATTTATTAACATTAGTTTCTTTAATTGGATTCTTTAATAATGGTTAAAGAAAGATACAGATTTATTCGTATGAAACTAGTATCTGTGTGAATATAATACTGCTTGCTACAAATGCTACAAATGGTTAGTTAGTTGATTTGTTGTTTGGTTAATACTCGTCCAAACATACTCATTCACTCACACATGAATTACGTTGGTAAACCGGCTTCAACTTGAGATCGTAATAATCAAGATCAATGTACTTTTATGGCTTTCGTTAAGAGATATATATATTCTTTTCTTGTGTAGATTTTTATACATATTTCTTCTTAAATGTAGAAAAAAACCAACTGACATGCTATTCATACATACAAAAATAGTTTAAATGTAAGGAAAAAATTCCTAAACATACTTTTTTTTGCCTTATATGTTAAGATTTGTACTCATGTGGAGTTATTTTTTAGATTTAATTTATCAAATAGATATGTATTCTTTGTTAAAATTTAAAAAAAAAATACATATTCTTGTTTAAGCAAAGTTTTGCAATTCTTTCAAATGTTCTATAATCAATCGTAGCTACCATCATTGAAAATACGGGTTTCTAGATATTTTCTAGATAATCACTTAAAGAATTCGAATAATCGGTTATTCTTTTAACTGGTTAAATACCATCGTTAGCTTTTTAACTTGACTACTGTAATATTAAATTATTTAATTACATACTACATCATTGCCTATGGCACGCCATAGTTTAGGTCTACCTCAGTAATTAAATAATAACTTTATAAACTATACTGACATTTTGAGTTAAATGGCAGTTTAATCATTTGAGTGGAGAACTATTTATAATAAATTCTTTAATATTTTATTTCCTTTTCGTTTTGGAGAAAAGTTATGAACACAATTATACTTTTTATAAGTTTCCAATTTTTACATTGTTTTCACTAAGTTTTTTTAATAAATAGCCGCTGCCGCAATCTTAGAAAATGTAAAAAGTACCATTAGAAAAAAGTACCCTAAGTCCCTTTCATGGATTCTAAATCATTCAGTTTCATGTGTGTATAATTTCATGACTCTATATTAATTTTTAAAAAATATTCAAAAAGTACCATTAGAAGAATAAAAAGGTACTATTAGTTGTTTTTTTTTTGGTACCTTTATATAAATAAGCTCCCTATACTTGATTCTTACCTTACACTCAGAAACATATCAGCTAACATTTATGCTGATAATTTAAATAATTCAAAATATTAAAAATGAACAATTGAGAGAAAAAGTACCAATTTGCCTTTTCTTTCTTAAACATCCTTCAGTTTTTAAAATTCAAAAAAAAAAAAAAAACTGAAGGAAATTTTTTGTGACATAAATCTACCATAAATGATTCAAATATGTTTATGCTTTAAAAAAATTACCAAACTTTTTACCCAGTTCTGAGCCACGCACTCGACTTTCAACAAACAATCTGTTAGTTTATTATAATAAAAACACATATTCAGTGGTTGGGTTTAACCGTTTAAATGGACAAGCTTAACCGACTATACTTCCTTACAAGTATCTAAAAGTAATTGATGCAAAATATTGAGAAAATTGGGTAAAAAATAGTGTTATAATCTAGGAAAACATTATAGCATTTCTTATTCTATTTTGTATTCATTTTTCGTATTTTTGGAGAGCGGCCCAACAGCCACCAATGCTGACAACTGATAGTACATTTAGAAAACCCTCCACTCTGACTAAGGACTGAGATCGAAAAATTCTTAACACACGTTTTTCATTAAGTATTATTTGATTTTTTTTTTCTTTTGATCAAGTTACCTTTGTTAAGCATGTCAGTTATTATGTTTAATGTCAATTATGTTCTTTTGTTGTTAATATGATTAAAAAAAGTGCGTACTTAAATTATTAAATATTTTCAACAAAACCCAACAAAAAGTTGGCCTAACAATCAAAGGTCTGCTATCAAACTGTTTCCAATGTTATTCAACAGTACCAGGAGAACTTTGGCTTAACACTTGTTACTTCGTAATAATATTTCTTTAATAACTGCTTCCTACAAATCAATTTCTTTAATGAAATATTTTAATTTGTATGATCTCATTTATACTTATGTAAAAATAAATGTATCTACCTATCTATCTTTAATAAATATCAAACTGCAAATGTCATGTATACAACTTATAAAGATTTATTTTGAGAATTGACAGAAACTAAATATAAGGGTTGCCAAATACAAAGTTTCTTTAATAAATACTTATTCAATATTTGTTTGCTAGTCAGATATTTTGTAAAGCATATGTGTGTCTTAAAGCATCTTAAAGAAATAATGCAACATTTTTGATTTAAGAAATCGAAACTTTATATCTCTCGATATTTTATTCAAAATAATATGATAGACAATAATTACCTAAATATAACTTCCATTTAAAATAATTATTGTTGAAAATTTAATTTCCCTGCAGATATTTTCATTTGCGCTCACATAAAAAACCTGATGACACACCATGACTCTGATCAAATGTCATCTGGAATAACCAGAAGACTACTGAAACGTAAGTAGTTTGAAAATGTCATAGGTTTTCATAGGGAATTAAATTTGTGTGCAATAAATATATTTATTTTCGAATGTAAAATAAATATTGTTCTCGAGTTTGCAATATAAATCTTGCGAAAGAAGGAAAAATTTATAATTAGATTCACTACTTACACAGTTCATATTAGTTACCTTTGAGTTAACTGGTATCTTTTAAATTAGTATATTAAATCATTTTATTAACGAAATATCTTTTTTATGTGCCAATACTAAATATTATTTAAACGGGTTAATATACTATACGTATAAAGGATTTATATTAGCCTTAAGACTTGTACAATTTCAGAGTTAATATCACTTCTTTTTATATAATATATCAAATATTATTTGATCACCCTAACTAGGTAATAGATTTTAAACAATTTCTACTAACCACTACAATCTACGGGTAAAAATTACCAAATATTTTTACTCCATAAGTAACTAAGCTCTGATAGATACCTATTCGTTAAAATTATGGACGTAAGTTGGTTAAATTTAGTGCTGGTTTTTTGTGATATTATTTAGTTACATGGAATGTGGTTTATATTTATTAACACAACGTGGTGTTGAGAAATTTAAAATAGTTATCGATCAATTCAACAGTTTTTAAAATTCCACTTCAGTTATTTTGTAATTTGTTACATATAAAAACTTTCCTTAATATCAAATAGCGTATTGATAATGATTTTAATAAAAAAAACTATTTAACGCTTTCGTCGTATTTTCGTTATTAACCACTCAGTTTTTACTAAAGTAGAAATTTACTTGTCTGAGTTGAAACCGAAAACTGACACTAATATGTCAAATTTCGAATTCGATAGTTTAACATAAATTCATTTTCGTATTAGCAAGGAAAATTAGTCTAGGAACAATTATATTTTTTACATTTTTTGTCCCTCTGTAGGAAAAAATATATATCTTTATTAACTCTATATTAAAAAATGGGTTTTAAAATAATCTTTTTTTTACCACATTAATGTACATAAAAAATATTTTTGTAAACTAAATGTACATTAAAATTTCATTAAATGCCAAAAACCATTTGAAATTTTTTTTAATTTCAGAGATATGGGATATAAAAGTACCAAAACTCTCGGCTTTCGTCAAATTAAAAGTACCACCTTCACCATGAGTGGCAAGGGTATATATAAGTTCGTCATTCCATTTGCTATTTCTACATTTTTCATTTGCGACCCCACAAAGTATATGTGTATATATTCTGGATCGTTATAGATAGCGAAGTGGATATATCCATGTCGGTTTGTCCGTCTGTATGTTAAAATCAACTTTCCGTAGCCTCCAAATAACTTACATACATGATATCATCTATATCGGGAATTCTTCCGTCTCGGTTGCTTTTTAAAATCGTCACCATCGACCCACAATTGGCTGAGATATAAGGAAAAAAACCAGGACAACCTTGATTTTTGCCTAATTTTTGATCTATGTCATGATTACTAAGTCATTAATGTAATATGGAATAAAGTTCAAATTTGGGAAACATTTTTGTATGAGAAAATTCGGAAATGGAGCGAATGGATCTAATGCAGTGTTTCAGGCGTCTAAAACCATCTCCACAAAATTGTCTTTCTAATGAAACCAGTTTAGGGCACATCCGTTGGATGGCTTCAAAGTCTATCACATAGGTAAAACTTTATTTGCGTTTTATTCTAACTCTATCGCAGATACTTAAACCTTTAATAAGAGTTTAGTAGTCACAAAATGTTCGTGTTCTGATATTGTTGTGTTAATCAAATGCCGATTGAAGAACTAATACTTTCTTTATTTAAATAAAAGCTAAACAATTTAAAAAATATCACATTTTTAAGTCATAGACCAAATATTTTGATCGAAATCTGTTCATCGGTTCAATATAGTTTATTCAATGTTAGACACATAAGATATGTTAGCAGTAACTATTTGTGCCAAAATGGCCCAGGACAGAGATTTTGTTCTACATTACTTTTTGGGTTGGACTAATTTTCCCCATTTTCAATATCAAACATTTTTGATTTACAGAGAATATTTGGGCAAAATTTCATGCTTCCCTCTTCAACTGTCAAATGGACGCATATAGCTACATCGTCTTAGAATTTTGTAAGAATATATATTCGGTATGAAATACCGATTCATATCTTAAGGCATTTCAATATAGGTTTCTGAATTACAATTATTATAGAGATAGATTTATTTATTGATTGTAATCAATTTACTTACTGGTAGTGGTTTTTTTCAATAGAGACGAACCTATTGAAACATGCAAGGACCAAATTGTATGAATCAGTACATAATGGGTCATAATTCAATCAAATAGAAATTATTCAAATAATCGAGGAAAAAATAAAATTTGTATTCGAATGAACAAAATTGTTCTGTGCTAGTTGAAAAAACTGTCAAGCTGGTCACCCACGGGGTTTAAACTAATTCGAGTACGCTGAATCTAGTGGTGCTAACAGTTTTTTTAAGTTAGCTCTTGTTTTCGAGATATACCGTTATTTCGAAAATGGAGGAGGTTGCACGACATACATATATTCGCGTAACTCAAAAATGGTTTAGTTTATTCAATAAACTAAAAAACCGAAATTCCATAATAAAATAACTTTTAAGAAAGACTCAAACTTTTTTTAATCTGCGTAGTCGTTTTAGAAATATATTTTTCAAAGTGAAGCGTATCCCAGAGAACGTGATCTGCATCGAGCGAAAAAAATAGTAGTCGGACGGGACACTGTCTGTACTATAAAGCGGGTGAGGCAATCACTTCATTCTGAATACTTTTTAACAGGTATTGCAACATGTTGCTGAACGTTGTCATGATGGAATATTACGATTTCATGTCTGGCATCAAATAAATCAGTTGTATTCGATACAGGTTCCCTGTGATGGTCTGATCAGATTTCAGCAGCGCATAATATATAGGACCCTTTTGATGCCAATAAATACACATAATTACCTTAGCGCTATGGATCTATTAGGCATCGGCTTATCGTAATGGATCTATTTTTCATCGCAAGTAATGATTAGGTACAAAAATTATTTTTTTTTATATCGTTCAAGCAAAATCGTCTTACATGGTCTGTCGGCTTCAAGTCGTATGGTACTTAATTTCCCTGATTTTGGACATTTTAAATTTGCTGCTTTAGTAGCTCTCAAGGACTTTGCAAGCTCTTGATGAATTTGACCACAATATTCATGGAGTAATGCCTCCAATTCTTGGTCTTCAAATTTTGTTGGCTGGCCTGGGTGATCTTTGTCTTCCGTGTAAAAATAAACACTTTTGAACCGCACTAACCATCTCTCGCTCATTGTACCCTTCAAAATGATATATAAGTTATTAAAAACAAAAACGACATTCAAAAGATATGGAATATTTCGCATTTTTAAGTCATACACCCAATATAAGAAGGTAACAAAATATTAAATACAAGCATTTTTTGAAATACTTATATTCGCGTGCGACCTCATAAAAAATCCTTGTAGAAAGAAAATTCTGCAGCCTTAAATAGAGCGGCTAGTGATGTATCTATGAATTTATGTTCTAGAATGATAAAATTTTCGCAAGCCATGATCATGTTCGTAGTTTTGTCATATATTTAGGGAAGAATTTATAAGCATTTGGCAACTCTACATAGATAAAGTAATTAATATGACGTTAGAAAACGTGCTAAACAACTCTTTTATTTGACTCATAGTACCCTACATGAATTACATGTTAACATAATGGTTATAAGAGACAATTTGTCTTATAACTGTTTCTTTAAAACTTAGATCTTACTTTTTGACAGATGTTTAAATAGTTAAAAAACTTGTATGTGTATGAACTTGATTTTCGGAATAAATTAATTGTATACATTTATTTATTATAGTTCATAACTTTGGTATATTTAAAAAGAGAAAAAATGTTACCAAGAAAAAATTTTCTGAAATCTTGAAAAATATTACAAACATCAACCCAGTTTTACTTTTCATAGGGTATTTATAATTCGTTCTCTAGACCATTTATTTCTTTTACATTCTCTTTGCTACCAATGTAGGAAGTTGTACCAATAATAAGACACAAACTGTTATAGCTCAGGTTCAGTAATGCGCAAGTCTTGATTGTGTCATACCATTACAAAAAATTTATTTAAAAAAAAGGACTACAAAAAGATTTTAGTTAATAAAATGAACAGCTGTAGGAAAGGAGTAAAGTCTCTTACTAAAGAAACGCACTAATAAAAAGAAAAGTTTATCTACAATAAAAAATAACAACTTAAAGTGTCTTAAATTAAAAAAAAAAATAGCAGAAAAGCTATTAAAAACATAAAACCTTAAAAATATATTGTATCAAAAGGATGTCATATTTACAAACGACATCTGCAACAACTACTGTAACCACTATATCGCCCAATAGTGCAAGGCGGGTACGCACTGATTTGAAAACTTCGGAAAATGTTTACCTGTCTTCTTGTTTTGTGGGACCAACACGTTCAAGAACAACGTCACCCATAAATATTAAATTAAGGCCAGAACAGCACAATACACTACCAACATATTCCTCCCCGCAACAACAACAACAGTCTTTATATCTTCAGGGTCGTTCCAACACCCATGACAAACTAACCGACTGTGGTATTAAATCAAAACAATACGCAGCAACAGTCTCAGCCCCAATGATAACAACAGCAGCACAAGGTAGTGGCAGAAGTAAAAGAACTTCTTGTAAAAGTACAAATATACCAATGGCGTTAACAACAACATCGACAACTGTTGCAAATACCAGAAAATATTTAAAACGTAGTAATTTTATATTGACTGCAGCCAAACATGTTGTAGATGATTCACGTATCCTATCGACTAGTGCTCCCCATGAGGGCTCATCATATCTTAGGTGGTTTCTATAACTAGTTTACATTCGTACCTTTTTTTTCAACTCAAAACTAATTTAAAATTCAATTATTTGTGTATTTTTATACCAAGCTATAGATGAAAAAAAAAATCTGCATATATTCATTGTTTCTCTGTTTTTTTGTTGCATTTCTATTTACAGTGCACATTTGCCTGCACGTGCTACCCGTCTATTGAATCGTTCTCGCATGCAGCAACATTGCACTTTAAATAACGACGATTCGGATAGTACTAAATCTCCTTTGACGGGTCGACGTCGTACCAATACAACATCTTCGCGCACCTCAACAGCATCGTCTACCAACAATAATAGCAGCCGCACCAACAATTCAGCCAACTCATCGCTGCAACGCAAGTTTTCACATCATCATCATCATCAGACATCCTCTATTTACCATCAACGTGATACGCACAGTTCTTCGGACGATCTCATGTTGTATGACAAATCATTTAGGAATGCCATGATTCAAGATGTGTTGCAGTTCAAAAAACAATTGCTACGTTTACGCAAAATACTGCAGGAGGTAAGTTTTGTTTTGTTTTCAGACTTTGGCCAATTTTAAATATATTCATTTTGTTTATTTTATTTTTTCATCATATTTGATTGTTGCATTCTTTTTGTATCTGGCACTTTGTACAACAACTGCACACACAAAATGCACATTATTCATACTTCTTCCACTTCCTTTTGTTTCGTTTTTATCTATTTGTGATTTATTGGAATTTTTGTTTGATTTTCTTTGAAGAATGAAAATTGTTTGACGAGGGTATGTTGATTTCTTTTGTTTATTTATCTAAATATTTATTATTACATTTCATACTAATATAGTAGATTAACTTATATAACACTGTGCGACAAAAATAATACCTGGAAAGTGATACAATTTTTTTGGAATGTGCTGTCGAGTATAATAATAATCTGTCTTTGAAATTTGCGAAACATCTCCAAAATCTTGAGTTACGGGTACAAAACTTGTTTATGTCCAATTTCATAATTATATTGATTATTATAAGACAATTATAAATGTTCAAGTCATTTTCTGAGGGGGGCCTTGTATGAAGGGGACGAGTATAGCACTCTTACTTATGTTGAATTAGTATCTCCGATATATAAACTATTAAACTATGAGACAAATACAAACTAAAGTAGAAATACCTGGAAAGTAACATTTTTTTCAGATAGGCTTTATCGAGTACAATAAGAATATGAAATTTGCAAAATACCTCCAAAATCGTGAGTTACGAGTAAAAAACCGGGTTTTCATACCTTTAAGTACTTATAAGCCATTAACTAAGCTGATTCTCAACCTGATATGAAAATAAGAAACTGTGCCCTTTCCAATGGTATATATATTATTTAAGTATTTTGACAAAATTTGTGTGCATTTCTTCAGCAAACATATTTTGTTTTTATTTTTTCACCATTTTCCAACTTTGGATTTTCAGAGCGCTGTTCAATTGCTGGCATGAAGAGCTGTTACAAGGCTTCGCGGTCTGCTTTCATTTTATTTGGCACAAATGTTTAGTTTTGACGACCAGTACTAAGAGCGAGATTTTTGGGCATCAAATGCCTACCCAGATTCAATGATGATCACTCTCGCTGTTGAGAGTATAGGATGACTGCATCGCATGCAAACCAGACTGTTACTACTCCCGATGGTTGATAATACCGGCGAAGATTGTTGTTCGTTACACTGAGGGAAAAACCCCTTTGAAAATCCGTTAAAAAAATAAAAATCGGTAGAGAATCACCTTAGTTAATGGCTTATAAGTGCTTAAAGGTATGAAAACCCGGTTTTTTACTCGTAACTCACGATTTTGGAGGTATTTTGCAAATTTCATATTCTTATGAAATACTAATTTAACATAAGTAAGAGTGCTATACTCGTCCCCTTCATGCAAGGCCCCCCTCAGAAAATGACTTGAACATTTATAATTGTCTTATAATAATCAATATCATTATGAAATTGGACATAAACAAGTTTTATATGAACCTAGATCTTTCTACCAACTTTTGTGAGGATCGGTTCATAACTGACCCCCATATAACCCTTAATATAAGATTCCGGACAGCCATTATAACACTTCGACTTGACTAATATTAAATTATATTCAGAAGTCGAAGTAGTTTAATTATAGTGCACAGTGGAAACTATCGCCGCAGGCATTTTAAAACATTATATTTTGTAAATAATTCGTCAGCTCGTGAACTATTAGAGATATCTTAATAAAATGATTACTGATGTGAGAGAAATACCTAGGGTGTAAAAAATATCAGCTATATTTCTGATAAATTCTTAATAATGTTCAATATACAGTTATCACATGTCTTCAAAATATTTCTTGTATAGAGAAAAATGCTCCTTTTTTTATATATGTTTCTGAAAGAAAACATAACGTAAATGAATGTTAAATTGAAATCAAGTAAGATAGCTATATTCTGCTGTACCGAATCTTATGTAAGCTTCACCAAATTGTACTTTAAAATAAACATTTTAATAATTTTTAGGTGAACAAAATTAAATTTTTTTTTTCAAAATTGTTTTTTTTAATTTTAAAAGGGTTAAAAAATATTTTCCCCGATTTTGACCCATTGTAGGTCTAGCTTCCTATGTCCTTATATACGTTTCAAAGGGTCTATATTAATAACTTAGTAATCCAGATATAGATCAAAAATAGGCCAAACATCGAATTTTTCCTGGTTTTTTCCTTATATTTGTGTGCCGATTTTCTCGATTTTAAACAGTAACCGTACCAGGTTTATAGCGGATATATTGATGTATTAATCAAGTATGTAAGTTATTTGGTGGATACGGAAAGTTGATTTTAACGTACAAACTAACAGACGGACAAACGGACATGACTGTATCAACTCCGTTATCTATAACGATCCAGAATATATATACTTTGTGGGGTTGCAAATGAAAAATGTAGAAATTAAAAACGAAATGACAAACTTGTGTAAACTCTTTCCACTCATGGTGAAGGGTATACAAATATGCTCAGTTCGGGGAACAGACTACCCCTCAGTTATATCCAAAGCTGACCAATTTTTATGAAAAATTTCATATTTATCTAAAAATGTCTAAAAAGGCAACTCTTCAATTATAAAACATATGTTATTTTTGACACTGTATGTAAGTTAAATGAGTAGACCATAAGATAATATGATACCACGCCGTATTTAGTCTTTTATGAACAAACTAAATTTTTGGAACATATTTTCCGCGTATTTACGTAATTTGGTATTTAAATAAAGTTTTTGATAAAATTTATCAACATATCAACATTACGATATCCGTTCGAATTGTAGACTAAAGAAAATTTAAAATTTTTCTTCACGAAAAATAAGTTTTTATGGTAAATATTATTCTAGAATAATATTTAATTTATTTTTAACAATGTTTCGAAACCACTGTACATGGCAATAGCTTATTTTAGAAAGATTAGCTATCGTTACCGCTAAGCTAACGTTACCCCTAAAATACTCCTTCAGCTCGACTACCGTTACTATTAAGCTATCGTTACCGAAATAACTGAAATTACCGTTACCTCTAAACGACCCTTAGTGGTGTAATTGTAAATACTGTTAATGTTATTCTATAAATTATGAAATTACAAACTTTTAATATCAATAATAAAGTTTATAATACCAATATAATACCACTATGTCAGTTTATTTTTAATTTCTAAAAATTTTAGTATAAACATAAATCAGATTACCGCGAAATTACCGCGGTTACCATTAAGACCTTGGTTACCATTAAAAATTCCGTATTTATTTAATTTTGACATTACTAAGATGTCAATATTCTCACAAACTTATGAATTTAAACATAAAATACTGACGGCTTTTTGTAGCTGAATTCTTTTCAAAATAAAAATGATTTTGACTGACTTGAAAACTTTTATTTTTGTATAAATTAAATTTTTGTATAAGTTACTTATAAAATAACCCCATAAAATCGAAAAATCATTTAATTTATTTGTATTTTATTTAATCATTCTCTAAATTATTTATTTTACATATTTATGAAAATTCAAAAGAAATCCCAAGAGCACAATAAAAATTAACTTTTACTTTACAGACCGAAACTCTCAATCCATTCGAAAATGATAATGGACAACTATTCACATCCTGCGGTTTAGACAGCAAGCTGTTAGATGACATCGATTTGGCCAGCTTGACATCATCCACAACAGATGACCCCATACAGGAGCTGGCGGATCTACGAAGACAGGTGGTTTATCTTCAGGTATTTGCACGTTATTTGAAATTTTACTTTTGCTTCATTTTTGATTGCAATTTGTGTCCAATATTGATTTTCTAAACAACTATAAATGCTAAAGTTTTTTTTCACATATCAAAAAACAAAAAAAAAACAAATAAATTTAAATTTAATTTTAAACAAAGAAAACTGTAAAGGTCAGCCACTAATAAAGAAAGAAAAAAACTTAAGAGAAAAAAATTCATAAAAATAAACTTTAGTTGCAGTTCAATTTTAGTTTGTTTTTGAAAGGTAAAATTTCAAAATAATAAACGAAATATCCTGAGAACTGCCATAAATCTATCTATATACATAAATGTTAGTTTTTTCTATATACTCTTCTTTTCTTTATATCTTTTCGTTTATTTAACCTGTGTTTTTTTTTACATTTTGTCGTACTCAGACAAATATTTGAACAAAAAAGATGTCACACACAGCATGTTCAGCATTTTACTTTTTTCTCTAGTATTGTACATTCATTTATTTTACTTTTAAGTAAATTTCCTTTTGTTCCGCTGAAGTTTTAGTATGAATTTTTTTGTTGCTTTTAATATTTCTGTTGTCGTATGTAAAAAAAAAATCTTATTTACAAATAGTTTTATATAAGAAATGTTTATTTTACATAATATTAACTATTGTACATCTATTTTCATTGACGTGGTAGTGAGATTAGTTAGTTTTGAAAATGTTGATTTCTAGATTAGTATTTAGAGACATTTACACGTAGTAAATAATTCATTAAATAGCTGAACATTTTAAAATTTACTGATCGTACACGTAGAGAAGCAACATGGTTGTGTTAAACATAATCTAAGATTATCATATTATAATAAGATTTATGATTGTAGTACAAACATATTATGTTCATAATTATCATTATTATAAAATGTCATATATTACATCCTACTATTTTCCTATTAATCATTATGTGATCTTATAACATCATATTGTTACAAGATATGATCATAAAATTATCATACATGATCATAATATGTCCTGAAGTAATCAGTAATCATCCAAAGCACTAAGAACAATACCCAAAGTAATTATTTTTATATTCCAATGAAATGATTCTATGATCCAAAGTAATCATATTATGATTCAGAAATTAAAAGTTATTTTTTAGAACACAAAATAGAATTCAAATAGGCTGTAGTTTTAATATTCTAAATACCCAATTTAAATATTATTGATAAATTCAAGTTTATTGTTGTTCGCTTTGGGAAAATAAAACTATAGAGCGAATAAGAATTACAGACACTCAAACTTTGTTCGTAAAAATATCATAGCTTAGACAAACACCAGCAATAAACTCTAATAAAAAAGCGTTATACAAATGATGAGAAGCAAATATTATTAAAAGTAAACATATTTTATTTGTATCTTTAGCATACTATGAGTACACATATAAAAACTTAACACCTAATCTTTATTCATAACATTAAATGTTTATATGGAAGGTTAAGCAAAACTTATCATGGCCAATATGGGTATTAAAATGTTTGTTTGAAAGTTTTGAGAGCTTGAGAGAATCTGCACTGGCACCTGCAAATTTCTCATCAAAAGTTGTTTTTGGGGAATTTTTTTAATATGCTTAGTTCCCAATTTTATTATTGATATTCATTTCAGAAAAACCACAAAAAATTCGCTAACGTTTACACATGTCTAAGGTGCACTTATTTGAGATCTCACAGCACCGTGCCGTAGGTGTGCTTGTCCGTACGTCACCAAAAATTAGACTCGTGTCTGCAACATCTATGTGAAATGTCAGTTAGTAATGGCTGATTTATTTTCAAATTATTTTGATTCTGCTCCACTGTGCAATGTAAAGTGGATTCTGCAGGGCACATACAAATTAGCTAAAACCTGCTGATGTTTGTAACGCTCAAAAATAGTAGTTAAAATCCATCTTAAAGTATACCGCTCTATTCAGAATCAGTTTCTAAGTCGTTTAAACAATGTCCGTCCGTCCGTCTTGCTTGCTGGTTGTCGAAGTAAATTATGTGCGCAAAGTAGAGGTCAGAATTTTAATTTTTAATTTTTTGGCCCAAAAACAATGCTTATTGAAACCGACTGAAATAGGTCCATTATTTCACCTAGTCTCCATACAAATGTCCTTCCGAAATTGGACTTTATCAGTCATTAATATTTAATTTATGTAGGTATCTACACAAATTTCGCTCCATATAATTTTTTTATATACGTTATGTCAAGTCATGTCACTTAATTTTATCTTGATCTGTTCAATATAAGAACCACTTCAGATAATCACTTTAACGAGCATAAATCTCTTAAAAATATTGGTTTCCACATAGAATTCAACAGAAATAAGTTTCATATAGACATAACACACACGACTTATTTTCATGGCGATCGGTTCTTATATATAGATCATTTACGAAAATCACTCACGAAAAAAAAAAATTATTCAGGCTTGACGACCATACTTTCTTACTTGTTTTTATGGAAAATGTTCCAAACAATAATAAATTAAGCCTTGAAAAATAAAAGTTAAAAATATTAAAATACATAACTCAGTATAGTTATGTATGCACCCAGAGAAAATATATAGTTGTACATGTTTTATTTAACAATTTGAAATTTTTTAAAAATTTTATAACAATATTATAGACACAGTAATTAAACAGCGGAGCGGACATTTTGGTGCTCCAAATTTCAACTGCGTTTTGTATGACTTGATGGACCTTCATTACTATGTTAAACTTGTTTTTTTCCAGTTTTCAAAATGTCACGGTTTTTGTTTTTATGTGATTTTCTTCTACATTTTGGGCAATACAGCTTAGAATATGTAATTAGAATGTACACATATGTTTCTTTTGAGTATAATAATTCTGGTGGATGTTTGGAATATTTGCCTGATCTTTCATGAATGTTGAAATTTTACTCTTTTAGCTTTTCCTCCAAAAAATGTTGTATTCCGAAAATTCTAAATTAAAATTTAACACTGTGTACATTTCTGGAATTACAGTGAACATTAGGGTGGCCCTATTTGTAAGGACAAAAATTTGTCGTAGTTCCACTACGACACACAGAGGGGTGGCTTCATACATTTTTGTGCAAAAATTTTAAGAAGTGGTCTTATAGCATTGAAATTTGCCCCCGAGAATTATATGGACTAATTTTATCAAAATCGTACACGCCCAACGCCCACTGCCCATACAATCCAAATCGATTTTTCATAATATGTTTTCTATCCAAGCAAAAGTCTAGAAAATTTACACATACATTTTCTGAAACTAAACAAGAATGCATGCTAGTTTTATAAAAATCGGCCATGCCCACCGCATACCGCCCATGCAATCCAAATTGATGTTTTCGCATAAAATTTTCCCTATCCCAGCAAAAGTTCAGAAATTTGGTACATACATTTTCTGAAACAAAAAAAGAACGCATGCCGGGTTTTAATAAAATCGATCACGCCCACCGCCCATAAAACTCATACATAGATAACCTTTTTTTTTTTTGATATTTCTTTTATCATTCGACAAAAAAATTTAAGTTTTCATCCTCTTCCGAAAACTTCCGAGATCTAGACACTCCCGGCTTTTATTTTATTGAAACTTATTGACTTGGGCATATCATCTTAACGGTTTATGATATCCTCATATTTTTTTTATTTATTTAAGGAGAAATGCTATATTTCTAAAATATGTTAAACCCCTGAATTGCGTAAAAATATAAGTAAGTTTTCTTAAAACTATAAGGACATATTTTATCTTTAAACATTTCTCTATAAAACTGAATCATTTGATTTTTGAAATTGAGTGATAGAAAAATGGAGTTTTTGACACTAAAATCCCTCTGTGCGGCATATCAAAAAAATAATTTTCGAGGCGCCCAAACTTACATTTTTTTACTTTTTCTCAACTTTTATTTTTATTGTTTTTTTTAGTTGGTAATAAAATAAATCGGCTGATTTAATTTTTTTAATAAAGTTTTTTCCAAAAATGTTTTTCTTGAGGTTCTGCACGAGTTTTTTTCGATATTTTGTGTAGAATACCAGTACAAAAATGTTTTTTTAATTTTAGCAATATTCAATTCAAAAAAACTAAAGATAGTTTTGAAAGTGAAATGACCCATATCAATTGCCCCAAACTAAAATGTCAATTTTGTTCCTCTGTGTTATTTACATGATATACATAAATATATGTTTATGACAATCATGTTCATGATGAATCATAATAACTTAATTTGTTGTTTCCATAAACCGAGTACAACATAATATGGTAAATCCTTCATCATAAAAATGGTTGTCACAAACACATACTCACTACATTCATAAATATGATTGCGATTATCATGTGAATTTACCATATTTGAATCTTATCTTTACCATATTATGGTTATCACAATCACATAAATAATTACAGTGACCATAATATTGTTCAAAGTTATGTTAAAATGTTTAAATGGTTACAGTAACATATATTTTCTCTGCGTGTGATGAGATTTATTTTTTTTATTTTTTAGCTTATATTTTCTCAAAACTTGTTGGTTCAAAATAGGTTCTATCAACTCAGTTAGAAAGCTTCAATTTGCAAATAATATTTAAAACAAGTAAGAAAGTATGGTCGGTCAAGCCCGACCAGATAATACCCTACACTAAGTAAATGAGCAAAAACATTTTTCTTTCAAAATTTCAATAATTTATGTTCGTGAGCGATTTTCGGAAGTGGGACTTATATGGGAGCTATGACAAAGTATGGACCGATCACCACGAAATTTGGTCACGTGATTAATGTTTATATGAAAGTTATTTATGTTGAATTTTATGTGTATACCAACATTTGTAGGAGATTTATGCTCGTTAAAGTGATTATCGGACGCAGGCCTTATAAGGGAGCTATGACTAATTATGGACTGATCATAATAAAATTTGGTGACATGAATTCACTATATATAAAACTTATTTGGACAAAAACTTGTGTAGATACCTATTTAAATTAAACATTTGTGACGGATAAAATCCACTTTCGGGAGGACATTTGTATGGGGGCTAGGTCAAATAATGGAGCGATTTCAGCCAGTTTCAATAGGGATCGTCCTTGGGCAGAAAAAATGATATGTACCAAATTTTATCGAAATATCTTTAAAATTGCGACCTGTACTCTGCGCACAAGCTTTACATGGACAGCCAGCCAGCCAACCAGCCAGCCAGTCAGCCAGACGGACGGACGGACGGACGGACGGACATCGTTTAATCGACTCAGAAAGTGATTCTGAGTCGATCGGTATACTTTAAGGTGGGTGTTAGACTAATATTTTTGGGCGTTACAAACATCTGCACAAATCCATTATACCCTCCCCACTATGGTGGTGTAGGGTATAAAAATATAAAATGTTTGTTGAATTAATATGCATGTAAAATGGTAAGTGCTACCTTTTTTCTCCTGCTTACGCAAACCTTCTAGCTAATAGAAGTTACGGTTGCTTGAATATAGCTTACTGACTGACTTTTAATTTCAAATTGGTTGGCATTTTGAAAGCCCTCGTATATGGACAAAAAGTTTATTATTTTAAAAGTTTTTTGATAAATTAAACATTGTTATAGGGATTTTCCATCCACAAATAGTCAAACGACAGCTTTGGAAAATAAACTCAGAATTTAGATAGTACATATGTAATTAACTTTGCAGTTTAAATCTTTCTAACTAAAATACTCCTATAACCATTTTACATACACTCTATAAATAGACTTACTTTAAACAATAGTTTATAATTACCAACTTATCTTAAATCTATATATAAATAGCATAAAAATATCATATAAATCATAAACTCTAACATGAAATAAAACTTAACTACCTAAATAATTTTATTTCTTTGTTTTGTTTTGGTTTTTTTTTATAATTATTCGTCTTCTTATTTCAACACAATTGAATGTTGTATTTTAATTATTCTATTATTTTTAATCAAATAACTTCTCTACCATGCATATACATATATTTATATACAACTCGCTTTAATTAAAATATTAATTTAAAATTTGTTTGTATCTTTATTTTCATTTGTTTCGTTTTTTAATTTGTTTAACGCATTTTATTGTTGCCACACTCATAACGTACAAACAACAACAACAAACAGGGTCAAGTTGATGATCGTGATCGCACAATACGTTTGCAAAAAAATCTCATTGAAAAATTAGAGGCTGAAAAACTTAAAGCGCCACATGCTGCTAATGAAATTGCCACAAAGAAGTGTGTAGATACTGCAACACAAACTGAAAGGGTACGTGTGTCTTCCTCAACTAAATCTTTGTGTGTGTTTTTTTTTCATCACTTTAATAATTAGATTATTAATTGTTTTTTTTAAATATTTTTAAAAAAGTAAATGTTTTAAATGATTTTTAATGTTTATATTTTTACAGACACGCCCCTTAACAATTGGCACGGAAAGTTTGTCGAGGTAAGAAATCGATAACATTTTAAAATAATTATGATTTATAATTAATAATAAATCATTTGTTATTTAGAACTTTAAATTGTTTTATATTGTATTATAGATTACTTTATTTTTTTAATTATAAATAAAGTTAATATGCACTCTAAGAGAAATAAATATTAGTTATTTTATTAAGTTATCTTTTATACATATAATATATACCTTAGGGTGACCCTAATTTTATAATTTTAAAATTTTTGAGGTCCAAAATTGTTTTCTGTTATCTAAGCACCTATTGCTGTAAATTTTAGCAAAATCGGATAACGTTTAGTAGCAATATTTTTAACAAAAAACTGAAAAAATTCAAATAAAAAAACTCAGAAAATATAAAAAATATCTGACATCGTCAACCAGTTATATGAGGGTGGGTCAATAAGTCCGTTACTTTTTGAATTCCCCGTATAATAACTGTTGACATCCGTCAATATTTGAAAAATTTTTCTACCTCCTGATTTGAGGAGAAATTGGAAAAAAGTTAATTTCGTCTGCTCATTAAGCATTATTTTTTGCGGAAAATAACCATCACTCAAATAAAGGCTATCCCCCATTTTCTCAATCTCTGGTTATCATTTTTCGTAACGACATACTTCCAATTAATATAATGTTTGTATGAGAACTGTCAGTATGTGGTCACGATAAAAAATAACCAGAGATTGAGAAAATGGTATAAATTTCAATAGTAAAGAAATTGGTTTACTGAATTTCGTTGTGGCTGTACAAGCATGAAAGATGCCGAAAGTTCTGGACGTCCAGTTGAGGTCTCTATACCCGAAACAATTGAAAACAGATAATGGAAGCCATAGGCATGTTGCATGGCTCAGTGGTTTCAATTTTGAATAATGATTTAGGTATGATAAAGCTTTTCGCAAGATGGCTGCCTTGTTTGCTCACAATCGGGTGAACAAAAGAGAGCACACATGTGAAGTTTCCATGGCAAAAAAACATGAATTAGGCTACGAAATCCTCCCTCTTCCGCATAATCTCCGGCTTTTAGCGACGAGTGAATATTTCTTCTTTCCAAACCTGAAGAAATGTCTCTGAGATTTTACTCTAGCGATGAAATCATATCACAAAAATTACCTATTTTGACATACTTATTTTTTGAAAGGAATAAATAAATTGGAGATTCAATGGACAAAGTGTATAGAGCTCAAAGGAAAATATGTTGAAAAATGAAATGATTTTTTATCCAAAAACCTGTGTTCCATTCAAAAAGGCACGGGCTTTTTGACCCACCTTCGTAACTTGATTCCAACAAAAAATTCATAAGAATTTAAAATCTCAAAAGAAACATGAAGTTTCTTTTAAGCAAAATTTAAAAAATAAATGCTAAATGAGAATTTAAAGTGGAAATCTTAACGATTGTACGATTGTAGCGTGTTGATCGTATTTAAATTTGAGGATTTGGTGGGAACATAGTTTTTTATACAAAAATTTTAGAAGTTATTTCTTAAAAAAGCATTTCATATACTACTTTAAAATATTTAATTTGAGTTTATTTCCATAGGTTGATAAATAAAAGTTTTATTATCACAGATGGCAATTACTCAAAAAAGCGTAACCACTTGTTTAAGAACAATTTTGTCTGACGTTGTTTACTCTTACATCAAATATTTCTTTTGAATTTTTCTTAATAAAAGGAGTTTTTAAAATAAATAAAACAATTAAAATATATTTTATTTAGTGGTTACGTCTTGTTTATTAGGGTGGACCTTAATAACCAAAAGTTGGATATTTGCCAGTCATTTTAACCCCAAGTGCCATTAATGCTAATTTCCATTTTGGAGCTGTTATTATAAAACCTAGACTTTATATTACATTTCTCTCAAATTTCATCAAAATCGGCTTAAAAATATATAACATTTCGCTACCTTTCCATTAGAAATTGCTAATATTGAAAAATTTTATCTTTGACCTTAACGATTTAAGGTTTAACGTTTTCCAATTTTAATAAAACTTTCCGAGTATTTAAAACTATCTGGACTATAATATTCTGAATAGGTTCTACTTAATATTCATAACAGTAAGGAAATTAAGCTCATTCGCCAAAATATGGCCAAATAATTAGTTTTTCTCGAAAATTGCTAAATTTAAATCGCAGGTACGCAAAAACTATAGGAGATATTTTCATATTTTTCTCATGTTTTTATTCCTTATTATATTCTCAATAATTCCCAATGTTGTGATCAAAAAATTCTGAAATTTGTTTAACAAAATGTTTTAAAATTTGAAAATGGAGTTTAGGAACTGCCGTTAAAAAAATTTAATTTGTTGGTCGTACCTGCGAATAGATTAACGGTATCCTACGAACACAATAAGTCATATAAAAGTAAATATGGATATGTGTTAAGTAAAAATGAGCTTTTATTTTAATATTTCTTAAAATATGTTAATTTTGTTCTTACATTACTTGTTCTAGTGGCTTGAGACACGTTAACGGCCTGCGGAATTTTTAATAACTTTAAAATTTTTTAACCAACTTTTGTGTTTTATATCTCATTAGAACGATAATTACGTACATATTTATATTACTTTAAATTAAATTGCAAAAGTAATTTTTTAATGGCAACATTTTTACAAAATCTGAAAAAATTGCATTTTTTCCCTTGTAAATGTGATAAGGTCATACCTAACAATGGCAAATACTTTGAATAAATTTATATTGTACAAATGTTTCAAAATAAAAGTTATAAATTTGAAAAAATTACCGCATTTTTAAGTCATACTCCCAATATTTTTTTTTTTTTTCAATTTAATTTTTATTTATTGTATCTTCATTACTTAATGAACTAACAAAAAGTATTTCAAATCTTATATCTAATAATTATAATTAATTAGTCCAGCCAGTGCCGGACGAAAAATTGTTTATTGATTGTTGCTTTGATTAAATAGGCATTCTTCCTTCTAGTCTTAGGTCTGCTGTGTCCCTCCTTCTTAATCGAGTGTGGCCACGGTTATCTAATATGTTGCGGGCCAGTGGGTTTGGGTGAATTTCAAGTTTTTTTAAATATTTCTCCACATTTTTCGTGATCTCAGTTTTTACAAGGGGCACGTTTAGATCTTTGTGTATATTTGCGTTTTTGATATACCAGGGGGCAACTGTAATCATTCTTAAAAACTTGTTTTGGCGTCTTTGGATCTTTTCTACATTTGACGCTGAGGCCGTGCCCCATAGCTGTATGCCATAACACCATATCGGTTTTATGATCATGTTATAAAGTAGAAGTTTGCAATCTAGACTAAGCGTAGAATTTCTGCCAATGAGCCAATTAATTTGTATTGATTTCAATTTCATTTGAGTCAATTTTGCATCTATATGACTTTTCCATGTAAGACGACGATCGAGATGTATTCCGAGGTATTTAACTTCCGATTGTTGGATTATTGTTTGGTTATTGATATGAATAGGGGGGCATGATTCTCTTCGCAATGTAAATGTTATATGTGTACATTTTTGCTCGTTGACTTTAATTTTCCATTGTTTTAACCATTTTTCTAATTCAAATATGTGATTTTGTAAGTAACGAGACGCTTCTTCAGGGTTTTCATGAATGCTTAGAATAGCAGTATCATCTGCAAATGTTGATGTATGCGTGCGATTGTTAGTTGGCATATCAGACGAATATATCAAATATAAAAAGGGGCCCAGGATACTGCCTTGGGGAACTCCAGCTTCAATGGGATGGGGACTACTTAAAAAGTCTCCTTCTTTAACCTTAAATGTTCGACCAGTTAAATAGCTTTTCAATAGCTTATGTGTGTTTGCGGGTAAATTTTGACTCAGTTTGTATATTAAACCATCATGCCATACTTTATCAAACGCTTGAGAAATGTCGATAAAGAGAGCGGAACAATATTTCTTTTCCTCAAACGCTTTTCTTACAATATTTACAAGTCTATGGGTTTGTTCGATAGTACTGTGTTTTCTTCTAAATCCAAATTGATGATTCGGAATACAATTGTTTTCAATTAACATCGGGTACAACTTGTTCATGAGTATCTTCTCAAATAGCTTTGATATATTAGACAATAGGCTGATTGGTCTATATGATTCTACTTTTGTGTGATCTTTTCCCGGCTTAGGTATCATGGTAACCAGTGAAACCTTCCATTCTGGAGGATAATATTCAAGGCGTAATATAGCATTAAAAATAAAAAGAATTATTTTTATTGCTATCCGGGGTAGCTCCATAAGCATCTTGTTACTGATTTTGTCAATACCAGGTGCTTTCTTGGAGTTTAAATCAACAATAGCCTTTTCGATCTCTCGAATCTCAAAACGTAGGGGTACGGCTGCTCCAAAATGGGGTACAACAATACTCCCAATATAATATTTTATTCATTTTTTTTCATAGGTTTTGGAAATTATTGCTATTTTGAGCCAAAAATCGGAACTTTAAACCCAGTTATTCGATTTTGTTCAAAGGTTAATCAGCGTTTGTGTTTTAGATTCAGTTTAGACCTTGGGAGAACGGAAAATGGAAAAATTAAAATAATTCGTTGGGCTAACATGTACGACTTGACTGACATTTTCACAGTTTTACTAGATTTGACTGGTATCTAGTGGCAAAATAATCTGACCTAACCCAAATACATATTTGCAGTTGTAACGATGCTAAAGCATTTAATTTCTTTCTGCCTTAAAATCTTATTAGATATCATACTCTTTTAATTAATTTAAGATGAAACATTCATTTTGGAAAAAACTACTTGGAAATGATTCAAATAATTGACACGAATTGCGGATAATTGCAAATCAATTATTATTGTTGTAGCAATCAAAATTTTTCTCGAGTGTTTTTCAGATTTATGTTATTTCAAAATGTTTCATACTATTATATTTAGGGGCTTTGGAAAAAATTGTTATAAGAATAGTATGAAACATTTTGAAACAACATAAATCTGAAATATATTCGAAAAATATTTGTATTTGCCCAATTCACAATCAATGTCGTAGCGTAGTATGTCGTAACTTTTTTATTAAGATTTTGTTTGAAAACTATTTATGACATATAACTTACATCGCTACGACACCAATTGTGAATTGGGCAATTGTTAAAACAATAATATTATATTAGCAATTATCTGCAATTGGTTTGAATTATTCGATTTATTTCCAAAATGAATGTTTCACCGTTCTGCTATTTAAAACTCTATAATTACATATGTTTCTTTTTAACATCTTAACGGTTTGTTGCATTTTTCTTACAATATTTTTTTTTTCCCAAAATGCATGTTTAAACTCTCCACATTTGCATATCTGTTTTAACTATTTCTATTCGCAAAACATATACATTAAACAAAAAAAATACCTGCAGTGATTGCATGTCTAAAATAAATTAAATTTAGCTTGAATATACAAAAAAAAAAAAAAAAAAACAAGAAAACTTTCGCATATAATCAACCAATTTTCTTATACAACAATAAATTTAGGTTAAATATAATTCAGTTATTTTTTGTTTGTTAAAATTTTTACTTTTGTATTTAAACTAGCAAATTTTATCATTATGAGTACAAAATTTAATAAATTTGAATTTAATCTATACTTTCATGCTAACACTTTTTAAAACATGGTTTGGTATGGTTTGTTATTATAACTATTATCCTTAATTAAATATATTTAAATACAGACTACAACAATATGGAGAACAAAAGGTATTATACTGTGATTTTTTCTTGGCTATCATATTATTGTCCGCAATTAACATTATTTGTATTTTACATTTAAGTTATACATGTGTTAAAAATTGTTCCTCATGATTTTCAATTTTTGAAAAGAATTTTAGTTTTAAGTTGTATTTTGTTAAGAAGTATTTATAAGAAAACAGCAATTGATTTGAGAAAATTGTGTTAGAAATTAAGGTCCTATGAAGGAAAATCGGTACTGTATATATGCAGTAGAAAAATGGTTTTAATTTTTAACAAATTTTAAAATTCAATGTTGTAGTAAAAGAAAGATCATAAGTAGATTTTAAATCAAACTTTTAGATCATAGTTATAGATAGCCCCTAATCGTCCATATTATTCCTTTTTATGCCTATAAATATATAAGAAATATTATAATCCAATTTATCATTAGAACATATATAAGTCCCATTACATAGATTATGTCAATTGTCATTGTTTTAAATGGAAAGTTATGAGCAGTGCTATATTACAAAATTTGGCGAGGTTCGGACTATAACAGACACTAGGTATAATAACCAAAATTTCACTTCATTGTTCATAAATGTTAGGTTATGTTAGAAGGGTTTATGTGAAGTATGTGCATACATTAATTACATTGTAATTTTAATAGATAGAATAAAAATGTATATAAAAGGAGAAGGAAAGAGGAAAGATTGTTAGTATAGAAAGTAGGAAGAAATATCAAACCATAGTACTCCAGTATAATCACACTCTTCTGACAATAAGCTACCTGATCCCCCTCGTAAATTTAATCATATCAACCAGATTGCAACCAGCCCATCAAATAAACATCTGCTCAGACATGTAAGCCTTTGTCGCTGTAGCATAGTGCAATGGCAAATATATGTTCCATTATTTCTGTTTCCGCGACATCCTCATTCATTCTACAATTTTAGCTCTTATTGGGCACTGATCTGTAATCACCTTCATCATCACCCTTAGACTAACCCCAATTGCAATTTGGTACCCGATAAGTCCAGCTTGAAACCCTACAATCCTATTATATTTCTCCAGGATCGGTTGGTCACATTCAGATAGTTTTTGGTTATCTCCATAGAATAGTGGCAGATTGGCGGTTTACGCCATATAACCTCTCACCTAAACTCATTTCACAGCATTATCGTACGAGTTCATCTGCAATTTCGTTACGCTGAACATTGCAAAGCCTAGCATTATAAAGACCTATTCAGTGCTCTACAGTCTCTAACTAGTTTAGATCCGAATACATGGCTATTAAAAGCCTTCATTTCAGAGCACTATCGTATGAGTTCATCTGCAATTTCGTTACTCTGAACGTAGCAGTGCCTCGTAACCCAAAGCGTGGCAGTATACACACTTATTAGCCATCTCAGTGCTCTACAGTCCCTAACTAGCTTAGAACCGAATACATGGCTATTAAAAGCCATAATTTCAGAGCACTATCGTAAGAGTTCATCTGCAATTTCGTTACTCTGAATGTAGCAGTGCCGCGTAAACCAAAGCTTAGCAGTATACAGACTTATTAGCCCTAGCAGTGCTGTACAGTCCCTAACTAGTTTAGATTCGAATACATGGCTATTAAAAGCCTTCAGGGGAAGTTATTATAAAAAAAGTGAAAACAATTTGTTCTTCCTATATTTAAAAAGTGCACGAAAGCTTTTTTTTTTGGGGAAAAATGTTAACATAATTTATTTGGTGGACTCTTAGCTATATTATTGCCATATACAGTTAAGGGGTATCACCAAGTTTAAATTAGGTGTTGGCCAAAAACTGATGACAACTTTTTGTTTAGGGCCCACTAATTTTCAGAATCCCATAAAAAAATTCGTCACCAAAATGGACAAACTGAGTATAGGGTTTTACTATCATTTGAGTTGAGCCTAAAAGGCTTCATTTGTTGCACAATGTAATTTGTGGTGTTTACTCACTTTTGAGGCTGTGAGGATATACCCTTTCGTAATGTAATGTTCGCCACTGTATCTGCCTGAAACACTTTACATTATTCGGAAAGTCTATATGATATCTGCATATCAATTTCCATAATAAAGACGTGGCATCTGTGCCTATTTCCACATGAGGTATCTGCATGAAAACCGAACACCCTTCAAATAGTCAGTCGCAATCAAATCATTGAATACTTTCATAGAAGGCAATCATGAGTATCCTACTGAAATCCATCGATATCATACAAAATTCTACTGTGACCCCCTTACAATGGTCTAATAAAAGATCGTTGGAGCCACCCCAGCCACATATTCCTCAATGGGCAGTAAGATGATATTCAAGGCCGCTTAAGGTGTGCTTCTAATTGCACCAGTGATACCATGTTAGGCGCACCTCTGAGCATTTTCGAGTATCTTATTCTATAAGTCCACTCTCAAAGCCTTTCACTAGACAATTCTTTCCTATGGAATTCCTGTAAGCATAGTAGTCATTCAGTACGCTTTTGAGTCTGTCATGAGAGTTTTTTTTCAATATATTTTGCTATCAAAGGTACTACCCTTCACCATGAGTGCTAAGGCTATAAGTATGTCATTATGTTTTACTACATTTTTTATATATAAAGTATATATATTCTAGATCATTACAGATAGCAGAGTCGATATATCCATATTCGTCTGTCTGTTGAAATAAACTTTCCGAAGCCCCCAAATAACTTACATATATGTTTGATATATTTGCTATAGTCCATTTTAGATTGCCATTTAAAAATCGAGAAATTCGGCTCACAAATGGCTGAGATATGAGACATAATCGCGACTATCCCAACTTTTTTAAATTTTTTTAACCCAAAATTTGTTTCACCAAAAATTGTTTTTAATATTTAACATACACTTTGGTAGAGGGTATATAAGATTCGGCACAGTCGAGCTTTTAGCTCAACTCTCCTTTAGAAAAGGCAAAAATAATTAACTCTGTTTTCGACGGATTTACACCCAGTCCCTTGCTACCAGACCAAGATGGCAGTTTACCTGACTCTACCTGTATAATCTTACTGATAGTAGAAGAATTAATACATCATCAGCATCAACTTGTATCTTCCTCAATAGTCCTCAGGAAGACATTGACCACCAATAGCCTCAATAGGTACGATAATCCCCCATTTTGGTGTTCCCCTGGTCACCTCTCTCCGTATTCCGCTAGGTTCGAATTGAAAATCCAACTGTTAAGCATGCGAAATATTCAATTCACCAAAATTTCTCTAAACGTCTTGAGCTATTTTATATCCACTAAAGTGGCCAAAAATGAAGAAGGTACCAAGATCATTGACATAAATATATAAAAGTAACAAAAGTATGATAATTCAGAAACTTTTCGAATATAAAACTTAAACATAAATTCGTCTGTTTTAGAAATTTATATTTTACAAATACATTTGTCGCTAGAATCTCAAATTTTACCATTAATATATAAATATCAAATATTTTTTATAAAACAAGTAAAATTATTATTTAAAAATAGCATTTTAAATCAATTGCTGTTATATTAAGAATTATCCATTAAGAAAACCATTTATGTGATTACACTTTATGTTGAATGTTTGCAAATAAGATTTTTTAAATATATAAAAACATTTTGATTGCATGCTGCAAATTCACATAGAAATTTGAGGTAAATCTTACTAATAAAACTACTAATAAAACATTTCCATAAAGACAAGGACGTACTTAACCCTACCAAAAAAAAAAAAAAAAAAAAAAACAAGAAGCATGCAATACAATACAGCTTTTCTCAAAATTTTTTTTCTACTTTTCATAAACTTTAACTTCTTTCTCAATAATAACAAAAATCTAATATTAATAACAAATAAATTTATTTTTTTCTTTTTGTTTCGTCTTGATTTGAAATTAGAAGTAAACCAGAATACACCAGTTATACCACATATTTCCCAGCAATTTGCAGTGATTCTACCACCATAATACAACATCATCAACAAAATCCCGGCTGCTTGGCCAATAATCAAACTAGACGTCATACCATAATTTCTACTACTTTAACAAATTATAATCAACAATTATCAACGCCAAGGCATACGCCGCGTAGAGCTTCAATTGCCTGGGAAAAGCAGACACCTTCATATAAGCCCGTCAAGATAACCCTGATCGGTGATCCCTTGAAGCACTGGCAGAGTGAGGGTAATTCATTAGACAAAAGTAAAGAGGAAGAATTTAGTAAAAAATGTATTAATACAAATATAAATAAACAACTACCGCAACAAGAGAATGCCCCTAATAATAATAATAATAATAGTAATAATATAATATTGAATTCAAAACATCATCATCGTCTGCAGGACATAATGGTGGCAAATGAAATAAAAACACAAATTCATCCGCCTCAGCATCAACATCAACGTAGTAATAATCATCATCAGCAGCTGCAGCAGCAACAACAGTCGTCGCATCAATTTTATAAAACAACAACATCACATCAACACAATAATTTAAAACCAACAGTTACTATAGTTTAACAACAAACTAATTAATATACACTTACATATACATATATTTCTATACTTTTAGTAAACAAAATAGTTACATTTTTAAAACAAATCATAAATAAGTTTAAGTTTTTCAACCCAGGGTTAAATTGTATTGAATGCTTTGTTAGATACTGTTTCTTGTATATGGAGAGTTTTGTAAGGATAGGAATTGTTTCTGATATGTACCTTTTTTAACAAGTTTAAATGTCAGATGTTTTTTAATCAGTGACTGGTTGGTTGTCTTGTTAAATTTAAAACTTAGCTAGGATTGATTCAAAATAAATCCAGGATTTCGTTAAAAATAAATATTGAAAAAAAAAAAATCCAATTCGAAATCCTCTTTCGACTTTCTTGATATTTCGTTGTATAAAACTTACTCATTTACTCCATTATTCAACGCATTTCTCTGATGTCTCGATATCATTTTATAGTTCATAAAATGGATGCTTATTACCTGACTGTTTTCAGATATCACGCACTATATGGGAGGATAGAAAGTGGCTGGAAATACTTCTAAAGCACTTTTATTCATATGCGGTAACGGTTATAAGTAATATCAAAAAAGTTGTTTTATAACAGTTATTTTGTGACTTTAAAAATAAAAATCCTTCTAAAACAGTTGTTATTCAACGTAAAAATAAAAGTTCGAAAGAAACTGTTAAAAAATGACTTTTAAATAGTCGTCATAAAAAAACTCAATTGAGGAGTTTTATTTTTTCCGTCATAAAAAAAAGTCATTTGAGAAGTTTTATTTTTCCCGTCTCAGTGTAGGACCATACTTTCTTATTTGTTTTCATTTCCTTATTTCTTAACCATAAAATATATAGCAAATGGAAATTCTACGTTATTTGAACGTCACGTCAGATACTAAGGCTAACAAATAAAAAACGAGGAAAAATTTTTAAATTTTATAATTTTGAAAATAAATTTATATTATTCCAAATCCTACTACAAAAGGTTTTATACAAAAAGTCTTGCCCAATTCGCAGAAATATGCAATATTGTAATGTCAGTCAAACCGCACTTCTGATTTTGGCAACGTCACGCAATCACATATTTTGTTAATATATTCAACTCCTTAGGGTAAATTTATAATTTCATTATTTTGTCGTACAAATGTCACGTCACGCCGTAGTGGAAATGCCCATATGTGTTGAAATATTAACGAAATCAGATGTTCAGTCCGAAGAACATCACACCGAATTCTCATTTCAGTAAAACTCGATGAAGAGAATAATAAATTTTGTTCAAAGATTTTATATAAATAGCTTTGACCTGTTGGATAGAGGATGTGATTGTATATGATTCTACTTTCAAGCAGAGTACGGAAACAAACAAAACGAAACGTTTGCTTTCGTTTTGTTTTGTACTTTGCAGTGAGTAAAAAAACCAAACATTTTGTTTTATATTGTTTTTGCTCGTGAGCGCAAAATGTACATTACAAATGAGCTCTCTTGTTTTTGTTTTCACATTTACGCAAGCACACACATTATATAAAAACAATCAAAACCAGTCAGTCTCGCATGAGCATTGATGGAAGCAGGTTGTGTTACGCTTTTCGCTTTTTATGCTTGCTTATTTCTGTTATTGTTTTTGTTTAACTACAATATTTAAAAACTGTAGTGGTGTGAGTTTGCTTTTCGCTGATATAAACGTACGTAGCTAGAAAAGAGTAAGAACAATATTGAAACTTTCAGAGAAAAAACGTTTGGTAATTGATTTAGTCATTATAATAGAGAACAGAGTAGCAAAACAAAACGAAAAAAAAAACGTTTCTCTATCTGTTTTGTACTCAAATGTATGATTGTAACGGTAAATTAAATAATGCAGATGAATAAAAAGCCAATTGTTCCGTTTTCTCTCTTTGTCACTTGAAAAGTTTTTGTTTTGTACATTTTGCAAACGTTTCCGAAATGTTCTGTTTGTTTTCGTACTCTGATTTCAAATGCTCTTTTTAGGTATAATGTTAACCAGTGAAACCTTTTATTTACAAAGGGTGACAACCTTAATATGTGTTGAAAAGGCATGTTCTGTATTAAAATACAACTGTAAGTCATGTGATAATTGTATTAGTTAGGCTCTATTCACATGAACTTATTCCCAGATTGTTATAAGATCCTGATGATACATACATAATTAGGGTGGCCCTTAATTAAAAAGTTTGATGAATTTTGAAGTTTTGGAAATGCATTTACAAGGGAAAAAATTAATTTTTTTAAGTTTTTGTAAAAATTTTGGCATTAAAAAATTACTTTTGCAATTTAATTTGAAAGAATAGAAACGTGTACGTAACTGTCGTTTTAAAGAGATATAAAAGAAAAAACAATTATTAAGAAATTTTAAAGTTATTGAAAATTCCCCAAGCTATTAACGTGCCTCAGGCCACTAGAACAAGAAATGTAGGAACAAAAATTAACCTATTTTGAGAAATATTAAAACAAAAACACATTTTTACTTAAAGAATATCCATATCTACTTTTATATGAGTTTTTGTCTTCGTAGGATACCATTAACCTATTCGCAGGTATGACCAACAAATTTTATTTTTTCAACGACAGTTTCAAAACTTCTTTTTAAAATTTTTAAAAATTTTGTTAAACAAATTTCAGATTTTTTTATCATCACCATTTTATCATCATCATCTAATATAAATTGTCTAAAAATGTATTTTAAAATTGATTATTTTCAGTAAAAGAAAAACTCTCCATATAAGTACTACCAGTAAAAGTTATTGCAATTTAACCCTATAAAAACCATAGTTTATTTGTTAAACAAATATTGTGAAAACAAACCTGACTTTATTGTTATAGTACTCTCTTTCACTCTCTCTCTCTATTTCTATCTCTCTCTTTGTTTTTATTATTACTTAACGCACATTTAATCTAATTAATATTTTTATCAAAACTAAAATTAACAATTAACTAAATACAATAACAAGACAAAGAAAACCTGTTATATAAATAATACAATTTACAAAGAAATTTCAGCCTTTTTGAATAAAAACTCAAAAAAAACAAGTAAATCCCCAGCCAATTGCCACAAATTTCGCCTTTTCATACAAAATACAAAATAAAACAAAAACTCATTAGATGCAATAAATAATAATAGTACGAATACATTCTTAAAATAAAACCACAAAGAGAATAAAACAAAAACATACATAAATATTTAAATAATATTAATGAAATAAAAAAAGAAGTATTATTAATTCATATTATTATTACAATTTAAAAAGTATATTTACAACGTATGTATGTAATATTTTTTAAAACATAATCCCCCATTTAATCAACCACAACAAAAATAAATAAAAAAAAATCAAAAATACAATAAATCATTATTAACATAAAAAATAATTAACCTCCCACATAAATGTTTAAAATCAAACATTTAAAGGGTCTCTCTCTGTATTTTCATTTTGGTAAAATGTTCTCATTTACTTTTAAGTTTTAGTCGTAACAACTATTAGCAAAGATTTTATTTGTTTAATCTTCATATAACAAACAATTATTTAGCTTATATTTATTAGCTTTTAAGTTTTATCCAATTTCCATTTTGTTGTTAGTTTATATTACTTAAACAATTATAATTATAATTACACGTAATACTTATTAAAATCTTAGTATGTATTTTACTATCTTTATACTCACTGATATGTAATTTAAAATATTTATTTGAAAATTTTCGTTTTGTTTAAATGTCTAAATGAAAATTAATTGCATCCAAGCTAAGCTAATGTAGCATCTATCATATTATTTTTTGGATTATTTTCAAAATATAACTTTTTGAAATATATACAAAATCAATATATATATAAAACAAATAATATATATAATCATGAAATGTTGTTTTATTTGTTGTGGAACTTTAGAGAATTGGCCATCTCAATTTATTTTTTTAATGATATCGGATTTATTCATACTAAGTAGTATCGAAATTCGACCACCTTTAAAACATTTTATATCTTTTTTGTGGAGAGAATTTTGAAAAGATTTTTTATGTTGTGCATAAGTATCTGGAGAAAATAACATTTTAAACCATATATGTTTCATCAATATTGCAGGACAAAAACATGCTTAAAATTGTACCACAAAAAAAAAGTGTGGCTAACTACTAATTTTAAGTCCTACGTAAGTTTTTGAAATTTTGTCCACAATTCCCAAAAAAACGTGCCAAGGCCGGGACGAAAAATTCCCTTTGCAAAATAATACAAAACACATTGGGCCATATAAAACATTTTAATTTTTTGAATGTAGCTATGCGATTAGAAACATTTTGGTTTAAATTTAAATTCTTAATTTTTGATATAGGCATTTCCTGGGGTCACGAATATAGAAAATATAGAATATAGAAAACAAAACTTTTCCTAGCATTTTCTTGAGCGATTCCATAGAATTTTGGTAGCTCTATATTTAGTGCAAAAGATGGATTTCATCGAGTTAATATTTTCTTAATGATAGTTATAAACATGTGGTAATGTCAACTTTGGCTGACAGTAGTGAAATGTAAAAATCTGCGAAATGGAACGGAGTATTTAAAAGCGATTAATTTATTTTAAAAGTGTATTAATGTAGGTCTCTATCCGGTATTTACACAATAAAATATCTATATTGGTTTTTGTATAATTGGATAATACCCTACACTAAATTAATGAGCACAAAGATTTTTCTTTCAAAAATTCAATAATTTATATTCGTGAGCGATTTTCGAAGTGGGCCTTATATGGGAGCTATGACTAATTATGGACCGATCACCATGAAATTCGATCGTCTGATTGATGTCTATATGAAAGTTATTCATGTTGAATTTTATGTGTATACCAATATTTTTATGAGATTTATGAACGTTAAATTAATTTACGGAAGCGGGTCTTATATGGGAACTATGACTTATTATGGGCCGATCATAATGAAATTTGTTGACATAAATTTGGTATATATAAAACTTATTTAAAACAATATTTGTGTAGATACCTACATAAATTAAACATTTAAGACCGATAAAGTTCAATTTCGGGAGGACATTTGTACGAGGGCTAGGTGAAATAATGGACTGATTTCAGCTTGTTTCAATAGACTTCGTCCTTGGGCCGAAAAAGTTATATGTACCAAATTATATCCAAATATATTCAATAAAACATGATGATTATCAACATTTTATTTTTCGATCCTGGTTGACTAATTTGTGGAAATGCCCATATTCGGTCTGTGGGCGGAACAAAACAAATTTGTCGACCAATATTTTTTTTTTTTTTTTCAATTGGAGAAATAAATACTTTTTTTTATTCCCAACGTTCAAACAATGACAATTTTCCTTTCGTTGCTTAACATCATTCTGAAAATTTTAATTCACAGTGGTGTACTCTGTAAGCGAAGAAAGTAATACATTCCGACACATGTCCGGTACTATAAAGGTTATTTTATATTATCAATCGATGGTTTTGTTTACTCTTGAATATTAGGTGCATGAATAAGAAATTTCCATATGAAATCTATTAAAAAATAACGATTATATTCAAATAAAATTTGTTTTCGAAAGGGTGTATACGTTTAAAGACGTAGAAACGGGAAGAGAACGAGAATCACGGCTTCAGCATATGCATCTTCATCGAGGGCTGCAGAGACACCTCAACAGCATATCATAAGACTGGAAGCCAATCACTCCCAAATGGCTCAATCGAGAGAAAGAATCGACATTTTATTACAATAAGTATGATGACAACAGGAATCACAATGATTACATTGCAAACATTGCTTTCATTGCAGCATAAAGTACCCCCGGGAATGTGCTGTTCAAACGGTAAAGTTATTCTGCCACCAGTTATTGAGTCGCCTGACCAGCTTTAGTAAAGTTATTCTGCCACCAGTTATTGAGTCGCCTGACCAGCTTTTAAGTTTCATTTCTGGCGCCAATCCTATTTCGAAGCACTTCCTTCAAAATATCTAAAAGTGCCACTCATGCTTTTAAATGACGTCGACTTCATGGCCACTTATAAAGATCAAGGCCAAATGTACCACAGAATTGATCATTGCTACCGCTTCCCAATGATGATGCGAAGTTCCTTCAAATTTATTTCACTTGAAAGGAAGCTACACAAGCCGAACGCTATCAACGCTGTGGGAAGATGCAATTTTCACACCAAAAAATTATAATGTTAACAAGCTCAATGAGAAGATACAATTGAGTAATAAAATACAATAAAACCATAAAATACAAATCGATCCTCACAGTGATGAACGAAAAACAATCCGTCGATTAACCTACTAAATTTTTTAATTCATTGGAACCAGCCGCTGCTCATCGCTGCACCCAGACTAGATGGAAAGAAAGAAAAATGTGAATGAAGAAAAGGAGAACTTTTCGTAACCTTTAAACATGTCGTCAACTAGCTGATCTACATTTTCGGCTTTGTTGTTCCCTAGAAGCCCTTTTAAAACTGCTTTCAGTTATAACCAGGCATCAAGTTCCTTGTTTGGGATATTTTGGTAGCACAAATATCCCTTCTTTGAGTTTGTCATCAATTAACTTGGAAAGTACTATCTTTAAATATAAAAAGCCATATTCATAGCCTTGAGAAAAAATTTCATCTAACCATGTTGTATGTGCAGTGGTGGTAAAATGACATATTTAGGATATATCAATGGTATATGTTTCACATAAGATTTGCCGCAAACATACTCTGTCCTTTCTGGACATACTTCTGGTGCATTTAAGCAGTTGCGACGACCATTTAGTCCAGCATTCATATTGGATTTTCAAATAAATATGTACAAGGATGTCTACGCTATAGAATAGAAACGATTACTAAACAAAACATAATAATAAAAAAGTACAATACTTCGAAGACAGTAACTGTTTCTTTTAACCCTAAAGTGAGGGTAGTAAAAATAATAATTGACATGTAACTCGAAAACTAGACGTGATGTATACCACATATTTTTGGAACAATTAATCTATGACTCATTACCTATTCACTCTAGCTAACAGTTAAGAGGGTTCCAAAATCGTGTAACATAGTGTAATCAAATAATACCTCAACACTCGCATGTAAAATATCTCGGTATACATCTAGATCGGCAATTATCGTTGTTATTGTTGCCGAAAATTCTCTATCAACAATGTATGGTTCCGTCTGAAAAACTACTTTCAGAATAAACAATTTTACTTTCTTTTAACGAATAAATACTGAAATTGGTAACTAGTTGTAACATGCTTTTTTCCTTAATTCCAAGTGTTTCATTCTATTATTCCCATTTTCATTGATTAATTGCAATTAATTTACTTTATAAATTATGCTTTAATGGCTCTGAAAACTGTAATTTTACACATTCAAACCCATTCTATCTTATATTAGGGTTTCGTAAAGTGTTTGAAGAACTTATTAAAGATTTGCGAATTTAATCCACAATTAGGGCTTTAGTTGACCAGAATTTTTGTTTGTATCTTAAATTTCGAGGAACTCTTAATTATTATTATATGACTTGTTATCAAAATAAAAGATTAGAGCTACATATTATTGTACACAGTCCATAAATGACACTTGGATCAGATATTTGGCGAATAAAATGTAACCACTATTTAAACTCATGTATATTTGATATTAAATGACTTTAACAAGAGTACAAACACTTACATATATTGTGATATTTTATAAAATGTAGCTTGTTTATTGAAATAAATATTGGTTCAATGGAAATAGAAATATCGATTTCTTAGCGGTTACGTTTTTGTCGTCAAATATTTCAACAATGTGAACGTATCTTTAGAATACTTCAAAGCTTTAAATATATGTATGTTAAAGTCAACTAAATTATATTTTATAGTCATAAAGAAACATTTTCTCTTATCTGATTGCTGAGAGTTTATATTTTCATTTGAGGACTGAGTATTTAGCTAAAATGTTCATAAGCTTACACACTAAAAATCTGAGTTTAAATAAAAATATAAATTTTTAATTTAAATAAATTGTTAGCAAGCAACTCTTTAATGTTTAATGTTTAATCAAGATCAACATGTGTAAGTCGCCAAAGGTTCTGTTTTAAAAGAGATCACTTATAATATTATTTATAATCATTGGCAATTTTAATGCGACTCAGTAGAACTGACGGAACTACTCGTATGTATTTATTTTTTGCACACATAGGAAGTGTTGTTTTCTCAGCTGAACTTTAAAAAGTGAGCATTTAACCCTAATGTGAGTGAAGCGGTACCATTTAATTTCCAAGTGAAAACTAGCACATGGTTTAGAAAGCTGGAAATTTCTTGAGATTCTAAAATGTGGCATTTACTTATGTACTCAAGATTACAATCAATTCGTAGTTGTTATGATATCAACCAAAAATGGGGATTCCTAAATTAAGTTCAAGGGGAATTCCATAAACAAATGAATCATTATACATAAGTCTCTTTAAACACAAAGGGTAGAACGAATCGTGACTGTTCTCGTATTTTAAATATGGGTACCCCACTCACCCCGTTTAATTTGTTTTAAATATACAGATCAGGGTTAAGCAAAATAAACAAATATAAATTAAATAATATGAAATAAGAGAGATAGTTGGTCACGTTATATTTAAATTACCAAGATGACTACACTGAATTTAATCAGAAAAGACAAATTGTTATTGATCATTTTTCTTTCTCTTGCTTATTTTTAAGAGAAGGCAAAACACATCACAACTGATTACATCTTTGTTAAACGCACTACATTTGCCAGACTTTAGTCTCACCTTAAACACAAACTCAGTCGGATCACAAGCGGATGAGTGTTCCAGTAAATAAAAAAAGTATTCTGACTGCAATCAATATTAAAATGTTGTTAATTTTGGCATTGGCCTTAGTGTGTTTAACAAGTGGTATCGTTAACTCTATACCACAATGTGCAGAGAATTCGCAGAAAAAAGAAGAAATTATTTGTAAAGATGTGCAGTATATGAAAGATTTTCGCGGGGTGGGACAAAAGGATTGGAAACACCTGAAAATTATTAATGATAATGAAAAAGAGAATCAATTGGAATGGGATGGTATGTAAAGTAATAACAAAAAGACGTTTGAAAAGGTATACAAACAATTTGTCTATATTTAGATATTCCCGAAGAATTTTCTAATTTGGAACATTTGGATATTTCTCAAGTTGGTGAATTGATTTTACAAGATAAAGGTTTTGAAAATCTGCCAAATTTAAAAGCCTTAAATATGTCAAATTGTAAAGTAGAATCTTTGAGAGCTTCGTACTTTGGAGATGACAACAGATTGGAAAATCTAGATGCCAGTTGGAATCTATTACGAAATTTAAGTGCAGACTTAGAAAATAAATTTCAACATTTAGAAGTTGCTAACTTTTCTCACAATGCTATACAGTTGTTCGAAACAGATGGTATAATTCCAAAACTAAGAGTTCTTCATTTGGATTTCAATGAATTGAAGAGTATTAACCTGCCTAATTATAGAAATTTGGAAATTTTAACAATAAGTGATAATCTAATTGAGAAGGTAAGTACTTGTGTTGTATAAAATATAAATTTACTAAGTATGTATATTCAAATTTATATATTAGTATGTTCAAGACTAATTTGTGAATGCAAGAAGGTCAGAAGGGTTATCAGATTTGTATAGTTATACAGCAAAGAAATTTAAAAAACTCGATGTGAATTTTTTTTTTAATTTAATGATAAACTTAGAATTTTGTTAAAAAACAATTATTATTGGCCATTGCTTGAGGAGGGTGCACGTTTATATCGATTTAAAAGTGCATTATTAGAAATGTTTGAATTTTTGTATTTAAATATTTGAGAAAAATTTTAAACAATTAAGCTTGATTTTTGTCAAAATCTAGGCATATTTCATACTCAATTATGAAATTGCAAAAAATCTTTTTACGTGTTAGTGTGGAGTTTATTAGAAATAAGAGGATATTTTTAGAAAATTGATTGAACAATAATTATATTAGTTAAGAAAAACAAAATAAAGTTAGGTTGAACAAGTAAGAGTACTATGTCTGGCCTTGCCGAATCTTGAATAACCTCCACTTCTATATGATGATATAAACAAGTAAGATTATGGGATTATGGAACTTACATGGGAGCTAGACCTCTTATAATTCGATTGTCATGAAATATTTCAAGGTGATTTTTATGTATTTTAATAGAATTTAATCTCTACAAGAGATTTATGGATATATGGGAACTTATATGGGAGCTGTGGCCAATTATAGACCTTTATTCACAAAACTCAGTAGTACGATTTTTAGATATTACTAGCTGAACCCGGTCCGCGTTGCTGGCCCTTAGAAAACATCTGTTTTATATTGCATCTCGATCTCGATTTTAATTTACAGTGTCGGACAAACTCGGTGATCCAACCTTCAATGTTAATACATATGGTGGCAGTCCGGCTGGTTCCAATGAATTCAAACATTTAGTAGGATAATCGACGGCTTGTTCTTCGTTCATTACTGTGTCAATCGATTTGTATTTTATTGTTTCGCCAGGGAGTTTCAATTGTATTTGGTGCCAAAATTGCATGTTCCCACAGCCAATCCGAATTTTTGAAGTTGGTTGTAAGACTTGGGAATACCTTGTCGACAATGGCTTGAATATTCATTTGCATTCGACAGAAGTTCGGGAACGAAATCTAATTTTTGGCGGGATCAATTGGTATTTTTCCATTTCTGATGTCCAACAATTGTTTTGAGAATGTTTCGGCAGAAGGGTATTGCAACAAATGCACACGCATGTTCGTTGATAGCGTTCGGGTTCTGAAGCTTCATTTCCTGTGAAATGAATTTAAAGGAACTTCGCATCATCATTGGAAAGCGGGAGCAATGATCCAATTCTGTGGTGCATTTGGCCTTGAACTTTAAAGGTGGGCATGACTCCGACGTCATTTGAATTTCATTAGTGTATAGTATAAAAATTTGCTTTTGCCACGCCATTCCGTCCACAGACTGAAAATCAAAAATCTGACTTTACAGATTCCCTGAAAATTTCATCAAAATCGGTCTAACCGTTTTTGATTTCATACGAAACATACATATACATATCTGTTTTTATACACATATATATGGCATTAGCGGTATAATATAAAAATTGGATTTTTACACATCCCTCCGCCCACAGACCGAATACAAAAATCTGACTTCACAGTGTTTCCCGCTGGGCTATACTGAAGATTCCCTGAAAATTTTATTAAAATCGGTCAGCCGTTTTTTATATACATAGATGGAATTAGCGGTATAATATAAAAATTGTATTTTGCCACAGACCGAAAATAAAAAATCGGACAGCGAATTTGGTAAAGCGAATTCTATATATATTAGTATCATTTGTGTAGAATTTTAGCATGAAAAATATATGTATAAGAGATTTATGAGTACTTAGCTGATTTTCGAAAGTGGACCTTATATGGAAGCTATGGTCACATTTGGACCGATATTAATGAAATCCTATAATATGGTTTTTAAATATAAATTACGGATCTGTGTCAAATTTTGGTTTGATAATGATGTTTTTTAGATATTTATGCAGTTTAATGTATTTTTGAGAAGTGATCCTTGTGTGGAAGCTATAACCAGTTATGAGCCGATCTTCATCGAATTAGGTAGAGCGATTTCAGTATATATGGGGACTATTTATGACGATTTTCATCTAAATAGCGATATTTATACCTATTTAAGTGATTTTCGGAAGTGAACTTGATATGGGGGCTATGGTCAAATATGGACCGATCCACAAAAAATTTGGTGTTGTGGTTTTATTTAGCACGAAACTTATTTCTGCTGAATTTAGTATGGATATTGCAATTCTGTACGGATTTACCGGCCATAGCTCCATATTTCGGGAAGAAATTTGTATGGGGGCTAAGAGAAATCATGAACCGATTTTTATAATTTTCACTAAACTTAGTCCTTTTATCATAAAAATAATGTGTGTAAAGTTTTATGGAATTATCTGCAATATATTCACAAATAACAAAAAATGTGCAAAATTATCAAGTTTTTTTAGGTTGTCTCACATTTTGGTTCATATCTCTGGTTCCACTTAAGCGATTTTGCTGATTTTCAATACCAAACTGCTTAGGATAACAGTAATCATTTTTTTAGCAAATCTACTAATTTCGTTTGTCTGTTTTGGACGTGAGCGTGTTTTACACAGACAGACAGCCAGACGGACATGGCCCAATCGACTTAGAATTTCATAAGGATCAATAATATACTTATATACTTTGTTGGGTCCTAGAAGATTATTTCTCAATGTTACACACGGAATGACAAACTTATATATATCCTCATTCGCCACTTATCGTGTTGGAGGGTATAAAAAGGGCCGAATTTTTTATATTTTTCCAAAAAAATTCCGTATATTTTTTTTTGGTAGAAAAAAATTGTCTTCGGGACTATATACAATTTGTATATTATCCGGAAAGAGAATATAATGCAAAGGCGTGTAAAGTAAAATTTGGCTCACTTAAGCGGACATAGTACCCCCAGACCTATTTAAACTTGGCAAATTTTAAGAAAAATATTAGGTTTGAATAAAAAATTCAAAAAAGTTCCATATTTATGTAACCCAGTATGTTGTTTAAATACGTACAAAGATTCATTTACTATCACACGTTAAATAACGTCACAGTACGCATACGCCTGCCATATCAAAAAAATCAATAAAAGATCCAGCAAAATTAAAAAAAAAAAATAAATAAATCAAGTGAAAGAGATAACTTACAAATGTAAGAATACTTTTTTAGATCTTATGTAGGACTCTTTATACCCTACACCACCATAGTGGGGAGGGTATATTGGATTTGTGCAGATGTTTGTAACGCTCAAAAATATTAGTCTAACACCCATCTTAAAGTATACCGATCGACTCAGAATCACTTTCTGAGTCGATTAAATGATGTCCGTCCGTCCGTCCGTCTGGCTGGCTGGCTGGTTGTCCATGTAAACCTTGTGCGCAGAGTACAGGTCGCAATCTTGAAGATATTTCGATAAAATTTGGTACATATAATTTTTTCTACCCAAGGACCAAGCCTATTGAAACTGGCTGAAATCGGTCCATTATTTCACCCAGCCCCCATACAAATATCCTCCCGAAATTGGACTTTATCGGTCATAAATGTTTAATTATACCCTACACCACCATAGTGGGGAGGGTATATTGGATTTGTGCAGATGTTTGTAACGCCCAAAAATATTAGTCTAACACCCACCTTAAAGTATATGGATCGACTCAGAATCACTTTCTGAGTCGATTAAACGATGTCCGTCCGTCCGTCCGTCCGTCCGTCCGTCTGGCTGGCTGGCTGGTTGTCCATGTAAAGCTTGTGCGCAGAGTACAGGTCGCAATCTTGAAGATATTTCGATAAAATTTGGTACATATCATTTTTCTGCCCAAGGACCAAGCCTATTGAAACTGGCTGAAATCGGTTCATTATTTCGCCTAGCCCCCATACAAATGTCCTCCCGAAATTGGACTTTATCGGTCATAAATGTTCAATTTATATAGGTACCTACACAAGTTTTTCTCCAAATAAGTTTTATATATACGAAATTCATGTCACCAAATTTTATGATGATCGGTCCATAATTAGTCATAGCTCCCATATAAGGCCTGCTTCCGATAATCACTTTAACGAGCATAAATCTCTTAAAAATGTTGGTATACACATAAAATGCAACATAAATAACTTTCATATAGACATTAATTACACTACCTAATTTCATGGTGATCGGTCCATAATTGGTCATAGCTCTCATATAAAGCCTGCTTCCGATAATCACTTTAATGCTCGTTAAAGTCTCTTAAAAATGTTGGTATACACATAAAATGCAACATAAATAACTTTCATACAGACATTAATTGCACCACTTAATTTCATGGTGATCGGTCCATAATTGGTCATAGCTCCCATATAAGGCCCATTTCCAAAAATCGTTCACGAATATAAATTATTGAAATTTTGAAAGAAAAAGGTTTTTGCACATTTACTTAGTGTAGGGTATTATATGGTCGGGCTTGACCGACCATACTTTCTTACTTGTTTATATATGTATCCACACAAGTTTTTCTCCAAATAAGTTTAATATACACAGAATTCATGTCACCAAATTTTAATATGATCGGTCCATAATTAGTCATAGCTCCCATATAAGGCCTGCTTCCGATAATCACTTTAACGAGCATAAATCTCTTAAAAATGTTGGTATACACATAAAATGCAACATAAATAACTTTCATATAGACATTAATAACACCACCTAATTTCATGGTGATCGGCCCATAATTGGACATAGCTCCCATATAAGACCCACTTCAGAAAATATAAATTATTGAAATTTTGAAAGAAAAATGTATTTGCTCATTTACTTAGTGTAGGGTATTATATGGTCGAGCTTGACCGACCATACTTTCTTACTTGTTTTAATTTGCATCTCATTCGGAACATAAATGTATTTTTTACGATTTTTTTTAAATATGAGACAAATTTGAGCAGCCACGTACTGGCCCCCATTACTTCTAGAAAGCTGAATAACTGTAAATCAACTTGAAATTAGTTCAGCTCCAACCATGAGAAATTTTGTAACAATTCTCCAATATTAAACTCAATTGCTCCTCTGCTATGCCTATACAGAGAAAACATATTCGTTGTGACGACCAAATTTGTAGCCAATCGAAAGAAAGTTAGTCGAGAAAGAAGAATTATGATTGAATTTATGTCAGCACAACTTAAATTTATCAGACACAATAAAAAAATTCGGTCATTAAGAGTGAATGATTCGCTTAGCTACATATTCGGTTATCACCACCAAAACACATTTCTTTGTTTATGTAAAATTTCATGTCAATCGGATTAGCCATTTAGAAATGCCAGACTTATTAACAAACTATTTTTGTTCTGCTCCACTGTGCAATCACATCACCAAACGAGTCGAAATAAGAAGTTAAAATATGCGATAAAATAAATTTTATGTAACCAGTATTAAATCTGCAACTTTAGTACCGGAATTGTAAAAATTAAGCAAAAAAACATCATAAAGTCAGGAGCATGTATGGTTAGTTTCATGTTTCTAGGTTAATTACTATATGAAGTTAATAAATTTCCATTATAATCAAGAAAAATATTGCATTATATTGTTATTAAAAAAATAAAAGTAGCTTTAGAAGGAATAAAAAAATTGCCTAAATTTCCGTTTTACTCTATTTGTAGTTGACACCAAACTCTTTTAAACAACTTACATTAATGCAAGAACTAATCATAATCTCCAGCCCGCTCAATCATATAGATGATCGTACTTTTGAAAGTATGACTGACATGAAGAATTTAAATCTCTCGGCCAATAGTTTGAAACAACTGACACCTGAAGTTTTTGCTGGACTCACTCGCCTAATACAATTGGATCTGAACTCAAATGATCTGGTGGAATTGGCGCCTTTACAATTTCAACATTTAGTTAAGTTGCAGTATTTAGATATAAGTCGTAATAGCTTAAAATCTCTAAATTCAAACAGTTTTAAAAATCTGGTGAATTTGCGCAAATTGTATATCTATGAAAACGAGATAGAAGAACTTAAAGCCAATACTTTTGACAATTTAGTGGCATTGGATACTTTGGATCTCTCCTATAATAGCCTAGAACACTTAGATGCAGATGTGTTTGGATCTCATACTTTGCCTCGCTTGCGTAAACTTCTGCTCAAATCGAATAATTTGAAAAGTTTACATCCTCTGGCCTTCACTTCACTACCTTTCTTACAATATCTTTCTTTGGGTTTTAATGAATTGAGCACCTTAGACGTACGCATGTTTGCTCCCATGAGACGTTTGGATAAACTTCACTTGGGCAATAATTTAATAGAGACTATATCATCCGATGTTTTGGAATCATTAACAGCTGTCTCTGAATTACTTTTGGATAAAAATCGTTTATCATTTTTGTCCAATTCGAATGCAACTTTTGAAAGGTTGGAAAAAGTTTCTTTGGAGGGCAATCCCTGGCAATGTCCATGTTGGGATGAAATGACGAATTGGTTGGAGGCACGCAGAATATCATACATCCGACCACACAGTCCATATTTTAAAGGCCAGAAGCCATTGTGTGTAGTTACACCGGTTGAGGTTTGTGTAAAGGATTTGAGATTGGTAAAAGAACATCAAATTGAAGATATATATAATAGTGGTTAAAGGCTATTAACTTTTTTTAAAATTAAGGTTTTTAATTTTAAGGTTTTTATGATTTTTTTTAGTTAATAAAATTAAATGATAATTTTATATAATTTAAAATTTAAACAAATGTGTCTTATTAAGAAAAATGAGATGTGAAAAGGAGCTAATATATTAAATATTAAATATAGGTCTGCTATCAAACTGTTTCCAATGTTATTAAACAGTATGTGTCCACTTATTTTTGGCCTGACTTGGCATCCTGTCACTATGGTAAACAAGCCCTTGAGTGGTACAAGAACAATAATGTGGTATTTGTACAAAGAGAGGCAAATCCTCCAAACTGCCCGGAGTTAAGGCCAGTGGAGAGATATTGGGCTCTGATTAAAAGAGAATTTAAGAGCACAAAAAATGTGTTCAAAAGTGTGGTAGATTTTAAACGGAGATGGACAATCTGTTCGAACAAAGTGACATAAAGCACTATAAAAACTATAATGGAAGGGTTTTCGAAAAAGTTCAAAATTTTATCATTAGTGATAAGAACTATAAAAATAATTTTTTTGTAAATGGTGAATTGTGTGAGAAGTATAGAGAAGCGTGTCAACGCTTGTGATTGTTAGAGAATGACACTCATTGGGAATACAACCTCGGATATGCTGTGCTTTCGTCCAATGCTCATCAAATACACGCAGGAAAAAATATAGTTTTGCATGTTTACTGTAACCATTTCAACATTTTTAACAATATTATAGTTACAGTAAATATTTATATGATTGTGGTAACAATAATTTGGTTAATTTACGATTCACATGATTGTATCAACCATATATATGGTTACAGTAAACAAGTATATGTTTGTAATAACCATTTACAAACCGACTGATTTGTGGATCAAATACAAAGATGCCATGTGTGATGATATTTTGCATTAGAAGCGTATAAGAACATCAAATCTAAATTTGCAACTGAGCGAGAAAATTTACAACGAGGCTTCGATATTAATTGAGGACATATGCTTGATGATGTCGAACAAGGTATTATCCGATGCACGACGCATGTAATCAAGAGTTGTGAGGATCAGTTCGAACAAAAATTACACTGATGAATCGACAATAAAAATAAGCATACGACACTCTTATGAAAGTTGTGAAATAAGGAACTGGATGGATTTTTTTGGACACTCCCGATGGAAGTGGAAAAACATTTTTGATAGGGTTGATTTGGCAAATATATGATCGCAGAATGATATTACACTTGATTTATCAGGAATTGAAGCTACGTTGTTGGAAGGCGGTCGAACTGCTCATTCAGCACTTAAGTTGCCATAGAATATGTAAATCAATGAAAATCGAACATGCAACATTTCCAAGAACAGTGCGATGGCCAAAGTTTTGCATCAAAGCAAACTTATCGTTTGGGATGAGTGTACAATGGCGCATAAAAAGTCTCTGGATGCATTAGACAAAACGTTACAAGATTTACGAAACAATCAAAGGCGGTTTGGTGGTGCTACGATTCTGTTGGCAGGTGATTTCAGCAAACACTGACAGTGAATCGACGGTCAACGTCAGTCGAAGAACTTAATGCATGTTTGAAACACGTCAAGAAACCCAAATTGAGCTGCAGAACTGGATAAATATTTTTCAAACTATTTTTACTCATTTCAAACAGCTTCTCAAAAATTCACAAATCGAACAAAAACATTTTTTTTTATTTTGAACAGGACAAAGTCTGTCGTTGTGGTGCAAAGGTATTGAGTATTTTGATACTCAGTACTCAATACCGACTATCAATACTATCCGCGTATATAATAAATCATATTTTTTAATTACTTCCCTTTACAATATACAAAGTATCTGAACGTGCATTTTAGTTTTTGAATTAAAAAAATTAATACTAAATTATTGAGTACCCAAAATAAAGTATTGAGTAGTCAAAAGTACCCATAATTTACAACACTATTCAGTCGGGTCAGCTATTTTAAACAAATTTAGGTAATGATATTATTTATTAAAGTTTTATACAACAAATTTAGATTGATTATTATGTTTTATAAATATTTTAATAAATACATAATTAGTTTATGAATATGAGTATAAATATGCACGTGTTACCATAAATTTGTATCCGATTGACAGTTTGTACAATAAATAAAATAAACTTTAAATTTAACATCTTTTAATATTAGTTTAATAAATTTTCGTTGTTGGTAATACTTGTTTCCCCAAGATTTAGTTTATTCAAGAACCACTGAAAAAAAACATTTGTATGTACTTAGAGTGTCCAAAAAACCGGTTTCCGGTTTAACCGAAGGTTTGCTTAAATGTATTTTAGAGTCACTTTTATTAAAGAAAACCCATTAAAATGTGTAATAGAAATATAAATAGATTTTAACACACAATTTCACCTTTTTGTATAATTTTTTCAGAATAATGAAATAAATAATAGCAATAAATAAACTATTTGACTTTAATTCCGTTTGTAATTATTTTCCTATCATAAAAACCATTAATTTTCTTTCTAGTTTACAACATGTGTTTACATTTACCTTTAAATACTAATATTAAAATAGAATCGTTATTGTTTTGCCATCTTATTTAAATTTTGTGGACGCTAATCTATATAAATATATAAATGTCTTTGTAAGTTTGTTTGTTTATTTGTTTGTTTATTTGTTTGTTTGTTTGTTTGTTTGAGCATCACGCCTAAACGGCTGAACCGATTTTATTGAAATTTGGAACGTAGATAGATCCTTACTTGGAAGCGTCAATAGGCTATAAATTTTTTCAATACTTGGACCAGAAAGGGATAAAAAGGGGGAAAACGGGTAAAATTGGTACCTTTAGTTTTTAAACAATAATTACTAAACGGCTGAACCGATTTTTACATCGACAGGGGTAGCGAAGCGCACCGGGTCAAGCTAGTCAGATATATGTTAAGAATTGTGTACAAAATACTCACATAACTTTATGCCGGAAATTTAAAGAAAACCAGAAAAAAGTTTTCGGTTTCCGTTTTGAATACTCTGTATGTACTCTAATATTGTGCTTATAAATATTACAGTTATGTATCTGTATAACAGCTTTCAAATAAAGCTCTTTGTAAACATATCTATTTTAAAGGAAAGTCAATGGTTTTTATCAAAGATACTTTAAGCAAATGATGATGTCTAGGGGAAACTGATTGCCACAAATATTTTCTATCAAAATAAGCTATTGGAAGCAAATGCTTAGTCAAAAAATCCGCCAAATTTTTACAATATTGGCATTTTTTTTAAAGTAATAACCGAATATGTGCCCTTCCTATGATCCTTTGGGTTAATATGACCCAACATTAAAATGTACACAAAATTTCATATTTAATATTGGAAATTTATTTGTTTTTTTTTAATTTCCGAATTTTTGAACTTTTTTTCTTTACAAACCATCTCCTGAACATTTAAAATCGAATAAAAAAAAATCATCCAAATCGCTGGAGCCGTTCTCACGTGATGACATTACATACATGGACCATTTCATTTTTATATATATAGATAAAATAATATTTAAAATTCAGGCAAATTTAGTAGAGAAATCGCAAAGTGCCTAAAATTGTATGCCATACCTGGCGGGCTTTGATCGAATATATTGCCTAAAATTGCACAGACTGGAAATTGAACCAATGGGTCATCTACATTAATATTTGCATGTGGATTGTAAAAAACTCTGAGCTTATTACTCCACTTGTCCCAAACGTTTCTTATCGGTGCTAGTTTGTCACGAAGTCTTCTTTTTTCTATACCTTCAGAGTTTTCAAACCGTAGGCACTTTGAAATTGCTTGAGACTCATTGCTGTTCGAAAAATAGGTTATATCAGTAAATAAATTTATAAACAGTTGTTACATAAAAATGTATTAAGCTATGATGTAAGATCACTCGAACCTTTGACTAAAACTCTACTGCGAATATTTATGTATCAATTTAAAAAATTAAAACAAATATTTTCGAAAAAAAGTGTTTTGACATTGACTTTATACGCTAATGTGTTCATTAAACATCTAAAAACTAATTGCTATGTAGAAATACAGCCAGTAAATGGCTAGATTTCTGTATAGAAATACAGCCAGTAACTGGCTAGATTTCTGTATAGAAATACAGCCAGTAACTGGCTAGATTTCTGTATAGAAATACAGCCAGTAACTGGCTAGATTTCTGTATAGAAATACAGCCAGTAACTGGCTAGATTTCTGTACAGAAATACAGCCAGTAACTGGCTAGATTTCTGTATAGAAATACAGCCAGTAACTGGCTAGATTTCTGTATAGAAATACAGCCAGTAACTGGCTAGATTTCAGTATAGAAATACAGCCAGTAACTAGCTAGATTTCTGTATAGAAATACAGCCAGTAACTGGCTAGATTTCTGTATAGAAATACAGCCAGTAACTGGCTAGATTTCTGTATAGAAATACAGCCAGTAACTGGCTAGATTTCTGTATAGAAATACAGCCAGTAACTGGCTAGATTTCTATATAGAAATACAGCCAGTAACTGGCTAGATTTCTATATAGAAATACAGCCAGTAACTGGCTAGATTTCTGTATAGAAATACAGCCAGTAACTGGCTAGATTTCTGTATAGAAATACAGCCAGTAACTGGCTAGATTTCTGTATAGAAATACATCCAGTAACTGGCTAGATTTCTGTATAGAAATACAGCCAGTAACTGGCTAGATTTCTGTATAGAAATACAGCCAGTAACTGGCTAGATTTCTGTATAGAAATACAGCCAGTAACTGGCTAGATTTCTGTATAGAAATACAGCCAGTAACTGGCTAGATTTCTGTATAGAAATACAGCCAGTAACTAGCTAGATTTCTGTATAGAAATACAGCCAGTAACTGGCTAGATTTCTGTATAGAAATACAGCCAGTAACTGGCTAGATTTCTGTATAGAAATACAGCCAGTAACTGGCTAGATTTCTGTATAGAAATACAGCCAGTAACTGGCTAGATTTCTGTATAGAAATACAGCCAGTAACTGGCTAGATTTCTGTATAGAAATACAGCCAGTAACTGGCTAGATTTCTGTATAGAAATACAGCCAGTAACTGGCTAGATTTCTGTATAGAAATACAGCCAGTAACTGGCTAGATTTCTGTATAGAAATACAGCCAGTAACTGGCTAGATTTCTGTATAGAAATACAGCCAGTAACTGGCTAGATTTCTGTATAGAAATACAGCCAGTAACTGGCTAGATTTCTGTATAGAAATACAGCCAGTAACTGGCTAGATTTCTGTATAGAAATACAGCCAGTAACTGGCTAGATTTCTGTATAGAAATACAGCCAGTAACTGGCTAGATTTCTGTATAGAAATACAGCCAGTAACTGGCTAGATTTCTGTATAGAAATACAGCCAGTAACTGGCTAGATTTCTGTATAGAAATACAGCCAGTAACTGGCTAGATTTCTGTATAGAAATACAGCCAGTAACTGGCTAGATTTCTGTATAGAAATACAGCCAGTAACTGGCTAGATTTCTGTATAGAAATACAGCCAGTAACTGGCTAGATTTCTGTATAGAAATACAGCCAGTAACTGGCTAGATTTCTGTATAGAAATACAGCCAGTAACTGGCTAGATTTCTGTATAGAAATACAGCCAGTAACTGGCTAGATTTCTGTATAGAAATACAGCCAGTAACTGGCTAGATTTCTGTATAGAAATACAGCCAGTAACTGGCTAGATTTCTGTATAGAAATACAGCCAGTAACTGGCTAGATTTCTGTATAGAAATACAGCCAGTAACTGGCTAGATTTCTGTATAGAAATACAGCCAGTAACTGGCTAGATTTCTGTATAGAAATACAGCCAGTAACTGGCTAGATTTCTGTATAGAAATACAGCCAGTAACTGGCTAGATTTCTGTATAGAAATACAGCCAGTAACTGGCTAGATTTCTGTATAGAAATACAGCCAGTAACTGGCTAGATTTCTGTATAGAAATACAGCCAGTAACTGGCTAGATTTCTGTATAGAAATACAGCCAGTAACTGGCTAGATTTCTGTATAGAAATACAGCCAGTAACTGGCTAGATTTCTGTATAGAAATACAGCCAGTAACTGGCTAGATTTCTGTATAGAAATACAGCCAGTAACTGGCTAGATTTCTGTATAGAAATATCAGCCAGTAACTGGCTAGATTTCTGTATAGAAATACTAGCCAGTAACTGGCTAGATTTCTGTATAGAAATACAGCCAGTAACTGGCTAGATTTCTGTATAGAAATACAGCCAGTAACTGGCTAGATTTCTGTATAGAAATACAGCCAGTAACTGGCTAGATTTCTGTATAGAAATACAGCCAGTAACTGGCTAGATTTCTGTATAGAAATACAGCCAGTAACTGGCTAGATTTCTGTATAGAAATACAGCCAGTAACTGGCTAGATTTCTGTATAGAAATACAGCCAGTAACTGGCTAGATTTCTGTATAGAAATACAGCAGTAACTGGCTAGATTTCTGTATAGAAATACAGCCAGTAACTGGCTAGATTTCTGTATAGAAATACAGCCAGTAACTGGCTAGATTTCTGTATAGAAATACAGCCAGTAACTGGCTAGATTTCTGTATAGAAATACAGCCAGTAACTGGCTAGATTTCTGTATAGAAATACAGCCAGTAACTGGCTAGATTTCTGTATAGAAATACAGCCAGTAACTGGCTAGATTTCTGTATAGAAATACAGCCAGTAACTGGCTAGATTTCTGTATAGAAATACAGCCAGTAACTGGCTAGATTTCTGTATAGAAATACAGCCAGTAACTGGCTAGATTTCTGTATAGAAATACAGCCAGTAACTGGCTAGATTTCTGTATAGAAATACAGCCAGTAACTGGCTAGATTTCTGTATAGAAATACAGCCAGTAACTGGCTAGATTTCTGTATAGAAATACAGCCAGTAACTGGCTAGATTTCTGTATAGAAATACAGCCAGTAACTGGCTAGATTTCTGTATAGAAATACAGCCAGTAACTGGCTAGATTTCTGTATAGAAATACAGCCAGTAACTGGCTAGATTTCTGTATAGAAATACAGCCAGTAACTGGCTAGATTTCTGTATAGAAATACAGCCAGTAACTGGCTAGATTTCTGTATAGAAATACAGCCAGTAACTGGCTAGATTTCTGTATAGAAATACAGCCAGTAACTGGCTAGATTTCTGTATAGAAATACAGCCAGTAACTGGCTAGATTTCTGTATAGAAATACAGCCAGTAACTGGCTAGATTTCTGTATAGAAATACAGCCAGTAACTGGCTAGATTTCTGTATAGAAATACAGCCAGTAACTGGCTAGATTTCTGTATAGAAATACAGCCAGTAACTGGCTAGATTTCTGTATAGAAATACAGCCAGTAACTGGCTAGATTTCTGTATAGAAATATAGCCAGTAACTGGCTAGATTTCTGTATAGAAATATAGCCAGTAACTGGCTAGATTTCTGTATAGAAATATAGCCAGTAACTGGCTAGATTTCTGTATAGAAATATAGCCAGTAACTGGCTAGATTTCTGTATAGAAATATAGCCAGTAACTGGCTAGATTTCTGTATAGAAATATAGCCAGTAACTGGCTAGATTTCTGTATAGAAATATAGCCAGTAACTGGCTAGATTTCTGTATAGAAATATAGCCAGTAACTGGCTAGATTTCTGTATAGAAATATAGCCAGTAACTGGCTAGATTTCTGTATAGAAATATAGCCAGTAACTGGCTAGATTTCTGTATAGAAATATAGCCAGTAACTGGCTAGATTTCTGTATAGAAATATAGCCAGTAACTGGCTAGATTTCTGTATAGAAATATAGCCAGTAACTGGCTAGATTTCTGTATAGAAATATAGCCAGTAACTGGCTAGATTTCTGTATAGAAATATAGCCAGTAACTGGCTAGATTTCTGTATAGAAATATAGCCAGTAACTGGCTAGATTTCTGTATAGAAATATAGCCAGTAACTGGCTAGATTTCTGTATAGAAATATAGCCAGTAACTGGCTAGATTTCTGTATAGAAATATAGCCAGTAACTGGCTAGATTTCTGTATAGAAATATAGCCAGTAACTGGCTAGATTTCTGTATAGAAATATAGCCAGTAACTGGCTAGATTTCTGTATAGAAATATAGCCAGTAACTGGCTAGATTTCTGTATAGAAATATAGCCAGTAACTGGCTAGATTTCTGTATAGAAATATAGCCAGTAACTGGCTAGATTTCTGTATAGAAATATAGCCAGTAACTGGCTAGATTTCTGTATAGAAATATAGCCAGTAACTGGCTAGATTTCTGTATAGAAATATAGCCAGTAACTGGCTAGATTTCTGTATAGAAATACAGCCAGTAACTGGCTAGATTTCTGTATAGAAATATAGCCAGTAACTGGCTAGATTTCTGTATAGAAATACAGCCAGTAACTGGCTAGATTTCTGTATAGAAATACAGCCAGTAACTGGCTAGATTTCTGTATAGAAATACAGCCAGTAACTGGCTAGATTTCTGTATAGAAATACAGCCAGTAACTGGCTAGATTTCTGTATAGAAATACAGCCAGTAACTGGCTAGATTTCTGTATAGAAATACAGCCAGTAACTGGCTAGATTTCTGTATAGAAATACAGCCAGTAACTGGCTAGATTTCTGTATAGAAATACAGCCAGTAACTGGCTAGATTTCTGTATAGAAATACAGCCAGTAACTGGCTAGATTTCTGTATAGAAATACAGCCAGTAACTGGCTAGATTTCTGTATAGAAATACAGCCAGTAACTGGCTAGATTTCTGTATAGAAATACAGCCAGTAACTGGCTAGATTTCTGTATAGAAATACAGCCAGTAACTGGCTAGATTTCTGTATAGAAATACAGCCAGTAACTGGCTAGATTTCTGTATAGAAAGTACAGCCAGTAACTGGCTAGATTTCTGTATAGAAATACAGCCAGTAACTGGCTAGATTTCTGTATAGAAATACAGCCAGTAACTGGCTAGATTTCTGTATAGAAATACAGCCAGTAACTGGCTAGATTTCTGTATAGAAATACAGCCAGTAACTGGCTAGATTTCTGTATAGAAATACAGCCAGTAACTGGCTAGATTTCTGTATAGAAATACAGCCAGTAACTGGCTAGATTTCTGTATAGAAATACAGCCAGTAACTGGCTAGATTTCTGTATAGAAATACAGCCAGTAACTGGCTAGATTTCTGTATAGAAATACAGCCAGTAACTGGCTAGATTTCTGTATAGAAATACAGCCAGTAACTGGCTAGATTTCTGTATAGAAATACAGCCAGTAACTGGCTAGATTTCTGTATAGAAATACAGCCAGTAACTGGCTAGATTTCTGTATAGAAATACAGCCAGTAACTGGCTAGATTTCTGTATAGAAATACAGCCAGTAACTGGCTAGATTTCTGTATAGAAATACAGCCAGTAACTGGCTAGATTTCTGTATAGAAATACAGCCAGTAACTGGCTAGATTTCTGTATAGAAATACAGCCAGTAACTGGCTAGATTTCTGTATAGAAATACAGCCAGTAACTGGCTAGATTTCTGTATAGAAATACAGCCAGTAACTGGCTAGATTTCTGTATAGAAATACAGCCAGTAACTGGCTAGATTTCTGTATAGAAATACAGCCAGTAACTGGCTAGATTTCTGTATAGAAATACAGCCAGTAACTGGCTAGATTTCTGTATAGAAATACAGCCAGTAACTGGCTAGATTTCTGTATAGAAATACAGCCAGTAACTGGCTAGATTTCTGTATAGAAATACAGCCAGTAACTGGCTAGATTTCTGTATAGAAATACAGCCAGTAACTGGCTAGATTTCTGTATAGAAATACAGCCAGTAACTGGCTAGATTTCTGTATAGAAATACAGCAGTAACTGGCTAGATTTCTGTATAGAAATACAGCCAGTAACTGGCTAGATTTCTGTATAGAAATACAGCCAGTAACTGGCTAGATTTCTGTATAGAAATACAGCCAGTAACTGGCTAGATTTCTGTATAGAAATACAGCCAGTAACTGGCTAGATTTCTGTATAGAAATACAGCCAGTAACTGGCTAGATTTCTGTATAGAAATACAGCCAGTAACTGGCTAGATTTCTGTATAGAAATATAGCCAGTATCTGGCTAGATTTCTGTATAGAAATATAGCCAGTAACTGGCTAGATTTCTGTATATAGCCAGTAACTGGCTAGATTGCTGTATAGATATATAGCCAGTAACTGGCTAGATTTCTGTATAGAAATATAGCCAGTAACTGGCTAGATTTCTGTATAGAAATATAGCCAGTAACTGGCTAGATTTCTGTATAGAAATATAGCCAGTAACTGGCTAGATTTCTGTATAGAAATATAGCCAGTAACTGGCTAGATTTCTGTATAGAAATATAGCCAGTAACTGGCTAGATTTCTGTATAGAAATATAGCCAGTAACTGGCTAGATTTCTGTATAGAAATATAGCCAGTAACTGGCTAGATTTCTGTATAGAAATACAGCCAGTAACTGGCTAGATTTCTGTATAGAAATACAGCCAGTAACTGGCTAGATTACTGTATAGAAATACAGCCAGTAACTGGCTAGATTTCTGTATAGAAATACAGCCAGTAACTGGCTAGATTTCTGTATAGAAATACAGCCAGTAACTGGCTAGATTTCTGTATAGAAATACAGCCAGTAACTGGCTAGATTTCTGTATAGAAATACAGCCAGTAACTGGCTAGATTTCTGTATAGAAATACAGCCAGTAACTGGCTAGATTTCTGTATAGAAATACAGCCAGTAACTGGCTAGATTTCTGTATAGAAATACAGCCAGTAACTGGCTAGATTTCTGTATAGAAATACAGCCAGTAACTGGCTAGATTTCTGTATAGAAATACAGCCAGTAACTGGCTAGATTTCTGTATAGAAATACAGCCAGTAACTGGCTAGATTTCTGTATAGAAATACAGCCAGTAACTGGCTAGATTTCTGTATAGAAATACAGCCAGTAACTGGCTAGATTTCTGTATAGAAATACAGCCAGTAACTGGCTAGATTTCTGTATAGAAATACAGCCAGTAACTGGCTAGATTTCTGTATAGAAATACAGCCAGTAACTGGCTAGATTTCTGTATAGAAATACAGCCAGTAACTGGCTAGATTTCTGTATAGAAATACAGCCAGTAACTGGCTAGATTTCTGTATAGAAATACAGCCAGTAACTGGCTAGATTTCTGTATAGAAATACAGCCAGTAACTGGCTAGATTTCTGTATAGAAATACAGCCAGTAACTGGCTAGATTTCTGTATAGAAATACAGCCAGTAACTGGCTAGATTTCTGTATAGAAATACAGCCAGTAACTGGCTAGATTTCTGTATAGAAATACAGCCAGTAACTGGCTAGATTTCTGTATAGAAATATAGCCAGTAACTGGCTAGATTTCTGTATAGAAATATAGCCAGTAACTGGCTAGATTTCTGTATAGAAATATAGCCAGTAACTGGCTAGATTTCTGTATAGAAATATAGCCAGTAACTGGCTAGATTTCTGTATAGAAATATAGCCAGTAACTGGCTAGATTTCTGTATAGAAATACAGCCAGTAACTGGCTAGATTTCTGTATAGAAATACAGCCAGTAACTGGCTAGATTTCTGTATAGAAATACAGCCAGTAACTGGCTAGATTTCTGTATAGAAATACAGCCAGTAACTGGCTAGATTTCTGTATAGAAATACAGCCAGTAACTGGCTAGATTTCTGTATAGAAATACAGCCAGTAACTGGCTAGATTTCTGTATAGAAATACAGCCAGTAACTGGCTAGATTTCTGTATAGAAATACAGCCAGTAACTGGCTAGATTTCTGTATAGAAATACAGCCAGTAACTGGCTAGATTTCTGTATAGAAATACAGCCAGTAACTGGCTAGATTTCTGTATAGAAATACAGCCAGTAACTGGCTAGATTTCTGTATAGAAATACAGCCAGTAACTGGCTAGATTTCTGTATAGAAATACAGCCAGTAACTGGCTAGATTTCTGTATAGAAATACAGCCAGTAACTGGCTAGATTTCTGTATAGAAATACAGCCAGTAACTGGCTAGATTTCTGTATAGAAATACAGCCAGTAACTGGCTAGATTTCTGTATAGAAATACAGCCAGTAACTGGCTAGATTTCTGTATAGAAATACAGCCAGTAACTGGCTAGATTTCTGTATAGAAATACAGCCAGTAACTGGCTAGATTTCTGTATAGAAATACAGCCAGTAACTGGCTAGATTTCTGTATAGAAATACAGCCAGTAACTGGCTAGATTTCTGTATAGAAATACAGCCAGTAACTGGCTAGATTTCTGTATAGAAATACAGCCAGTAACTGGCTAGATTTCTGTATAGAAATACAGCCAGTAACTGGCTAGATTTCTGTATAGAAATACAGCCAGTAACTGGCTAGATTTCTGTATAGAAATACAGCCAGTAACTGGCTAGATTTCTGTATAGAAATACAGCCAGTAACTGGCTAGATTTCTGTATAGAAATACAGCCAGTAACTGGCTAGATTTCTGTATAGAAATACAGCCAGTAACTGGCTAGATTTCTGTATAGAAATACAGCCAGTAACTGGCTAGATTTCTGTATAGAAATACAGCCAGTAACTGGCTAGATTTCTGTATAGAAATACAGCCAGTAACTGGCTAGATTTCTGTATAGAAATACAGCCAGTAACTGGCTAGATTTCTGTATAGAAATACAGCCAGTAACTGGCTAGATTTCTGTATAGAAATACAGCCAGTAACTGGCTAGATTTCTGTATAGAAATACAGCCAGTAACT